>VXBA01001025.1:337133-361722 GCA_013399895.1 Serilophus lunatus | reverse complement strand
AGGAGGGCACGGTTCGCTCTCTCTTTCTGTCTCTGCATCCCCGGGCTGTGCCCGCCCCCGCAGCGGTGCCGGGCCCGGGGCCCCGCAGTGCCGAGGGAGCGGTGTCACCGCTGCCGAATTTCCTTCTTCTGGTGCTTTTCCTAAGTGGCAGTGGCCTGTCAGGATGGGACAGTTATCAGGCACCCTTTAAACGAAGGACTTCTGCAGTTCGTCTTCGTTTTATCGGGTACCTTTTAAAAATTCAGGTAGCAGTGTGCTGGTACCCTTGGAGCATGTATTGAAGCCGTGCTTTATCTAACGGGAACTCCGAAACCTGTGGCCACCAGAAACTTCAGCTACATATTAGTAAGCAGTTGTTAGTTGCTTGTTTGTTTTATGATAAGTCTGAAGCAGTGGCAGATAAGCAGTCTAATAATACAAATACCCTGAGGATACATTGTTAAGTGTGCTTCCAGTAGCTTTACATTTTTGTTTTAATTTCACATTGAGGAATAAGCCCTTGTGGTGAAGGGGCCTTGTGAAATAGGCAGCGGTCAGTGCCAAAGCGAGCAGCCAAGTTGTTGTTGCCAAATGGCATTTCTTAGTCTTTCAGAGCATCGCATTTGGTCTGACTTCTGCCTCTGAGCCAGATGGAAGGTACATGTTCATTCAGCTCCCAATGTGCCCTTTGAGAGTACCTGCTGTCGTATTTATTGCCTTTGAACTGTGTCAGTAGGAACCACCCCCGCTGAACAGGCCAAGGGCTGAATTTCAGAACCCTTTCAACCATCGGTGAGGGAAATTCTGGCAGTAATGGCACTGTGAGTTCATCTTATCTACAGCCTGCATGCATGGTGTGTCTTGCTGATGATAATCTCGACAGAAAAGTCATTCTTCTCCTTGACCCTGCCAAGGGCTGAACTTCAGAACACTTTCAGTCATCAGTGAGTGGAATTACAGTACTAAGGGCACTGTGAGTTCATTTTTCCTACAGAAGGTGTCTGTGGCATGTGTTGCTGCTGATAATCTGATTCTTGTCCCTTGCCCCTGCTGCAGCCAGGGCATTAAAATGTTGCTGCATGTCTTCTTTTCTGATGTAACATGAGGTGGGATAAGGCCACAAAGACTCACTTCAGGGACAGCTTCGCCTTTCACAGGTCAGTTTTATCACAGCTGGATCAAGCAGCACAGGTGATCTATATTGTGAGAACAACTCAGGTGGGTTGGGTACCCTGGGGTTGGCTCACCTGGTGCCAATAAATAACACCAAGCTCCTGGCTTCAGTCCTTCCATGGGCTGTTCACTTAGGAGTTGGGCTTGGTAATACTTGGTGAGTCCCTTTCAACTCAGATTATTTTGTGATTATGTAAAGTTAGCTCTACTACATCTTGTGGGCACGATCAAGATTTTACTGTATCACCACCTTATCTTAGAAATTTTATGTTGAAGTGAAGACCAAAGCTGCTTTGGTACAACTCTCTCATTTTTGTAGCTCGACTTCCGTCCCCACTCACAAACATACAGAGGACTTGAAAATATCCAAAGTATTCTTAAATGTTTTATTTTTTGTTAAAGTTCACCTTAAAATTTCTTTTTAAAACATTTGGCTTCTGGAGGTTGTGAGTGCCCTGTTGTTGAATGCTGTGTGCAGTATTGCTTCCCCCAGATAATCCTGTGTTGGAAGTCAAGTCACCACCTTGGGTTGTGGCTTCATTCCATCGGTGGGGTAGAGAGGTGCAGAAGTCAAGGTGGCACAAAGATACTGGTCCATCCTTTTTAGATGCTCTCTGAGGACAGAGGATCTTCTCTAAAGTAAATACTGGACACATTTGTGCAAAGCAGGTTTTGTCTGTAGTTCAGCAAAGTATGTGGATGGGGTGAGATTGTTTTTTTACAAGAGTGCATACAACTGCCTTGGTTATTTTTACAGGCTGTTGGAGTTTCAGAATGCTGGCAAGCTTTGCAGGCACAGCCAGAGAGAAATGTTGGTGAGATATGTCAGGATTTTGTGTTAATAGTTGTGCTGTTTCTTTAGGAGTGTTAAGTTGCTTGTGCCTATACAATGCTGCTTACTGCCTGTGCTGAAAATCCCCAGGAAGCCTACAACAAACCCATGGCCAACATCCATGTAATTAGTATGATCTGCAGGTATCTGGTGGTATCTCTGCTTGTTGCTGTAGATCAGATGGAAGGTTATGGAGTTTACATCTTCATGGTGAGTGTTGAAACGTGACTCTTGGGTTTCCAGGCCTGCCCTGGTCACAGGGATGGAGAAGGTGTTAAGAGGGGTAGAGAAGGAGCAAACTTTAGGCATCAGCTTATATTAAACTTCTCAAGTAATATGAGTCAGTCCAGTGGTGTATGGATTCTACTTCCAGGAGTTTTGCTCTGGTCTTTCTACTGCAGAGGTTATCTACTTGTTTTATTGTCAAATCCAAAATGCAAATTTCGAGGAGTATGTATTACATAAACTGTTTTAATGTTGTGATTGTCAGCAGATCACAGGCCTTTCCAACACTTGGTGTACTTTGCAGAGTGGTTTCCAGCACGTGCAGAAGGGTGTGGGGAGGGAGAGCACGAGCTACCCTGTCTTGAAGGTGTTGTGGTAGTGAGCATGTTGTGTGGCAATATTCCTCGAGTTTTGGAAAGCATACAAAATCCAACTTTGAGCAGGAAACGTCACTTGAGAGCTTTTTATGCAAATTTTTGGAGTCAGTCTTCAGTACAGCCAACTACTGAAACAACTATTACAAGTCTGTTGGCTGTTTTAAAGTGAATATCTTGATCTCTAAAGGTTTTATTTAGTTTTCAAGACTGCACAACAGAGCCCACTCATAGATAATGGCTTTTAAAGCATGAAAAAACTATTGCTGTTACAACTGCAAACTCTCTTTGGGGCATAAAGGGTCATTTTTCTGTTTTCTCATGTGGCAAGCTGGAAATGAAACCTGCTTTAGATGCTGATGACATTTTTGCTTCCCTTCTAAGCAAAATAAATTACTACCTGAAAAGCTACAAGTAAATCCTAGGAAAAAAATTCCAGGAGTGGGCTCCTTGCAGCTGATGATCCTGAAAGTCAGTGCATATTTCAGAGGGATGCAGTTCCTTTTCTCCATTCTTGCCCCCATCCATCTCTTGAGTACCCTCGGATACCCCGCATTTCTTATGCAGATACTTGGAAATACTTGTGACTGGAGAGTCGTTAGGGCTGTTTCAGGAGGATAGTTTGGAGATTTGGTGTGTAGGGATGATGAAGGTGTTTTCTGACTGAGGTGAAATTCTGTGCTGGAATTATGGGTGATACAAATAGTAGGATCTGATGGCATGGGGTGCTTGCTGTAGGGCAGTGCTTCTAGTGATGAAGACATGTTCTTTCTGTGCATAAACTAGTGCAGGTGTGCATCCACAGGACATTTATTTCTGTTTTAATAGTGAGAAGGGCATTAAACGTGCTACTTTTAACTTCTTAGTATTGTTGGAAAATCAGCTTATGAGTGTCTATGTAATCTTCCATAGGAAATGGTGTTTTTTTGAGGGTGGAACTTTTCATGTCAAATCCCAGTACTTTGTTGGCTTTGAGCAGAATTCGGCCCAGGGTATCATCCGAGGGCTGAAACAGAGGAATGCAAGCAAACCTCTGCTAAGGGTTGCATGTAGGAGCTGACAATTTTGACTCTGTTGTCCCTGCACTGGAAGCAGAACAGCTTTTCGACAGGCTGCCCTTGATGGGGAATTTGCTACTTCTGGAAAAAGAAAAGTAAAATAAAAAGCTGTACCTCTTAAAACTAAGCTCTGAAGGAAATGTTTCTCTTCTAGGCATACTGCAGCATCCAGATGGGACCGTCCTGAAGCAGCTGCAGCCACCACCTCGTGGTCCCAGGGAGCAGGAATTCTACAACAAGGTGAGGGTCCCCCAGAACAGAGTGGGCTGACTCTCTGCAGATGAAACGATGGATGTGCTTCCTGTGGAAGCATAGTTGGGAAAGTGCAACCTAAATAACAGAACAGTATGCCACCAACAGCCCTGCCACAGTATCTGTGTGCTCTCTGGAAGTTTGTCCTCTTTGCATGTCAGTCCCCAGTCCAGACCTACTTCATTCATGGGGTTTCATCTTGCTTAGTTGTTCATGGGACAGCGGAATGTTCACAGCATATAAGATTTTATTGGTAAGCCTTATCTTCCATCTGTGGTTAAAGGGTTGAGTGTTTGATCCTGACTTTCTCACATAGCTGAGTGTCTTAATTGCTTACATCTAGATTTATGTGTCTTCCACTTCTGCCTAGTCTGATTTACTGCTAAAATATTTTTCTCATCTCTGTATTAAAACTGCTCACTCTCTTAAAGCTTAGATCCTTTTAAAAGTCAATAAAAAGTGAAACTATGTAGTTGTTCTAACTTTAGTTGTTGTATTTGTCCTACTGCTCATCTTCAATTTGCTTTATCAGTAACTCTTACAACACAGACCAGGAAAGCTGTTGCTCGTTGTCTTGTGGAGGTAGACTGATTTTAGAAGCTGTAATGTTCTACCTGCCTGTAATGGTCCATCACATGTTTTTTCTGTGTCAGATTGATAAGCCATCCCACTCCTTGGTTATTAGGTATGGAGAACTATAGAAATCTTCATGCAGGGTGAGAGAGAAGCCTTGAGAACCTCTGTTTGTTGTTGTTTGGTTTGGGTTTTGTTTGGTTTTGTTGTTCTGGGTTTTTTTTCCCCTAAAAAGGGTATTAAGTCACCAAAAGACCTTGAATATTGTGTGGAAGTGTCTCACATGAAAACAAAGCTAAGCAAGGTGCTTTAAGCAAACTGTGTTTGCACGTTAGCATTCCTTGAAATTTCTCATGATGGGACAAAGCAGAAGCTCCTGAGTCAGTAGGAGCCTGTTAAATGTAAATATTTTTCTGAGGTTTCTCAGTGACTCTCCTTGAGATGAGCTTAAGAAAAGTGCTATCCAGCCTGAGTGGTAACTCCTTAGCAAAAGGAGAAAGCTTGGATAGACTCCTTTGGGCCCCAAAAGCTCTGAAATACTGAGGCACAGACAGTAATGGGATTTCCCTGTGTAAAGCCAGCAGGTAAGAGGGGTAACCTCCAGCATTGCTTGGACATCAAACTTTCACAGCAGAGACTTTTATCATTTTGCCTGTTTAAGGTTAGACCCATGTGACAAACTGTAAGCAAGTCCCTGGGCCAAGTCTTTGAGAAGGGGGTGGGTGTGAGTGTCTCTGTCTCTGTGCTTGAAGAAGTTGGGTCTCAGTGCTGGTGACTTGCAAAGTTGTCTTCAATCCTTCTAAGGCTGGGTTGCTTCACGCACTGAATTTTTTTGGTTGTGAGCCATCTTGGGAAGGAGTTGGACAGCTCTTGAAAAATAATGGAGAAAGGGAAAGGTATATACATGATTAGTTGTGCTTGGACTAAAATACCTTTATATGGGAGAAGGGAAGGAGAACAAATGTATATGTGTTGTGTAGCTGAAGTTACAGGAGAAAGATCTTGGACGTTTGTTGCTTCTCAGTGATTAAGTGCTCTCATGTTCTTGGGCAAGGACCCTGTGATATGGGCTGTAGACATCTTATTGCTGCATATGGTTGTTAAAGGATGAGGTTTATTGTGGAGTGGGAGGTTCAGGGTAAGGTACAGTTTCATTTACGGTTTGAACTCATCTGACAGCTTATTGCTGACAAGAGAGAAATACCTTCCTTCCCATTCCTGCCATTTACCTTGTGCCATGGTGCTGCCTTTTGGACTTCAACGAACTGATTTGACCAATTGAAAAGATGGCAGAACTCCCTTGTCTTTGTAACCTTCTGCCACTTTTTGTAACTAAACTGATAAGCAATGGGAACAGCAGCAAGGCTGCCCTGCTTTGGTGGGCTGAACTCAGTCATCTTGTGAGCTATAATCAAATTATATGATCATTATATAATTATATGATCATTATCACCTTGGAGTAGGCTGATGAGCCTGTAGAAAAGTGGGGAAGGAGAATTTTACTACTCCTTGAGTCAGGGAGTTGTTTACAAGATGGCCAAGTGCAGGATGGTGAGAAGCAGTGGAGAAATGAAACAAGACTCGTAAGCCCCAAGCTCTCACTTTGCCAAGGCTAGACAGCAGGGCAGTTGATAAGATCAAATCAGAAGGTTGTCCATTATTTTATGTGAATTAATTGGGACTTTTTAGTTTTTCAGTTTCTGCCACTCTTGTTTCGTATGTGCTTAGGCCTTTTTTGTCTGTAGTGGTAGATCAGTTATTGCTCCCTCTGCATACCACCTTGCCCTGGCTTCAATGACAATGAGTACCCAGTACCTGGGTCAGGGACAAGTGAGGGATCTTGACTGATGGTAAAGCCAGCCTTGTCTGAAGTGCCTGAGGAGCTCTGTAGTTCATGGCAGCAAGGAGATGAGCCTGTCTCAGTATGAGCTGCATGAGTCAGCTGGAGAGCAGCTTTCACAGATCTGAAGCAGAGGTGTCTTCCAGCAACCAGGAAATGGTATTTCAGCGTGCAGTCTGAGTGCCTGTGACCTGAAGGCTGCAGGGAATGTGTCATCGGAGAAGATAATGAGGCATTAAGAGACAAGTTTGGCTAGAACTCTGATATATTTAGTGTGACACCAGGTAGGTATTATCTTCTGTTTGGACCAAGCTGGATTTGCTTGCAGCTGGATGTGTGAACATGACAGAGGTAGAAGAGTATCAGTGAATCACCAGAAGATTTTTCCCTGGTTATTGATGGGTTATTTTCTGTGGAGCGTGGAGCTGAGTGCTTGCTGGTAGAGCCCGAACAAAATGGGCTTCCATTTTGGAATGGAAACTTGAGCAACACACTGTACTGCAAAATACTAAGGGTGATCTGAGACCTGCTGAGAAGTGGGTGGCAACTGGAAGTTTGGAAGAATTTCGGGAGTCTATCCAAGTGGAAAGGTGGAAAGTCTCCCAAGTAATTCCTGCTCAGTCTGCCAGCAGGTTACCTTTCCATTTCCTTCATAGTATATTTTCAGTTTAGCAGTTAAACAAACCAACCAACCCACCCACCCTTTAAATACAAGTCTTTTTCCTTAAGAGATTATTTCACCGAGTAAATCCAACTTTCATGTCTTCTACAGCAATATATATTGTCCTCTGCTGAGGAGGAAGAGAATGAGGGAGGGGAAAAACTGAGCATGACAAGATTATCATGAAC
Source organism: Serilophus lunatus (assembly GCA_013399895.1). Classification (NCBI taxonomy): domain Eukaryota; kingdom Metazoa; phylum Chordata; class Aves; order Passeriformes; family Eurylaimidae; genus Serilophus; species Serilophus lunatus. The sequence continues at coordinate 354,567 of VXBA01001025.1, read as the reverse complement.
AGCTTCTATGATAAAATGCAGTAGAATAGTGAGATGTTGTAGTCATTGTTAGTAACTTACAGTGTGTTGCTTAACTTACCCTTGAAGTGTGGCTTTCTAGCCATAATGTCCATTTGCCATTGAGTTCTGTAAATATGACTAATGATCAAATCATTTTATAATATGATAAAATAATTTTAATTTTGTTCCTGCAAACTCTCTGTGCCTGAGGGCATAAACTCCTTACAAACACTGCCTGCATAACCATGGAGGGTTTTACCAGATATTCTGGTACCCTTATCTGGGTGAAAGAATTGGAACATTTTTAACCTTGAATAGCTACGAAATGCTTTATTTTCAAAAGGTATAAGCAGCAAGAGAATGAAACAAATTGAAGTAGAAGGGTTGTGGGTTTTTTAGGACTATCTGCACTGCTGATCAGTTGTTTCCATCTAATGGGAATGCTCTGTGAGAACATTTAGGTGGAGGCACTCTACCTTTTAAAGGAGTTTGATGGAGCACTATGCAGGGAAATTGTGCTGTTTGAAAATGTAGCAGAGACCTTTTTCAATTAAAGAGAATAAACTGGTAAAAGACGGTGCGTGTTTTTGGTAGGCTGCCTACACAAGCATGCAGGAAAATCCACAGAAGTGGGCTGCTCCTCAGTGTGTTTTGGGGTTTGGCTTCAGCCTGCTGTATGCCAGGGTCTGTGTATCCATGCTGGAGTGGTCTGATTTAGTTCAGCAGTGCTGGGAGAGATAGCAAGCCTATCAGCACTCCTATGGTGATCTGTTGTGGCAGATGAGTTGGGAACTGTGAGAGCAGCATCCTTGGAAAAGGTTAGTACAGGCACTGCATTAGCCCTGCTTAGCTGGGTGTGGAGCTCCTGTCTCAGCCGTGCTGGGCTGCACTCAAAGAGGGCTCTGTGCTGGCATAGCTCTCTTCCTGTTTAAGAGCCATCCCCTACAGTGCAGGGCTCTTCTTAATTTGTCATGTCAAAAATGTAGCATTGCAGAGACTGATGCCTGGGTGTCCTGCAGAGGGGGAGGAGCCTGGAGTGTCAGGCTTTAAATAGGGCGGCTGCTTTTATGGGCACACGAAAGGAGAGGTACTGGGCTGCTCTCTAGCGTGCTGCATCTAGCTCTGGAATCCCCAGCACAGGAAGGACATTGGCCTGTTGGAGCAAGGCCACCAAAACGGTCGGAATGATGGAGCACCTCTGCTGTGGGGAAAGGCTGAGAGAATTGTGATTGTTCAGCCTGGAGAAGAAAAGGCTTCGAGGTGGCCTTTGCGTCCCTTCCAGTCCCTAAAGAGGTTTCAAGAGAGCTGGAAAGGGACTGTGGTCAAGGACGTGGGGTGACAGGGCAAGGGAGAATGGCTTCCCACTGCCAGAGGGCAGGATTAGGTGGGATATTGGGAAGTTGCTGGTTGTGAGGGTGGGAAGGCCCTGGCACAGGTTGCCCAGAGAAGCTGTGGCTGCCCCATCCCTGGGGGTGTTGGTGGGACAGGGCTTGGAGCAGCCTGATCTGATGGAAGTTGTCCCGCCCTATGGCAGAGGATTGGAACTAGGTTGTCTTTAAAGTCCCTTCCAGCCCAGGCTATTCTGTGAAAACTGATGAATTTACGGTTGTTGAGGTTACCTTTGTGACTGCAGTTACCTACAAGCTATGTGTTGAGCTGTAAGAGATGGAGTTTCTTGTTCTGTCAGACAAAAGAAAAGGTTGCTGAAGTGTTTTGAGGTGGCAGCTCTTTCACCTCTGACCCTGGCCTCGCTCAGTGGGGCTGTAAACCTTTTACTGTGCATAACTGTTCTGAGCATGGCCTACTGAAGTTTTCAAGGCTGCTAGTGCAGGAGCTAATAAACTGTGATTTTATGCTTAGCAGATCAATGAATGTTCCTGTAAACTTGTATTTGAATTGCCCTTCTGCTCCCCTGCAGTGACTGAGTGACACTTGGAGTATGGTTAGTACACCTTTCCCCCTTGTGAATTCTCAGGTACTCCTGTCCTCATGCACGGATAACTTCAGGGAGTTGGAATGAAAAGGTGAACAGGGTTTTCCTAGTCCCAGCTCACCTCTGGCAACCTCCTGCCTCTGACCAATGCTTGTAAACCAAGGGAGCTGGTTGACCCCATTGAAGCACAGTGAAAAGATAACTGAGCCAGTCACCTGGCCCTTCTGGACAGCAGATCTCCCACTCCTTGTGGCTCTAACTGCTGTAGCAGCGTTCAGGGTTCCAGCCCTGCAGCGAATGTGAATGCAAGGAAGCTGTTACCACTGGAGAGAACAGAAAATGTTTTTCACTCTTGTTATGTATCCCGAAAACAAAGCCAGGATGTAAGAGACACAAATAGCTCCAGCATGTAAAAGAGATTTACAGTGGTTAGGTGAGAGTTAGGCACTTGAAAGCTAGGAAGTAGTGATTTCATTGCTGGCTGTGCAACTGTTCTGAACTTTGTAATAGGGCAATGACCTGTTTTCTTTTTTGCGTCCCCTAAACAACTCTCTTAACTCATTTTACAGCCTGACATAAGGCAGAATGAATATTTTTTGTGTAAACTTTTGCTGACTCTTTTGTAACAGTCGGTCTTTGAGTTTGTGACCAGAGGATAGTGTGTTAGTGAAGACTCAGTTATCTTAATATTCTTGAAGCTGTAATTCCTTGTGCTTCTGTGGTTACAGAGAAGAAATGTTCTTTTTTGTAGTGTCTAATTTTAATTAGTATTCCAGCAGCTTCAGGCAGTGCAGAAGACTTGTGGTGACTTCCCTCCCCCTCCATGGCATAAAATCAAGCCAGCAGCCTGAAAGATGGATTTTGGCCTAGAAGCTTTTGTACAGAGTTACAAGAGCTGACTCATAAGGCTCAGCCCCCTTTCAGCCTATATAGCACGAATCACGATAAGGCAGCCTGTGTTCTTCTGTGCTGGTGACGGAAAAGGGAGGGATTGGGGGATCAAAGTATGTCTTGTATCTGGTTGAATTACCCTGTTTTGTAACCTCAGTTTTTTGTAGTCTTGATTTAGATGGTTATCCTTGACTGAAAAAGGAGTGGATGATGGCCATCATGCTGCTATTGTGTACTAAAATATCCTTATCCTGTGATCACGTCTCCAGCTAAGGTTCTGATTTTCAGACTTGTATGGGCAAAAAAAATAGGATGCATGTTTTTCTAAACATCTTATTTTGGAGATGCAATGCCTTATCCATGCCTTTTATTACTACCACATTGAGAGCTGTAGTTCGGTATCCCAAAAGGTTGTATTTGGCTGTGCCTCGTTCTAGTGCATCTGGCTCTACCTCATTGTCAGCAGAGATACTGGTACTGAAGGGTACAAATTGTTGGTAAAAAGAGCAAACACGTCCTAATACAGTCCATTCCTGCCATCAGCATGAGTGCTCCTGCTGAGAACTCTCTAGAAAGGATCCTGTTTTGCTGGGGAAGTAAACTGAAGTTCCTAAAGCAGTATATGAAATTGCCTAACACTCTAAACCATAAGCCTGGATTGTAGTAAAAGGAAGGCTACACAGTATTTCTTAACTAATGAGAAAATATGGCTTTTTGACTAATTTGTGAAACACTGGCAGCTGATATTCAGACCTTTCTCCCGAGTTGTCTAAGAAAGATGAAGGGTGAGGTGTAGCTGTAAGAATAAGCTGAGTTCCTACTTCTGTCCTATAAACATGTTTTTTGTACTTTCTTATTAAGTGACTGAAAGCTGACTGTGCCATGACAGCAAGACTTAGAAAGTAGGGCAGATTTCTGTGATTCTTGCATTCTGCAGCAAAAACAAGTTTGGAAGAGACAGACGGTGCAGTAGAAGGTTACCTGCAAGAGTCTGGTCAACATGTGTTTCCTGTGCCACTCGAGGCTTGTGTGTCATGGAATAAACTACAACCTGCTTTAATAAATCTAAGAAACCCTCATAAAGGCAGACAGTAAAAGGTCATTATTGCAATTTGATGCTATCACAGAACTGCTGGGTGGAGTTGATAACAGACAGGAGTCTACAGTCCATGCCATGCCTGTAAGCAGGAAAAAGAAAATCTGGTTCTCTGAGCAACCTGATTTTGAGCAAGATTCTTTCCTGAGAGTAGATCTGGCTAAAAAAAAGGCAAAAATACATAGTTTTAAAATGCACAATGTGTTAAATTGAATTAAGATACAGTACAGTCCTCTTGCTGGGCTGAAGGATCGCGCAAGAGCTTTTTGGGAGAGGATCAAATATTGTTTAGACTTCAGCTATGAATGTTTCAGAATATGGATCAACTCAGAAAATACTTTATCCTACTTTTAAATAAATTTATAATGAACACAGTTGGCGAGCTGCCTGTATGGGATTGAGGAAAGTGTAGGTTGCCTTCTTGAAAGAAGAACAAACTAATTCAGTCTCCCCTAAGAATTCTAGTTTCAAGATTAAAAAAAAACAAATCCAAACCAACCCAACAAAAACCCAGTCTTGTAATATGAGAATATTGTTACTGATGATATGCTGGAGGGAAGAGATGCCATCTCAAGGGACTTTGACAGGCTCGAGAGGTGAAAACCTCATTGAAGTTCAACAAGGCAAAGTGCAAAGTTCTTACACCTGGGTCAGGAGAAATCCCAGGCAGGCACACCTACAGGTTGGCTGGAGAAGTGGCTGAGATCAACCCTGCAGAGAAGGACTTTGGGGTGATGGTAGGTGGAAAAACTCCCCCTGAGGCAGCAGTGTTGTGCTCACAGGCCAGAAAGCCGATGGAATCCTGGGCCGCATCCAAAGGAGCGTGGCCAGCAGGTTAAAGGAGGTGATTCTTAACCTTTGCTCTGCTCTTTCAAGACCCTGCCTGGGGCACTGCATACAGTTCTGGTGTCCCCAGCAGAAGAAGGATATGGAACTGTTGGAGCAAGTCCAGAGGAGACCACCAAGTTGCTGAGGGGACTGGAGCATCTCTGCTACAAAGATAGGCTGAGAAAGTTTGGGCTGTCCAGCGTGGAGAAGAGAAGGTTGGGTGGAGACCTCAAAGCAGCTTTCCAGTATTTGAAGGGGCCTACAGGGAAGCTGGAGAGGGACTCTTCACCGAGAGCTGTAGCGACAGGGCAAGGAGTAATGGGTACAAACTGAAGGAGGGAAAATGTATGTTAGGTATTACAAAGAAATTCTTTTCTGTGGAAGTGGCGAGGCACTAAAACAGGTTGCCCAGCAAGGTTGTGGGTTCCCCAGCCCTGGCAGTGGTCAAGGCCAGGTTGGACAAGGCCAACAAGGAGTACTAGTGGGAGGTGTCTCTGCCTGTGGCAGGGGAGGTTGGGATGATCTTTGAGGTTCCTTCCAACCCTTACCATTCTGTGATTCTATGATTCTGTTAATGGCAGTTTAAATGGACTGCCCCTGGCCTGGCACTTAGGCAGTGATCCACCTTAAGGTGCACAGCAGGCTGTGGTGCCAGCTGTATGCTGGCATTGCTGCAGGGGAGGGCATGGAATTTGTGGGGCTGTGGTAGTGCTGTCTCTGACTGAACCTACCAGAAGTCTGTTCCAGTGAGGGGGTGCTGCAGTACATTCCTTCTGAGGGTTGCCCCTTGTGGTACTAGGAAAACCAATCCAACCTATGTCTATCAGGCCTTGGTTCCCATTTCTGTCTCTTGGAAATGTAAAATTAAATTTTGCTCATTTCAATGTAACTGCTTCAGGATTCCTCCCCAACAACCCTTCTTCTCTCTCACCCCTATCTGGGAATCTTCAGCTGAGATCACTTTCCAGAAACAGCAAGGCTGAGTGAATGTTCTCAGAAAGTGGAATAGGCATATTGGCTTCTTTCCCTTTTTGTCTTGCTGTTCTACCATTGCATTTTCAGTCATGTCAGTGATAACTTGAGCTTGAATAGTTGGAGCTGCTTAGAAAAAATATTCTTTGGGCAGAAAGTTTGTATGAAAACATTCCAGCTGCTGACTTCACTCAACTTGCTTTTGCACATGTGAGCTTGGGTTTGTCAAGGGGGTGGTTTCTGGCCAGGTCAGTGTCTTTCCTCAAAATCCTAAGCAGTATTCATGTTGGACCACACTGTGCATTGCAGCAACAAGGTATCTTTGGCACAGTGGTTGTGAAGACAGATGAGAAAACTGGTTGAACTGTACTTCTGCAAGGGGAGTACAAATTGGCCAAGTACTTGACTTTCTGCCTTGAAGTTTTGCAGTGGGTAACTTCAGGTCAATATCTCTACTGCTATTTTGGGTAAGCTCTGTCAAAGAAGGAATAAATAAATAAGAATGGGAGAGCTATTTAATGTGTTTAAATTGAAAATTCTTTATCAGGTGACTGATGATACTGTGTCTTAACCCTTTTTTTTAGGCCAGATTCCCTTTATTTAGGCCTGTAGTGGATAGCGCCTGTTCAAGTTTGTTGTACGTGCACGTTGACATACCTGGATTCTGATTGGGTTGTGGAGACCTTGTCTGCAATTTGCCATGTACTTTTGGGCTATTCACCTAAGAATAACCTACTTAAGAGTCTGCTTAACAGGAGTTGGTGCTGGTAACATAAGTACAGTCACACTTTCCTGGATATCTTCTTTAAGAAATTTTTGTGTGTGTTTTTTTAAGAAGAAACAAACCCAAGCAATGAATTAGATAGTGCTGCCTGAGGGTTTCAGGCTTTGTTCGACATCCTGAAAGAAGAATTATCTTTGACTTCAGAGTGCTCTCAAGTTCATTGAAGACTCCAGTTCCTGTGCAGTTGAAGCTGCATGTAATATCTGACTGTGCTAGTAAGTTGTGAATACAGGAGAGACTGAAGAGGAAGAGAAAGCTCAGTTCTGTGGCAGAAGATTGGTGTTGAAACATGATCTTTAATTTTGCAGTTTTGACCAACAAGACCCTTACACCCACTTCCCAGCTCTGTGCTCAACTGGATTATTTGCAGCAACTATGGGGAAGTGTGGGTAAAGTAATCAATTTAACTTGCTTTGTTGTTGATGTTTAATTACCCAGGAATTGTATGGGATGAAAAATGAGATGGGAATTTGGTGTTTTATGAAGGAGGAAACAACACTTTCTTACTTATGATGGGGTAAGGCCAGATGCCCTCTTATGTCTTTCAAAATCCTTTACTGCCTTACCTCTGTAGTAAATGTTTATTGGAAAGAAAGAAGGACTGGAGGATCTGTCTCTTCCCGGCTTACCTCTCTTTTGGGGTGACCTGTGGATGGTGCCTGTGGTTCTTGGCTTGCAGCTTTCCCACGTTATTTGTTCAGCATTGCTGCTGGTGGCTGTGCCTGACTGCAGCCTTTTGGGTGGTTCTTCTGGCTGCTGACGTTCTGAGCTCTGCCACATCCTCAGAAATGGGTCAAGGTTTGCTTTGTTTCTTTTAAGGATGATTATGTGCCTGGGGCTTGAAATCTTGGCTAGGATCAGCCTAAATTTGATTATGTGAAATATGAAAGTGGATGAAATGAGACCTGCTGGTTTTTTGGCATTATTAGAGAACAGCTGTTTGGTAAGCATGATCAAATAAGCATCTCTTTGGGAGATTTTTGAAGCTTGTTTTCACAGCCTTAATTATTTGGGAGGGAGGATGGCCAACCCCTTGCTATAATGTGGGTTTTTTTCCTGGCTGCTGGAAGAAGGGTATGATTGTCACAAGTGTGTGCCACCTTTATTTGAAAATTTAAAATTTGAAATTTATGTGGCCACGTTGTGGAAATAGATCCTAGTTTGTTTTATACTTTATTTCTTTCTGTAGGTGTCTTCAAGTGAGAACAGTTGCAATCTCATTAGTCAGTTGTATATTGGATAGTAAAATAAGCTATTTGGTTTAATAGCATTTAATAGAACATCACTCACAAGTACTTCTGAAATTACTCTGGTATCAGGTACTTTGAATATAAGCAGAGCTGGCTCAATGCCAGTTATGTTTGTAGAAACAAATGCTGCAAACTCTTGCAAGTCAGACCATGATGGTACCACTCTGAAAAGAAGCCAGGGCTATCTGAGTTGTAAAGCTAAGCAGGTACGAATTGCTAAAATCTCAGCAGCTGTTCCAACCTCAGTTTTTTGGCCCTTGCACTCTCCTAGTGTAACTGGGTGATGTAGGAGACCAGAGGGAAATGCAGTGTGTGCTCAGGTAATTAAAGTCTGTGATATAATACATACCCAATGGGAGAGGGAATTAATGTTGCACTATCATCTGTAAGTCTTGCATTTGCTAATTTGAGAGCATGATTTAGCTCAAAAAAACTCCCCAGACCCACACTGGGCACTGAGCTGTCTGCCTGATGTTGGCAGCTGGTTGTGTATCCTGAGACCGCAGGCTGTAGTGCTGCTACTGTTAGAGATAGTTTGTGCAGGCTGGCAGCAAAGAAAGGTGATGCTTCAGAATGATATGCCTACTCTGTCATTTCAAGTTTCCTACTCAAATAGCTTTAAAATAAATATGAATTTTCTTGAATGTACCTGAATGTACTTTTGAGGATTCTTTATAGAATACTTTTCTGTCCAAGTGGTATTTTTTCATTAGGACAATTTAAGAGAGGTCTGTACTGCCAGAACTAGTTTCCTGTTCAAGTTTAAACATTTGTTATACCCTCCCTCTGTCATTTATGTAATTTGTCTTTAGAAAACAAAACAATCCCAAATGTCATCTTGCTTTAAACAAGGAAACGTACATTCCCATTGTCTCAGACAACCCCTGTTTGCGTTAAAAACCAGATGAATCTGTTTGGAGCACTCTTAGTGAAACAGAGTGTACTTTGGATTAAGAACTTAGGGAGGGTAAATTTGCCTCAGAATCAAAGAGTCCCGAGTGACTGGAAATTATGACTTCATGGTGTCTGTTAGACTATCTGAGCTGCCACAGGACATATCTGGGCCATATTCTTCCTATGAGTTAGAGGATGTAATTTGCAGTGGTCACGTTGTGAGTCCTCCAAATGTCAGCACCCTGTTTACTTGCTTTTAAGTCCAGCAGTTTTTACATTTTGTATCTCCATTGGTGCTATCAGAGGGATGTAGCCTGTGACAGATAGAAGGGTTTTCTCCCCGTGATGAGCTGAGTTGCTTTGCAGTTCTTGATTTGTTGGACGAATACGTTACATTCTGGTACTGCAGAAATTGCTTCTATTTGTCAGTGTATGCTGGGGAAGTGGACCTGTTGCTACATTAAAAAACCCCAAACATTATTGCCTGAAATGAAATTGGAATATTGCTGATGTAAATAAAAATTTAATGGTTTATTTGTGAAGGTGTCTGTGGGGCAAATGATGAGTCTTTGAGCAGGTTTGGTAGCAATACCTTCTGGGGTAAGAGATGCAGGGTTTATTTCCCATGTAGTTTGAGAGATGGTTTTGTCAGGTATACATCTATATTTGGCATTCTGATGGACATCTAAGTTCTGTTCTGCTTGATACCACATTATGTGAACTGGGAAGAAATGCCCATGATGTGTGTGCTGCTTATAAGGCCCTGCTCTCATGTCCTACATAGGACTAAGCACAACTCCTGAAATGTCTGGTTCTGTCACTTTGCCCTCTCCAGATGATTTCCTCTGATCTTTCACTGACTGCTTGTTCTTGTTTGACATGCAAATACATTACAGCTAAGACTGAAGTCTAAATTAAGGTCTGTATAATATAGAGTCTCTATGTAATAAGTGCTTTGTTTATGTTACATCAAACTTACGAAGGGAGTTGATTACTGGTTCCGGAGGCAAGATAACTTTTTGAGAGACAGAACTAATGCACTTAGTTCTGTTATGTCGAAGTAATGGTACTGAAAAATGCATTACTGGGAGCTCTGTCTTTGTTTAAAATGTTGTATATCACTTTATTGAGGAGTGGATGATAGTGTTCCTGGAGCTCTTTTCCCCATCTGGCCTTGACTTTGGTCTGTTAAGCCGTGTTATAAATTATCCGAGGATCTTTGTTGTGTCCTGCTGCTTGCAATATGCAGGAGTATACTCCTAATTACTTGCTAAGTTGCCAAGTCTAATTGCCCAAAGTTGGTGATAAAAAAGTAAGTCAAGGGTACTGTTTCTTTTAAAAACAGAAGTGGTCTCCTGACATTTCACTTTCTCAGAATCTTTTGCCAATAGATTAAGTAACTGAGTTATTATGTTTGACTGTTTTTTCAGTTGTATTCTATGTTTCTTCTGGTCTGCTGCACTTATGGTTTCCATCTCTCTCCTCTTGGTCCTGACCTAAATATATGTACTCACTCACATGTAAAGGCTTAATCACACTGCATAATGGTCACTGCCTCTCAGATCTGCTCAAATTCACCTGGGAAAAGAGTATTTGTGCTGTGGCAATGTAGTTGCTTGCCTTGGCTGTGAAGTTGCTGTGGTCATAAACTACCACAGTAAACAAAAATGGGCTCTGTACTACTTGTATAAAAATTCTTACAGCATGAGTTAATGCCACCCATCAGTGCTTGAAGTCCTGATCCAAAATCAGCTGTCTGTACAGTGGGGAACACCAAATTTGAAGACAGCAGTAATCAGGTCTGTGCCTCAGCATCTGCCTGATGGTAATCTTTCCCTTTTTTCTTTTCTTCCTTAAACTACTAAGACTAAGCTACATAGCAGCCTTCTGGAGAAAGCACTGTCTTCTGCTGGGAGTGCCAGAGCCTCAGTAAAGAGATGTTGCATAAATACAGAGCAGCCACTGATCTGAGGAGTAAGCAAGGCTTTTTCTCTTAGAGCACAGTAAACCAACACAGCAGCTAGTGTTAACATGGAGGAAAACTAGGCCTAGATGTACAATTAGGTGTCATCCTCAGAGGTCATGCCAGCTTGTCAAGTCATGACGCCTGAAGAGAGATCAGTGCCCTGTGATGTGATGCTATGACTTGTAAGACACACACCCAACAACTTCTGTATGCTTAAGATAGCAGCAGTAGTGGCAGAGGGTGTGGCAGGGGGTGTATGCCAGTGTTTTGCAATAAGCCATGAACATACTCTTGTTGTTTGAGCTTTGAGGTTTCAGCCCTTTCCTTAGGATCTTTAAAATGGGGGATATACCGTAAGTTCGTTAAAGAAAAGGGTCAAATTCAATATCCTGCAATCAGCATGGATTTGGGTGTATTGTGTTCTGGGTGGTGAGAAGGTGTCAGAATTGTGGCTGGTGCAAGCCCAGGAGAGCCCTGTGTTAGCTGTGGAGCAGCCCCTGTGTTAGAGACACACTGGTGCTTTGAGTTTACCCTGTTTGAGGTTTCTGCAGTGAACCCTAAATTTAGCACAAACCCACATTAACTAAAATTAACGTTTTGCTGCTGTGTGAGGCTCTGTCCGGGGTTACCTGACACAGGCAAGGGAGAGCCAAGGTTTCTTTCTCTTCATGCTCTAAAATAGCAGCTGGGCCAACTCTCCAGATTTGTTAACACTTGACAGGTTTTTGCCCTGCCTCTGACTTTGCAGTGGGCTCTGGCTGCACTGAAGTGAAAGCAGAACCCCTGGCATGGCCTGGGCACTGTGCAGCATCCAGGGGTATTGCTGTGGGGCTGAGGGGCAGGACACCACCCTCATGGCATCACAGCTGGGAGAATGGATGGGGATTGGAATGAGATGGCTCCTATGTGCAGTAAATCATTGTAACTGCATTGTGGTGTAGTGGATATAGATCTTTTAGTCTACTGAGCCTGGGAAGTCGTGCTTTGGACAATCACTTGTGGCTGGAACTACATCTTTGGATAGGATGGGGGAAATCTGGGCAAGGGAATGGTTTTGAAACCCTCAGCAATGCTGCAAACTGGCAACAGTCATGCAATTCCATAGCAGACAGTACCCAAGGCTTTGTTTTAACTGCAAAGAATTGTTCCTTCAGGAGTGTAAGGCAGCTGCTGCTTCCAAACTTACTATTTTTCCTATGGAAGTTGAAAAAAATGTCAAAAGCATTAAAGCAACTGAAAAGCTATATATTTGAATTGTACCTGGTCTGTGGGATGTGACTACAGCATGAGCCTGTTTTGGAGGAGAAGAGAAGATACTGTCCAGTCTGAGCTTATATACTTTACCTGATGTAACTTAAAAAGCTTTAAATGTATGATACAATGTACTAATCCTATACAGTTTTGCATACAGGATGTGAGAACACCTTTTCACTAAATGAGCTTCAAAGCTAACACTTTGATTAGTTCAGATTTTTATTCAAGTTTAGCCATAAATCCTTCTTAGAGTTGATGTGTATTTTCCACTTGAAAATGTGAAAGAAATGATGCCACTTGTTTGTGTTGGACTGTGATAATTGTTATCTTAATCTTGTACGTTTTTTAAATGTAAACTAGAAATCTTAAACTTAGGAAAACAGGGACTCTGAGAAAGTATGATTATGGGCCATTTGGAAATGCAAAATGAATGTTTTAAACTGATGATGTCTCCAACCCTCTGTAATTTATTTCAGGTTTATGACCCCGACTGTTGCGACCGCATTCTTCTGGAGCTGCGAGAATATCTTCCAAAATACTTTGGTGTCTGGTCACCACCTACTGCACCAAATGGTACTGTTCTAATTTTATCTGTTAACCCGAATGTCTTGGAAACATTTTCTGGAGACTAATTTTTGGCAGTTGTGAGCTCCATAGGGTTTTTTTTGGTCTTGTTTTGTAACCCACTAATGTTCCCTCTAACAACTGGTTCTAGTTTGCAGTCCTGTGGCTGGATTAGGTCTTTGAGGTCTTCCTCCCAGGGAAGATGGGGCATAGCTGCTTGTGTGGCAAAGGTTCCTTGGGTAGCTGATGCACATTGCCCCAGAGCTGCTGGTCTTGTTTGGGCCATGCTGGATGAGTGGGCTGATTTCATGGTTATGTCCAGGCAGGCCATCAAAGCAAGAGACACCTTGTGGGTGTGGAAGAAGAGAAAGATGAATGCACTGGGGCTGAAGGGGAGGCATTCAAACTGGAGTCTGCTTCTGGCTTTCCAGAGGTTGGATCCCATTGTCATACCTTATCACACAAAGCAGTGTCATGCTGGTGGGCTCCACTTGTCATCCTTTGTTTGAATGGAACAAAGATCTGATGTCTTAAACTTTGTGTTTGTATAACACTGGGAGTCAGGAAGAAAAAGGTATTTTGGTAGAACAGTTGGAAGATTGTCTCTTAAAGAGAAAATAGGTATTATTGTTGTATTTAAAGCAGAAACTAGATTCTCTTCTGGAGTATTTTTTATGCACACTGGGGAAATGGAGCTTCTGGCACACAGAGAAACAGAGGGATGCTGTGGAGTCTATTTAAATACTCTGAGCACCAAAACTAGATGCTGTGCTTCTTTAAATAACTTCATCTTCCTTTACTTATGCTGTCACTTAATAGACTTGTTTTCCAAAGGGTGTAGTGAGACAGAGTCCAAAGACACGGTCTAATCTCTGCAAGAAGAAATCCAAAGAAGATTGTGGTAGTACTGCATTTTCTTGGCTTAGATTTGCCTTCACTGTTTCCTGTTTGACACTATCTCAAATGGCTCTACCACAGCTATCTTTTTGTTTCCCTCACAGTTTTATGTGCATTATGGAGCTCACTTAATATCCCCTCTCAACTGCAGATAATTTTTTTTCTATTTGCTGTATGATCTTAAGATGTGAAAACAAAAATAAAAGTCCAGCCAAGATACAGTAATTCAATACATCCCTCGTTTGCTTTGGGAATTCATTGGCACTGTGCAGCATGGGGCTGAATTTTGGCAGGTCTCCACCCGTCATCCAGCCATAAGCAGTAGCAGTAAGGGTTTAAAGGAAGGGTAATTTTAAGTTTTGTTTGTTTTTCTTCCTGAAAAGGCTGTGCACTCTCAGGAGCCCTCTTCATAGTAAGCTGTGGAGGTGGTTCAACCAAAACACTGCACTGCCAACTCTATTATCTGTCATATTAATCAGCTTTGTGTAGTCTTGATAGAAATCAAAGATATTGGAGATGATGGACCTTAGCATAATGCAGGTGCATCTTAGATGTAGATTGAGGGTTTATTTGTAGGGTTTTTGCAGTCTTGACATTGGAAGCCTGACCTTGCCCTTGGCGATCACTGCTCTACAGGCTGTGGGAAGACAGCTCCTTACAACCTCTGAGTAGTGAACAGAGTAGTTCCCTATTGTTGCTGAATTGGGCATAGGTGACTTCTAAAAAACCAAAACTGAAGTTAGGATCCCACAACTTGATTTGTGACCCTCTCTCATGTGAGTTTCCATGTGACAGCTAAGCAGGAACTGCAGTGGGTAAAGTGAAGAACACAAGGAATTTATTTCCTTAGAGAAACATTTAGAGAGAAGCATCAGTCTTCTATACTGAAAAAGCGGATAAGTGATGAAATTGTTAGCTGAAATGTATGGAATGAGAAAGTAGGAAGTATGACAGAAAAGATGGACTCCCAGTATCAATACAATTTGTAAAAACTGTCCTATTCTGCTGAAATCACATACCCAGTGTTACTGCAAAGGAAATGGAGGTACAGGTGGGTGAGGTGCTGCCTTCCTAAACTCACTGAAATCTGTTGATTTGAACTTTAACTTTACTGACATTGTGAGCTTTTGGAGCTCTTTCACAAAGAAGTGGAAAAGTTTTATAAAGATATAGGAACCATCTGCTGCTGAGTTTTCTGGGTTTGGCTGTCTGCTTGTTGCCTATGCTTTTTTTACTTTTTTTTTAAAGTAACTTTATTGCTACTCATTTCATACTGTTATCTAATTTTGCCTAACCTGAGAGAGAGGGTAGATAAATATAACCCATCTTCAAGCCTTTCTTTTCATCATTTGTTGCTGCAGGCAGTTGAGGCTGTTCTCTGCTTATTGCTGTGTTTTGAGAGGTGTCTCCTACATTATGAAAAGTAATCAGATGCCTCAAGTGGTTCTGTCACTGTGAGGTCTGAATGCACTGGCATGTCTGTGCTGAAGTCTGCAGTGGTTCATGCCATGCATGCTTGCTGAATTTTAGTGGTCTTCTAGTTTGTCTCCTTTGGGACTGTAAGAACATACTTAAATAATAGTCAAGCCACATCTTCCTGTCACTGGTAAATAGAAAAGGGCAGGGCAGGTCTCTGATGAATGATTAAGTCTTGGAAATGTACGGTCAGGACTATCTAGCAAAGCAAGATATAAATGTGGTTATAAATTCTTTCTCTGTGGTTGTTTAATCTGGATTTAGAGAGCACATGTGGGATATTCAGAAGCACATTCAGTTAGCAGGGTGCTGTGTAACAATTTAGAAAGTCATAATTGTTTGAAAAATCTGCAGGTTTTTGTTTAACAAAACAAGGAGAAGGGAGGAAAACACCCTGTTTACCTGAGCTCAGGTTCAGACTCAGTGATGCTCTTTAGAAGGATACTTATGGTCAGAGACTCTGTCTGATTTGAAAAGGTGATACCTACCTGAAGATTACTTTGTCAGTCTGTGCTTGGAAATATTGTGGGGGTAACTGCTGGAAGTGAAAGTTTTGTATGTTCTGATACTATGGGTTTGGGAGCTGTTTCATTAGATTATTGAATACGGTGCAAAAAAGCACCAAATAGTACCAAAAACCTCAGAGCATAAACACTTGATTTGTTTTTCTGAAGCTGTAATGAGTAAAAATAACTCGTTATCGTGCTTTTTTCAGGGGGGCATTGCTCTTCCCACAAGCCCAGAGAGCTTTGTGAGAGTGGAGAGGTGCCTTGAACAGATGTAACAGTCCTAATTCTAATAGTTACCTGATGAGAAAGACTTAAATAATTCCAAAAAGTGTGAGAGAAGTGAGTAAATTTCTGGAGAATTCACAGGCTTTGCCAAATAATTATTATTTCCCAGGGTTAGTGTTAACCATGAAGTTGCTTTAATGCTTAATTTTTAAAAAATGGTTATTGTTATGTTTTTAAGAGGTCAGTAAGATGGTGTAGTTTAACAAATCTGAAATGAATGGGGAACTAAGTAGTGACAAATATTTAGGACTTTTAAATATTTGGGAGGTGCTAAATGTTGGTGCTGTATGGTTAAAAAAGAAGGAATTAGACCAGTGGATACTGTGAGTGCTCAGGCATGTAAGGATTAAATCCAACCTATTTCATGTTGATACATATATACTTTGGGAAACTGGGACACTTGATCATGATGGTGTAAAAATTGAAGCTCTCAATTGGACTTAAGTAATAAAAGTCCCTGTCATTTCCTTAAGAAAGTGTTTTGACTTAAGGGGAAATGAAATATTGTTTGTTCGCTTTATCTTGATTCTGACTCATTTTGTTACCTGTTAAGAACATTTGCCCACTGGAAAAAAAAAAAGGAAAAGCAACAATAGATTTGAAAAGGAATTGATTTCACTTAAAACCCCACCAAAAGTAAAGCCATGGTTTCTTTTTTGTGTATATGTTTGTATGAAAATCTTTTGTATGAGAACTCTTTGTATTTTGTATGCTAAAAATTACATACTGAGCCCAAATTCAACTGGAACAGTATTGCCAAATACCTCACACCTACTACCCATTAAGACCACAAACCACTATGTGTGTGCTAAAGGTTAATTTTTCATAATGTATGGACAAGAACATTACCTATAAAATCCTCCAACTATATCTGGATGTGGTCAAGAGAGAATCCTGTTTTATGTGTACAAATATCTTCAACAAACCCATTCACACTTGTTCCAGTGTGCAATTAGTTTTACTGCAAGACATGGAGAGATTCTTTTGAGTCTTGACTGATTAAGAAAATGTGTCTTAATACAAGACTTATATTTGTTGGGGTTACCCCTATATGGGATCAGCATCCAAACCAAAACTCACTGTGTAATTCTGTGGCTAATTTCAAGCCCCAAATGGACTTGACAGACGCTTGAACTTGGAAGACAAGCAGCTATAATGCACCACCTGGATTAGCTTGGAGGTGTTCCTAACCCAGCACACTAATTTTATAAAGTGTGGGATAGTGCTCCCATCTATTTACCCAAATCATATCTGTCATTATTCACTCACAGGAAGAACACAGTGGAAACTTAAGTTCTCCTAGGCAAAGCTAAGAATGGATCAATAATATACATGCCCCAGGTTATTGTACAGCGGAGCAAAAGATAGCTTTTGGGCTTAAAGCGTTCTTTATACCTTCTCTAGTTACCATGCAAAACCAATGGGCCTTGAAATATATTATGTGGCAGGTACATGCCTTCAGTAAATGAACAAGGTATGCATTTGTAGAGTTTAACTTGCAGGTCCAATAAGTGTCAGAAATAGCTTTGCAGAGTGAGTTGGTGTGGTGCTTTAAGACCACTGTTTTCACTAGAGGCGCGCTCAACAGTGACCCGAAGACTGAACAGAATTTGAACAACAGGGAAAACAGTTTATTCGTCTGGTGCTGAACCAAAGAAAGAAAACAGCTTAAGGGAGCCCCAGACTTAACACAGAAGTTATACCCAACCAAGCGTTATGCAAAAAGGGAAAAGGGTAAAAAAAAAAAGGGAATAAACAAACTGCTTTTCAAAGGGCCAGGCAGGCTGCCAAGGAAAAGCAGGGGAAAAGGTGGCCGCTTCTCTCTCTCTCTCTCT
>VXBA01001025.1:325811-336450 GCA_013399895.1 Serilophus lunatus | reverse complement strand
GCTGCCCCGAACTCCCGGTGAGCTCCTGCTAAGAAAACTGTGGGGGACGGCTGGGGCGACCCCCCCACCTCCCCCGAGTGAGAGAGGGACCGGGCACCCCCTCCCTTCCCCGCTAGCCAGCCCCAAAGGGCAAGATGGGGGGAGAAGAGCGAGGGAAGGCTGTAAGGAGACGGCTGGGGTGACCCTCACTGCGAGCCGGCACCTGTCTGCTGGGGAAGGGGGGCAAGCCACCCGCGCGCATCTCTGCCGGGCCGCCTGTCTGCGTTTCAGTGAGTCCCTGCCTCGGTTCCCCCCCCAACCCCGGCGGTCGGCGGGGGGAAGGAGCCTGGGCTTTCTTAANAGGGGGAGGGAGCCTGGGCTTTCTTAAGGGAACAAAAACCCCTAGGATTTACGACAGAACAAGGTGCCATTGAACAGTTTAAAACGAAACACCCCTTTCCTCCCCCCTCCCTCCAGAAAAACCCCCAGCACCCCCCTCTCAAACCCCCACAGTTGGCCTTAGATGTATTTCTATTAAAAGAACAAGAGGTTTGTGGAATGTTAAACCTTATCGAGACTAAGTGTTGTATTACAATTCAACAATGCAGTGTCATCAGTTGGAAAAGCCTGACCAAAATGAAAAAACAGCTAATCAAATATCAGAACTTTGCCAATCGCTCTAAGCCAAAAGTGGCTTTGAAGAGCTCACCTTAATACCTGACTGATACCCATATTCTAATCCTTGGGACTCACAGGGTGGCGGCAGAGCCTAATGAGAATTTTTAACCTCTAATGATTGAGGCTAAGGATTGTTGAAGGTCACAATGGAATTTGTATTTTTAGTGATTGGAATAGATGTTGTATGCTGTGTGATTACTTGGTTTACTCCTTCTACCTCTCCTCTGTCTTTTCTGCTACTAACCACTGTCACCATCACCCCCATGGACAAAACCCAAGAAAAGTCCCAGGAAGACACTGTTTGAGACATGGGGTGGTGTCAGGACTTCAAGGATGCAGTTAATTGTCTCAAAACACTGTCAGAGAAGGAAATTCTCGTAAGATAGGCCACCACAACAGGAACTTGTTATAAGAGCAGGTGGCAACAACAGAAACCAGGCCTAGTAAGGGGGATCTGGGTAACCTACTTGAACAGTGATTCCCACCACGCAGAACTGTGAGAAGGGAAAGCATCAATTCCAGACCTAAACAAAGGTAAAGGTTTGAAATTATCATACCAGACAAAATTCCACTGTGGAACTGTGGGAGAGAAAACATGATTACACCCATGCCATCCCAAGTCGTGGGAACATCTGAGATGCCCCATCAATACCCAGGACTTGGAGGTATCCCAGGAGCACGACTTTGGGACCCTCAGCACTGAGGAGACCCAAGGACTGGTGGGACACTGTCAGAACCCATGTGATGGTGATATCTTTGTCTTTTTACTGCACCTGTCTGTGGGATAAAAAGAAGCAGAATGAGCTGCATTTTGACCCTTTAAAGATAGGACTGAAATGTTCATTTCATTTTTAAAATGACACAAAATACTGTCTGCATTGCAAAATGCCACACAGTAACCTGCACTGGTATATGCTTAGTATCACTTCAAGGTATGTTAGTGAATTAATATGATGTACTCATGGATTTCATCTGGGCAATAATTTGGATTTGAATGCTAGGTTAGCACATGTTAATTGTATACGATTTTCTGAACAATAAATCATTTTGAATTTCATACCAACAGAATTTGTGGGTGTCAGTGACCATGATTTAGTCTGTGTTTGGAGACAAATTTGACCTTAAAAAAGCTCATGTGAGGGTAAACCTTGAACTGTTCACCTTCCTCTGAAGGAGCTCACGTAAAGCTATGTAATTATTTTTCCTTGACCCACTGTTTACCAAAGTTTGGTTTTTTTGACAGATACTTATCTAAAACTGGAAGATGTGACCCGTAAGTTTAACAAGCCTTGCATAATGGATGTAAAAATAGGTCAGAAGAGTTACGATCCATATGCTTCGGTGGAGAAGATACAGCAGCAGGTCAGCAAGTACCCACTGATGGAAGAGATTGGATTTTTGGTACTTGGCATGAGGGTAAGAACTTGTTTTGTCTTCAATTTCAGCTTATGCTCCTCAGGCATCTTGTCCCACAGCAGATAGTGACTGCTTTTCCTGGCAAAGGACAGTCCTCCCATGTTTTATGTAAAGAAAGCATTATCTGAATGTGTTGGTAGTACTGCTATCAACTGTTGTGTGAAATCTCTTCTGAAACACTGCTCTGGTTCACAACAAATGTTTAATTTGGCCACGTCCCTTACAGGGATCTATTTGCAACCTGGGCACTGGATGCGTATACAAGAGAGGGGCTGAGTGTTTAAAACTGTTCGTAGTTGCAATTAATTCTTCACCATCACAGCAGATATTTAAAATTATTAAGTGGTTTTTTTCTGGTTTATTTTTTTTTACTTTTAGGCTTATATCAGAGGTTGGCATATTGAACCAGTCTTTCTATTAATTGAATAATGAGCTGTATCCTCTCCACATTTTTCATCTCGATATTCTTTTTAAAATGGAAATAATTTTTACCTAATTTTTCTGTTTAGGGAAGAGTAAGTAAGCTCCCAGAGGTGATGCATGTAGCTATAAACAGCTGCTTACATTCTGCATTTTAGAAACCTTTCCATCAGAAGGGAACCTCTTGATGCTTACACACTCAGGGAGCAGCTGTTGGGGAAGGTTAGTTGGGCAGGGATAAAGCTCTGCAGATGTCTGTACTAATTCTTGTTGCTCTTAGAAATACAATGTCTGTGTATTTGCTACATTGTCAAGAAAAGCTGTACAGAACGTTTGTGGCTCAGTAAGAGAAATATGTTGATGTCAGTACTGAGTTCCTGGTACAATTCAAAAGTACTTTTTTCTACTATGATGAGTGCAGAAGTGATTTTCTTTTTGATGTGATACTTTTGTTTTCCTTCTCATACACACAAAGCCAGGGCACGTCAAGCTCCATCAACACACATAAATTGGCTGAAGACTGATAAACTCCCTCTTTGCTGTTCAATAGCAACAACACCCAGATTGCACCATTGTTTGAGATAATTTTAATATCTCTGTAGTGTTTTGTGCAGGATTGCCTGGGCTCCCAGCCTTAACTCTCCCTTGAGATAAGCTGCTACAGCTATAAATTGTAGTGGTCATGAGTAGTAATTATGTAAGCCTATGAGCAATAGCGTGGGAGTTGAGTCAAAAACCAGCCAAACAGTTTAGATGGAAAAGGAAGGTTAGAGATTTGATTTATGTCATTATGTAACCTTTCTTATCTCATGTGTAGAACAATGTACTTCACATCCTTTATTTCATGACAGTGCAAGAGAAATGATGGATTGCTTCCGTGGTGTGCTTGTGACTATTGTTGCTAACACTGCCAGTTTTTTATATCTTTGTCCTGTTGCGGGAATTTTTTTCATCCCCTAATTCAGACTGGATTTATAATGATGAATCCCCCAAGCAGTGCAGTTTTCAATCCAGTGTTTAACTAGACGAGATCTGTTTTGTGCCTCTGGCACCGACTTGCATGTTAGAAGTTTTTTTCCAAAGAGAATTGAAAAGGTTCCTCCTCCCCTGATGCAACACTTGCCAAAGTCTGAATTCACAGGGCAGTTTCCCTGCTTCTTGATTATAGGCTGATCTCAGCCTATCTCCTTTTCTTATTTTTGCAAGATTCTGGCCGTACTATAAAATACTCTCCTGCACAGATATATATACTGCCCAGAACAGCTCATGTGCTGAATGAAGTTTGCTTATGTTTATGTTTGGTGGACAAAAGTGGTGTAACATGTTTAGAGTGGGTTCATTTTAATCTCTCCATTCAGTGTTATTTTTAGCATGGAGGTGGGCTTATCTCTTGTTTCTATTTTAGAAAGGCAAGAAAGAGAGAGCTGGGAAAAACAGAGAATGTGGTTATGCTTTTTTTAAAGCACACTTTGTATGAAAAGATACAAGGGGAAAAAAGTGTTACAGGTGGGGGGAATTTACCCCAAAACTTAATTTAGAGTGTATTTTTAGCCCAAAGGTATTGGTACAGAGGGGGTTTTATGCACGGGTAGATAAGCAGTCATCTGTTCATGTGTCAAATATGTATGGTTTGTCCTTAAAAAGTGAGTCTCCTGTCTGGCACAGCATTAATTTATGTGCACAGTTCTGGCATTTGACATGCTAGCCTATATTTAATTTAACACGCTGAATGGACAGAGTAAATGCATTTAGAAAATAAAGTTGTTCAAATAACATTGGGTAAAATCACAGTTCCATACTCAGTGTAGAGGTTCCTTTCTTTAACAGATGCCCCATCCCTGGTCTAGTGGAATTTGTCCCCTCCCATGGCCGGGGATTGGAACTGGATTGTCTTTAAGGTCCCTTTGACACCACACTGTCCTGGGACTCTGAGACTAGACATGATTTGTTATGAAAATAGTTTAAATATAAGTGGGAAATCTCAGGTACTGTTGTAACAGCAAAAATACAAATTGTAATATGGATTCAGTAGTAGACACACAAATAGATGAGAAATCTCTGCACAGGACGGGCAGTGCTAAATGCAGAGCATTCTGCTTGCTGTTGAGTACAAGCAGAATGTGTAGGCTGTGCCCTCAGTTTGAATATATGGTTCTCAATTTCTGCAGTTTTTCTTTTTTTCCAAAAGATCTTAATTGCAAACTATTACATAACGTTTCTGAAATAGTTTTTTTAAAGCACACTCTGGTAATTTTACCAGTATAATCCATCATTGATTTCTGTTGTTTGTGCCCATGAACATACAGGCAATAATATTTAATAATAAAAGCTGTTTTTAGAAGTCTAATCTGCAGCATGTGTTTCTTTAGGATATTTTCAAGCTGACTGTAGCTGGGTCTGTTTTACAAGTTTTTTTTATGAACTCTTTCTAGTATTGTGATAATTTTCATAAGCTCTGATCAGTTAATAAGACTTAACAGTTCTTTTACTCCTCCCTTCTAAATCCTGAATGTAGTGTTCAGATTCTTCCAGAGTAAAAAATTACCAGAACTGGGTTTTTGACATTTCTAATGTAAAATTCAAATTCAATCTAATTTAAGCTTTGATATTTAAGAAAACAGGAAGACAAGGCAAAACAAAAACTAAAAAACAAGCAAACAAACAAAACCCCACAGAAACCAACAAGAAACCTTGACAAAAAAACCTCAAAACCCTCCAAAGTGGAGCAGGTATATGTTTTTTTTTTTTTTATAATACAAAAAGGAGGCATAAAAGAAATTTATTCTGATGAGATGCTCCATGGAAGTTCCAGGAGTACTGTATTATGCTATTTTTGGATGGTTCATGATTTAACTGCAGCACTGTTGTTTCTTTTATTTAGGAGATTAATAGTCTGCTTTTTCCCTGGATAAGTTTCAACGTAATTTCATCGTACAACTTATTTATGTAAGGACTTTAGTAAGACTTTACATTGACTGTCAGAGCAATTGAGGGTACACTTAATCTTTGAAGCAGTATGATTTTGTTATGTGATTTAGCATAAGGACTTGATATCTTTTATAAGGATATATTTTTTCCTCTTGGTACTGATTGCCATAGAAATGGTGAAAGTTATGTCAGAATGGGCAATGTAATATCTACTTATGGTCTTGAATCTTCAAGGCAGTGGCCAACAGGGGTGCGTGTACTTCCATCATCTGTGATCAGGCAACGACAACATAAGTTCCAAAAAAGTAAGAATTATGGGAGGAGATATTTAAATAAATGGTTTTGAGTAACTGGGCATGCTCTCAGCAGCAGCCATAGTGTGTGAGAGCATTACTGTAAAACAGAGATATCGAATAAGAGAATAAACTAAAAAAAATAATATCTCTCCTTGTTACTTTTTTTTCTTTAAATCCTTGCTTCCTTTTTGGAGAAGAAAAAGTAAAACTTCCTGAAGCTCTGTTCAAGTCTTGCACTGTGGCAGGATTAGGGGCCTGCAGAGAAACCCAGGTTACTGGGGCATGAAGGAAATCTGTGTATTTGTATGAGGAGCAGTGGGGTGCAGGCAGGGGCTGTCCAGGTGTGCGTGTGGGTCTCAGCCTGGTGCTGGAGGTGCCCCCCATGGAGGCAGAGAACTGATGCTGGAGTTGGATGTACCCAGGTGAGCTGAGATGCCACCTGCTCACCCCTTGCATTCAGCTTGGCTCTGGTTTTGGCATCAGATGCAAGGCAGGAGTGCAGAAGTGCCTTGTTGTGAGTTACCCGTGTAGTGTCTAAACCTGCATGTGTGTAAGATAGGGGTGACTGTGAGGTGTATTTACGGAAAAAATCTGAGGAGTGGGCAGCTCTGTGGCTGCCCTGTGAAGTCTGGCTGCCTCAGCACTAGAGCACTTATCTCTAATCTCCATGTCCTTGGCTAGGACAGGAGATCTCAGGCTGCCATTGCAGGGGAGCAGGGATGGGCTTTGGGAGCTCTGCAGTGAGCTGCTCACCTGCACTGACTGGAGCATCAGCCCCATCCATATCCACGTTGTGTATGCCTTTATTCTGGAGGTGGCCTCTCTAGTACCCTGCAGGCCTGCTCAGAAGAGGCTGGGGTTGTTTTCCCCAGTTTCAGTGATATGGATTAGTAGGCATTTTTTGCAGCTGTGGAAGAGCTTTGCAAGTTACTAAATAGAGATTTTTATTTGTGCTTGTTTTAATCTCTCTCAAACAGGAGATAGCAGACCTAACATGTATTTAATTTTACTTTCTGGAAGTCAGGGAGTTGCCACAAATAAATATTTGAACAGTGTGTAATTAACATTACATAACATTTGATACCTGTTTTCCTTAGTGTCCTGAAGTTGAAGTTGCAACGTTTTCAAACTGTATCTGTGAGACTTTGCAAGGGTTGTGCTTTTTTTAAAGACCATACTGGAATAACTTTTTAATTGAAGGTTTTCATTGGTGCAGAAACACCAATAACTGTAAGTGTTAAAAAAGGTACAAACAGCTGTGTGGGCATGCAAGCAGCCATGACTGAACTGCCCCATAGGGAAACAAAAGCAAAGTGCAGGTTGAGAACATCCAAAGATAATTTCCCCCAACAGTTAATGACCTGGATTTTTTGATGTGCTGCCCATACAGTCACTGCTACCTACTGCTGATTGAAAACCTCCACCTGCTGGATTCCAGGGCCATTTGTGCAGGAACCTGACTGAGTGGGAGCTGCTTAGAGGCACAAGGAGGAGTCTTCACACTGTCAGCCAGAACAGCTCTGATCTTGTATAAAAAGAATATATGAGAATGACTGATGAAGCTGGAGGTTTCTTGAAGGGAGTGTTTTGCAGCTCGTAGAAAGAGTTTTCTTTGTCTTGCACTCTGCATTGATTCTCCCTTTGAATACAGAGCAACCACACAACAAACTGTGGCATATGGATGAGAGTTGAAGTTTTCCTGTGTAATAATTTCCTGGCTTTTGTTAAGGATCTGACTTACTTGACTTGTCATTGTTCTGACAGAAATGGGCTACAACAGGGGTACAGAAGAAGCTTGGTTCGGAGGCAAATAGGATTTTGGGAAGGGTTTCTAGCAGATTAGTAGTAATCACCATGTGGACAAAAGTGCGGTGTAACAAGAGGTCTGTCAAATAGGAAGTTAACAATGCAGTCAGATACAT
The DNA here is from genome assembly GCA_013399895.1 of Serilophus lunatus. Taxonomy (NCBI): domain Eukaryota; kingdom Metazoa; phylum Chordata; class Aves; order Passeriformes; family Eurylaimidae; genus Serilophus; species Serilophus lunatus. The sequence continues at coordinate 328,811 of VXBA01001025.1, read as the reverse complement.
ACATGACACTTGTGGTGTGGGTGTGGGACTTGGTAGTTTATCACTGACCAATTGGTGTAGTTAAAAATGCACTGTTAATGTCAAACGCACACATCTTCCTGGGTGTTTGTAAACCATCTAGAAAGACATTTGGGGAAATGGTTTTGTGCAGATTTTTGACAAGAGGTGGGATGACTTCATGGTAAATCCAGCTCAGAAGCACAGGGTCTGATGTGCTGCTGCAGCATTTCTTTGGAAAACAAAACGAGCTTGCAGATTTTAATCAGCCTTTTTGAGCTAGTGCCCATGTCACAAAACCTGTAGCTCCTACGAGAAGAGATAAGGTTCTTGTAAACAAGATGATTTGTTCAGGAACTGCTGCAGTGCTGGTGACTGCAGGAACCTGCCCCTGGGCCAACTACATGAGAATGTTTAATATTAAAATGAAAACACTGCTACTAAAATCTTAGATGTAGCCATCAAGCTCTTGATTCTCTTTCAAAGCCATATGTTATATTTTCTTTATTTAAGTGCCTTTGACTTGTACCTCTTTAAAAAGATTTTAAAACTTCTAGTAGGTTTTCTGAAAGTTACTTTGTACCTGAAGTGTTTACATAAGTAATCTTTGGGTTCCTGTGTTGGATGCTGTGCTTCTTTGATGGATTTTGGGAAAAAAAACCAGCAAAAAATAAGTGGAAAAAAAAAATGACTGTGTTTGTGAAACAAAAATCAGAGTTGTCAAATGGAGTTTTGGCATGAGTCATCTCTGCTGTGGCCTTCTGCAGTTCATACACATTGAGGCCTCAGTTTGTCCAAGTATCATAACAGTGAAAATAGGGATCATAGCAATAAGAAGTGTCTTGGCTACTGAGTTTAAACATTCAGGCTTACAGTTCTTATTTCTTTAGAATAACCACAATTATTTACTGCCCCTTCAGTTTGTGGTTGGTGACTTAAATCAGTTTCCACAAACTATGATTTCAGTTCCCTGGGGACTCTGAATTTAATTGCTTCTTTTTGTAAAAATAAGAGCTGTCTGAAACTGTTCTTCCCAGCTACTTTTACAGAGGTCTCCACTCCTGCTTTGCAATCATACTGGATTTGTTGTGGTTTGGATGGGGGAGAGAGGTTTGAGGGTGAAGGGCTGCAGTAAAAACAGGGAATTCTGTTTTCTATCCTTAGTGCCCCTGTACTACTCCTTTGTGCTGCTTTTTCACTGTCCTAGACTTTATTTGTTGACTACAGCAAGAACAAGCCCCCAGAGGTGGGATCAGGAGCAGGCACCTCGCCAGAGTGCCCTGACTTGCTTTCTGTGGGATCCTCTCTCTTTACAGCGGGTCAGGGGGGTGCTGTAGCTGAGATGGGTGGTCTGAACAAGTGCCAAACACAAAGTTCATGCCAGAGACAACTGCTTGCTTGGTAACAACATTATTTCTGCAAATAAGAATTGTCTACACTCTCATGATCAAATTATCCTTGTGCCTGCGTGCTTGGCATCTTTCTGCTATGGAAATTATTTCAGTTAGAGAGAAAATGTGTCTATATGCTAAACATTTTTGAATTAAGTTCTTAAGCTTGTACAAATCCTTATATGGGCAAAACTGTACCAAAGTGAATTGCCTGTCTTTCAGATGAGAGCTGATGTTACACTCAGCTGCTGTCATTTATTTAGTGCCTCATTTGTGCTGACAGTTACAATTTTGGATGGGGCTTACAGAGCTGGGCCTTGGTGGTCACATACAGTAGTTCTTACTGTTTTGCTCTTGTGCTAAAATAGTTTTATAGCTTTAAGAACTCAAAATAATTGTATTAAAATTTTTGCTTGTTATGTCTTACTGATTTAACATCTACAGTAACACGGATAGGAGTGTGATAGTTTCAGGTCTCAGCTTTGATTTGCAAGGCAGGGGCCATATAAAACAGTTCCCTGTGATGGGTATGCTGCTGTTGTTGTCACTATGATGTCTCTAACACAGGAAAGCTGTAGCTTGGAGCCCAAGGACAGAAGGGAGGTGTTTTGGAGAGCACTAGAGGTGAGTGCTGGCCACTGCAAGAAACTTAAGTCTATGAAAGCTAAATAGTACTCAGGGTTTTGTGATCTGTCTGTGAGGTGTCTCTCGCTCTCCAGAAATAGTGGCAGTTGAAGATACATCTGGAGCTCCCTTCTTGTGTCTTTCAGGTGTACCATGTTTCTTCAGACAGCTATGAGACACAAAACCAACACTATGGAAGGAGCTTGACCAAGGAGACAGTAAAGGACGGTAAGGGAATTGAGGCGTCAGAATTCGGTGCTCTTGGATATTTTTCGTTTATTTACTTATATATAGAACTGTAAAGAAAAAGTAGTTGGGCATTCCATTTTAAAAGTCCTTTTTTGTTCTAGTGCCAGATGGGTCTCTTACCTGTTCCTTGTAGCTACCAGTCAATCTGAGATTAAGTGTGCTGTTGCTGCTACAGTGCTGCAGACTATAGGAATTTCTTCCTGACATCTCTTTTACTACTAATAAGAATGTGATAGTTGTAGAACTCAACTTCTGTGCAACTTTGAAACTATGGTGGAAAAGAAATCTTTAAAAAGCATTAAATATTTTTATAGTGTGTTTTTTATTTATACACACAGAATTAACAAGGTTGAAAAAGACCATAGGGATCATTAAGTCCAACCTTTTACATAACAGCCTATCCAATGCCAATCTGTCATCTAAACCATCTACATAATGTCACTAAGTTCATTGTCCAACCTATCCTTAAACACATCCAGGGACGGTGACTCCACCACCTCCCTGGGAAGCCCATTCCAGTGGGAAATCACTCTCTCTGTGAAGAAGTTTCTCCTATTATCCAACCTGAACCTCCCCTGACGCAGCCTAAGACTGTGTCCTCTTGTCCTGTCACTGGGAGCCTGAGAGAAGAGACCGACCCCCGCCTGACTCCAGCCTCCTTTCAGGTAGTTATAGACAGCGATAAGGTCGCCCCTGAGCCTCCTCTTCTCCAGGCTGAACAATCCCAGCTCCCTCAGCC
>VXBA01001025.1:260588-325679 GCA_013399895.1 Serilophus lunatus | reverse complement strand
CCCCAGCCTATAACTCTGCATGGGGTTATTGCAGCCAAAGTGCAAAACCCGGCGCTTGGATTTATTAAACCTCATGCTGTTGGACTCAGCCCATCTCTCCAGCCTGTCAAGGTCTCTCTGCAGAGCCCTCCTTCCCTCTGACAGATCGACACTCATTCTAAGCTTGGTGTCATCTGCAAACTTACTAATAATGGATAGTTGTCTTCTGTGAATATCTAAGTGTTTTTTATATTAGAAAGCTACTGCAAGTACATCTTTCAAGGGGCCTTCTCAGCTGAAGTCAATCCACATGTTGCTCTGCACTAAGCATAAATGCTGCCATTATGCAGCTGTTTGGTGATAACTATTGTTAACTAGTTATTAGCTGATAGCTGCTCATCTGTCCCCCAGCAAGGGACAGAAGGGCACACACATGAACACAGTCATGATAACAAGCTGTTTGAGCCTGTGTATCTGTGGAGAATTTCATGGGTCCCTGCCCAAAACTGTCCAGACACTTACTAAAATGACCTGAGGAGCAAGAACCATGTTCTTTTACTGGTTGCTCGATACATTTAGTTTTACTTGCAATCCAATCCAAGCCCCAGATGTAATAGTGTACAGCAGGTGGGGGGGACTGAAGGTTTCAGAGTTCATTGGTTCACTTCAGTTAATAATTGCCTGAAAGGAAGCCGTCTGTTCCTTCAAATAAGAAATATTCTCATCCCAAAAGAAATGAAAATTGATTGTTTTCCTTTTAGAGGTAAAAATCCCAAAATACGTTTGTTTCTTGCAGGCATCTCGAAGTTTTTCCACAGTGGGTCCTGCTTGAGAAAAGATGTGGTAGCTGCCAGCATTCAGAAGATTGAAAAGATTCTGGAGTGGTTTGAGGGCCAGACACAACTCAACTTTTATGCAAGTTCATTGCTTATTGTCTATGAAGGTTCGTGTCAAGCGACAACTGTGCGATTGAGTGATGTCACCTTGGCAGAGAAGAGAGGAGTGCCCAAAGGCCTGTTATCAGATGGAGATGTATTGGAGTATAATAATAATATTCGTGTAATAAATTCTACAGAGAATGGAAAAATTGAAGCCTCTGTAAGTAAAGGCTTGTCCAAATTTTACGCACTTCACAAAAAGAGGCACCACAGTCAGCTCTCACTGAAAGTTGAAAGCTTGGAGCAAGACAACGTGTGGAAAAGCAGCACGTGCATTGCACAGGAGCACCTGAATGGAAACGTTCTACCCCAACTGGAAAAAGTTTTCTATCACATGCCAGCAGAGACCAAGGAAAGTGCAAACGTTGATGTGAGAATGATCGATTTTGCTCACGTGTTTCCTAGCAACACAAAGGATGAGGGCTACATTTATGGTCTGAAGAATCTAATCACAGTACTTCAAAATATTTTGGATAACTAAATTCTTTGCTATGTTTTTTATTGGGGCCAATGATAAAGAGCAACAACATGAAGAATTTCTGCACTTGTAATGCTGTATAACTGGGTTTGTATTGTTCTATATTTTATTTGTCTTTGTACTTTTGGTAGAAGGGTATATATAACTTTTATAATTTCACTCAGGAAAATAATTGATAGTTAATTAGTGTGAAAGGATGAAGATACTTGAGATAAAGCAGGATAGGTAAATTAATAGAATGAAGTGTATGTCGTTGGCATAAATCCAGGGACTACCAGAAGCAAGGGTTAATTAGTTCCTATAATGACTTTAGCATAGATGACTTTTGCCCACTTAGCCTTGACACTGAGCCACATCTCTTTTAACAGGTATGTAGGAAATAAGACTGAAAGCTGTAAGGTGCAGGATCGATGCCCTCAGTACTGCCCTTGTGTTTACTTTATTTGAATAACTGGAGTAACCCTTCTTGGAGAGAAAGGAGAGAAATCCCATACTGAGTCAGCAGTCTCACCTGAAGCCAGCGCATCAAAATGTTTTTCCATGTCAGGACGATATTGCTGTTCTTTCAGCCCTGATGGGGACCCTTCTCCCCTTCATGGATGCCCATAGCTGATGTTCACCACAAATGAGCTTCTTTGTGATTTGTGTTGAGGTGCTAAGAAAATGCTGGAGTAAAATACCATTACAGGCTTAAACTGCACAAACTTAGTTCCTAAGTAAAAGCAAAGGAATGCAAATGAGAAATATTCCAGGAACTATTCAGGCTTAGGAGGTTAAGTCAATCTGTTAATGGGGGTGTCTGATGCTGTGATTAAGGGAAATCCCTCACTCCGTTGTTCTCATGGCCCTTCTCCAAAAACATTGCTTTAAAAAGCAAACTAATGGGATGGAGGAACAAGAGCATTTTGAGTGAGCATGCAGAGATCTCTGCTAGCCATTGGCTGTTTGAGTTTTTTGCAACAAATGTTTCACACTTCTGCTGCTGGGGAGCGCCGACTGGAGCCACGAGCAATACAGGCAAAGGACCCTCCTGTGGAGATTGTTCAGGCCTGGAGACGCCAGCTGTGCCACTGCTTGTGTTCGGAGCTGTAGTTTGGGCTGCAGCCACCGCTGGTTTCTTCCAATGACACACAGGCAAGCTGTGTAATTTGAAAGTTGTCACGTTTCCTTCCTTTTCACAGGAAAAATGCAAGCGCTTTTTTATTTTTTTTTGAATACTTGAGATCAGGAGGATATATCAAAAGCATCTTTGATGTGTCTCTTCCATGGGCTCTTTATGTGGCTGTGCTGCCATGCATATACAGTGAGCTGTATAAAAGTGGGAATGGTGGAGTCTTGCCATCCCTAGGGCAAGATTTTAATGCTTAAAGCAAAGCCCCAGAAGGAAAAGTTTTTAGAATGGATTTTGTCATTGGAAATGTGTGTCTTTTCCACGTGGACTTACTCTGATCCTGTGGCCTTGCTGCTCTCTGTGTAGGATGTTCTGCACTGTGCACTCAGTTGTGTACAAATCTTGGCAAGTTCTTTGTTTGGCATCTGTTTTCTATATGAGAAAGAGATACATACTTTTTCAAGCAAATATGCTGTTTTAAATTTGAAATTTTAGCTTGAGAACTTGGGGTGATTGGAAGAAACACTATTACTATGTGTAGAACTATATTGTTTCAACTTTAGAGCTCATAGTGGCCAAAACATTCGAAACTATTAAGTTTTTGAAGTGTGAGAAAAGGGGCTTGTGGGAGGGGCTGTATCATTTTGTTGTCAATTTTATGTGAATTACAGGGAAGGCTGAGGGGAAAGTACCAGGAAGAGAGGGATTTTCTTTTTTTTTTATCCTGGTATTTCTCTTGCACCATATAGTTAATATATTCCCAAATCTCTGTGAATTAATTTAAGCCATATTCTAGAAAGAGTTTGTGGTTTTGTTTGCTTCAATGCTGATTTCTGTTAGGATTCCTTTGTTCTATCCCATAAATAGGTAACACTGGAGTAGTCCAGGCTGGTAGTGGCCTTGTATGATAAAATTACAAGGTTTTATAGAAAATTTGGGCAAAACCCATTTAAACATGATCATTTTTGTCCTCTGTAATTCATCTTTTCTGGATTTTAATCCATTTTGTGCCAGAGAAACCAGACATTTGCCTCAAAGAAGTCAATTACTGGAAAATGATCTGTATGCTTTTGGTACCATGCACTCTCCTGTCTCTGCTTTAAGATACCCGTCCTCAGTGTTTGAATGCTCTTTAAGTATTGATTGTTTTGTTGGCTATGGCAGTGTTTGTAATGTACCTGGAATATTGTCAATGTGTCAGAATATTTTGAATAAAAAAATAATTTTATTATGGCTTTTGTACCAGTAGTTATTGTGAATATATTTCTGTTAATTTAAAATGTAGCTTGAGAGGAAGCAGTGTTTTTTGTTGGAAGTTGTGTAAATAAAGCTTGCTGAAGAGGCATTTGAGTGTGCTACCAGCTGTGAGTCTAAGCCTGCAGAGACCTTATATTCACATTGTTCTTACACGTTTTAGACTTGGTGTCTCCAGTGTCTTATGTCTGATCGGATGGTTTTCAGTTGCAGTTGGGGATGTATTCACGGAAATCATTAAACGGAATATGGAATTAATCAGAAGATGAAGAAGGAGACTGGTCACTGAGCTGGTGCACTGCTATCAATCTGCCTCCCAGCAATGCCCCTTTTGTTCTCTGGGTGAACTGTACAGGACAGGAAACTGTTACATGGAAATCTTTACAGAAATGATAACAAGGCTTGTAGGTATTTTTGCCCCCTAAAATGGAGGATGGCTCTCTGGGCCAGACTGGTGTGGTGTTGGCTGGGTGCTGGGGCTGTTGAGGAAACCCATAATTTGATTTTAAGCAATAAGAGTTGGGTTTAGCAGATCCAAAAGTCTTCCCAAAGGGAAGAGTCACGCAGCATTGTCACTCATGGACTCTGAGAATATATGCTTCTGAAGCCTTTTTACCTGGGTGGTGTGAGAACTCTGTATAGGCTTGCCTAAGGAGAGCTTGAATTTGTATAAAGTTTTATAAAAGTAATTTACATACATGGTATTTTTGGATATGGGTGAAAGTTGTTGCATAAATTACATTGGAATTTATTATACCACTATGAAATGTTTAAAATATTTTAATCAAATTTGCTTTATGAAGTAAACAGCAGACTTTACTTGTAGTTGTGATTGTCATGACACTTGTACTGTTTTGTTTTTTGGGTTTTTTTTCTACTGTAATACATATCCAGTGAGTTCTTTTCCATAACCTCACAGTTTCATGGAGAACTTTTAAAGTACTCGATAGATTAGAAAGTCACTATTTTCTATTAATTTGATTAACAAAGAGTGTATGTTCTTGAAATATTTCAATGCTTGTGATACTTTAAGTGATGTTAACATGTTAGCGTCTGTAAAACTTCCTCACCTGCATAGGGCTCCTGGTCCCTGTCGGGATTGTGCAGAGTTTGCAATGGGCCTTCCCAGGTGTAACAGGAGCAGGGTGAAGGGATGGCATCACTGTGCTGGCTGTGTCAGGTGTAGCAGGGGTGTTTACAGCCTGAACCTACAATCATTAGAGTTCAATTCATGATGTGGATTGTAGAAAGACACCAGAAGGGTAAAGACTTGCAGCCACATCAGTTAAAGGTTACAATTAGTTGTTTGTCCTCCTAATTTCTTTTGGGTTTTTTTCCAAGTGAGGTTTCCTCCCGAGTGCCTTCTTCACCCTTGCCACAGGTAACCTTCTGTAGCACCATGGTGAATCGTTTTAATGGAAATTCTTAATTCCTAAAAAGCTTGTGTCCCATAACTCCTGTTTTAGTGCTGGTATTGAAAAACACCATCAAAAGTTTCACACACTGTGGGGGAAGGCACTCTCTCCTGAAAGAGTAGGAGTGGATGCTGGTGGGAGCACACTTTTGATGGGAGACTGGATTGTGGGCTTTATGAAACTTCTTTACCTGGGATTTGAGGAGGGTATTTTGGGGGCAAGGTGAGTGACAGTCAAACTGCATGGGGTTTTGCTTCCCTTACTGCAGTTGATGTTGAGATTTGGGTTTAAGAAGGTAGCACAGCACGGAGCAGTGAGTTCCGGAGAAGCCCTGAGCAGGCCATTGTATCTGTGCTGCAGCACAGGGGATGGCTACAGATAAAACCCAAAGGCTGCAGATCTTTCTTTAGGTGTTCTTGCAGGGAGAATGTGTGCAGCATATTCATCAGGTTACAACAGGATGTTATCTGGGAAATGTATTTGTCTGTATAACCGCAGGCCAAATCCTGCCTGTTCTTCATGTTTTCAGCAGTCTGTAATTGATGCTGCAGAAGAAAATTGTCTTCCAGAGGGCAACTGTGTTTGAAAGGGAAAAACAAGCAAAGCTAAGGGTTGTACAGCAGAAAATATGTTTCAGTGGAGATCTTTTACTTTGGTCTCATTTAGTGGAGATGGATTTGGAGTTTGTTACATGATGTTCAGTAACAATTGGTCAGAGCAAAGATAGTTCAAATCCACCTTACTTTGAATTGTGTACATTGGTTCAAATAGTTTATTTTTTTTAAAAGATGACCTATGAGGTAACTTCCAAGTACAGTGTGTGTTGCATCTGACTCTAAATGAAACTGGAGTGCACAAAGGCACTTTAATCCTCTGGGAGCTGTACTGGAAAGGAGATGCAAGTATGTGAAACTGACCTGATGCTTGTTGATTGTTGTTAATTGTTTTTACTCAAACTCTACATTGATTACTCTTGATGGATGAATGTATCTCGTCCAGTCATCTCAGTTTCTTTGCTTCAAATGTCTAAAGCCACCCCTCAGTCTCCTCTGATCTGTAATTTAATTTGCTGTTTTCTTCCATTCTTGGACCATAGTGGGTATTGTTAATATTACTCGTGCTTATTTTATAAAACATTGTACTATACTATCTAATAACTTTTGTAACTTAATAAGTGATGTTTAGGGTTATTCTAACAGCTGTATATTTGGCAAATTATTAAAACTTTCTGCGAGTGACTTGCAAGTACAATTGGTTTCTTTTTAATACAGGAAGATGGTTGAGAAAACAGTTTTCTTGAATATACCTGCATTGATGAATCTCCCTCTCTCTCTTTCCTCTATAATGGGTGTTTCCCTTTGATTTGCCAGGTTTTATTTACCACCATATTATTGTCACAGCAGCCATACCTGCTGAATATACAGAAGTAATCTCTATAATACAAATAATAAAATCCAAATCCATATGCAATAAAGCCCCCAAAACAGAACTTGCTTTTTGAGCAAAAACCTTCCCTGCTAAGAGATGCGTCTCTGAAAGGAAAGAGGGATTGAACAAGACAAAGCCGTGCCTCTAATTGAGATACATTAAAAAAAAATTAATCATAAATTTGGGACAGTTCCAGGCTTGATGAACACCTAGAAAATGTCAATTTTACTCCAGAAGGGTCAAACCTGCAGGTTCCCTTGCAGGTTTTTTGAAAGTGGTGAGAACTGCAGCTTAAGAGGGGGTTGAGGCTGACTTGATTTTTTGCCTTATCCTTTCAGTTATTGCTTTGCAGATGTGAAGGAAAATTAATCAACTGATGGGCATCATAGCTGTAATGACATTGGAGCAGTTCATACCAATGAATAGTTATTTTCAGGTAAGGGACACTTAAAGATCATGCCTGCATTTACTTTGGTGTATAGCGCACATAGCATCTCACTTTACATGAATTAAATTCTCTCTGCAGGATATCTATATCTAAAATTGCTATAATCCTTTAAACCCATCCTGGAAAGCATTTAACAGAACTATGAGAGGCTGTGCATGTCGTTGATTACAAGCTCTTTTGCATCCACCATCAAGTCCCAAATCAAGAAAGCCTGCAGGAACAGCTTTACTGCTTCATTGTAAATGGGTTTGGTTTGGAAGGGTGAGGGTGTTGGTGGCATTTTTTTAGTTGGTGGTGGTTTGTGTGTGTGTGGGGTTAATGTGTTGCTTGTATACCAAAAGCTTTCTAAATGTGTTCAGTAGTCTTAAGTACTGTCCCATGGCTCTGTGTAGCTTTCCTTCCCATGCTCCAGAATTGAAGGAATGACAGAAAACGAATGAATGGCAAAAAGCACAGTTTTGTGAAGATCTAGTTTTGTTTGAGTTTTGAATGTAAAAAAATCGAATAGTAGTTATGCATTAAAGAATCCTCTACAAAAAAATCCCCATTTTCTTTTTGATTTGAAGTGAAGGAGGAATCACACCTCCTCCATTGCCTGCTCACACTGCTTGTCAGTGGGATGTTGCCAAATGTAGACTTCCTCTAAATGTAACTTGGTGTAGTTTGTGGTTTAGGCTGGTGCATGATTTGAGGACAAAGTTCAACTAGAATGTGAACTGTAAAATGCCTGCTGTATATACACGTTCTCCTCTGGCCACCTCTATGCTTACTTTGACCTTGAGCAGAGGGAATAAATCCACCTGTGTGTTGGGCAGTGTTACCTGAAGGGCAGCCTGTGGTGTTGCCCTGGATGGCCCCATTGCTGCGGGGATCGGTGTCAGCACACGCTTTTTTGTTGATGAAGCATAAGGAGAAACTGAGTGCAGCCCGTTTCCCCACAGCTTTGTAAGCTTTGCAATGTGGCTAGCAGTAAAAACTTGATTTTGTTGGCAGATTCAGTGGATATAAATAGGGCCAGCAGATGGGAAGCTGACAAATAGGTACAGTGCCCAACTACCAATTTTTCAGAGTTACTTCTTAAAAGAAAAGCTAGATATGAACCAGGAATAGATATGAAGGAAGTGCTGACAACTTGGGCTTTGGGCAACATGAGCCTTTTATTCTCAAATAATCTAACAGCCAAACACTGGTGTCTTGTTTAGGATATGCCCTTGGACTTCCCTAATACCTGTTCATGTGTGTTTGTGGGTAGGAGGGATTAATTCCGGAAAAACATCATGTTTAGTAGCAACCAAAAACCCTTGGGTATTTGATCCAAGCAGAATACAGTGTTATTCTACCATGAAAACCTATAAAAGCAATGGTCTATCATTGAATACAGTCAAATTCTAGCTTGAATACTCAAGTGTGATTTCAAAATACTGATGTAAACAGAGCTGGCTGAGCTCTCCTGCAGGATCCCACAGCCTTGTGATAGGTCTTGCTCTGTTTAACGTCACCGTGGTCTCAGTTACTGTGGATGGTGCATCTCCAAGGACACTTCTCAGGTCACACAGTGCATATTTCATCTCCAGCTCAGACTGGTGGAGCAACTTCTTCCCTCCTCCTCTGCCTGTGTCACAAAACACTGAGCTCGGGCACTCCCTGTCCTCTTCCAAGTTTTATTCCAAGTTCTTTACTGTTTGGGGTGTTTGTTTCTGGGTTTTTTTCTTCCTTTTAAAACCCATCTGGAAAAAACCCCAACCCAGACCCAGTACTTTTCACCTGTGGAGTGGTGTGTGATGCTTTGGATGGCACTTAGCTTTGGTTATCAAAGCCCTTTTCCAAAGCACACCGCTCTGCTTAGCATTTAACAAAAGTCCAGAATAATCCATCACACCACAGTGGTTGCCATGGACTGTAATAATTATTGATGCTGTGTTGTACAACCTTCTTCATAAAGAAAAATAATGTTCTTGTCAATAGACAGCGTAGCCTCAGGCTTTGTGCTTTCTTCTCTTTTAAATCTGAATTTTACTAAACTTGAATATTAAAACCATTATGTAAAAATTAACTAAGAGACATATAATGGCTTTTATCAGTTAAACTGTTTTGTGGTCTGTGTGAGAAAAATGGCAGCAGTAAAACGGAAAAATAGCAATCCAGGCATCAAAGCAATAGTTACTGTTTGTTTGGGTGAAGAATTGTATTTTTATGAGTTTGTAATTATCACTGGAGACCTGGGCAGTTCACACAAGTTTCCTTTTGATGTTTAACAAATGAAAGTAGAACCATGGTCCATATGTATCTTTTGATTAAATTACAATTATCCTTAAAGCTAATAAAAGTCCACGTAAATGGATTTTTCAGTCTTGTTAAAGCCCAACAGCTCACACAGGCTGTGAGGTCTTCTGAAACAACCTGGAGGTTTTCAGCAGCTTAGCTCGAGCTATCTCTGAAATCTTGGAGCTGACATACATAATGTTAAATCTAATACTAGTGGCAATTTCCAAGTTTGGCCCAAACTTAGCATTTGTTTGCTCATAGCTGAGAGGACTATAAGTGTGAAGCCTTTACTTGTGTTGGACCTTTGTGCAGGCCCTGAAGGAGAGGTACCCTCTAGGAATGTAAAATGTACTCCTTTCAGGGCTGGCAGCTCTTTGTAAGGTGTCCTTTTCAGCTTGATTGTGCAGTGAGAGAAGGCAGTACTGTGCTCTAGTGCTGTACTTCCCCTGCACCCGTCCTCAGTGAGGGCTCTTACAGAATTCAGCTCACTGGCTGTGTATTTGTGTTTCAGCTGTGGGATGTCTTTAGCTGCAAGGTGACACACCCCAAAGTCAGTGTTCCAGTTACCTGGGAAAGCAGTGAAAAGTGACAACACTTGCCAGTCCTTTGTGCAGCATTTAGGTCAAAATGGAGATTCGATTAATTAAGGCTAAAATTTTGGATTGTCAAGAGTATTTTGTGGAGCTCCCATGGCCCTAGAGATGTCTTGTGCAGAGGCAAGTGGTTTGCTATGTCCCTGAATAGACAGCAGTTGAAACCTTCCCTGAATTTCTCTTCTCTGCCTGGTGATCTACAACAATTTTCTTTGGAGGCAGCAACTGAGATGTTGCCAACAATGAAGAGAGCTGTTCTGCCTCAATAAAATGCAGGAGACAGTGCATTGAACCTGACCTGCTTGCTTATCTGTTGTCTTTATAAGTATCTATTAGAGAAACCAGTCTATACATGGATGGAATTATGGAATTATATACAAGATGTGACTACGTAACAGAGCTCTTACATCTGTGGAGTTGTGATAGGTAGTCTTAGCACTAAGTATTAATTACTGATAATACAGGAGCACATTCCCAGGAGAAGCTGTTGTACATGTACATGAGGTACATGTAGTGCCATGCGTTACTGACGAACACCCAAAGTGGCTGTGGTCCCAGTGGTGACAGTCTGAGGTAGTGGGAGTGCTCTTGCCAGACAGGAAAGTTTCCTTAACGATAAAGCTGGGAATTGCTGGGAAAAGTTTCTGCTACCCAGTGAGAAGCTGAGGGAGCCACAGCTCCGCCAGTGCTTGCAGCAGGGTTTCCAAGTTAGCTCAGCAGCAGAAACTGGAGGGAGCTGTAAGCTCAGCTTCAGGTTGTGGGTTTTTTCTTCCTCTCAGCCAAAATTGAGATTTAAAGAGCTTCATGTTGGGGCATTTGAAGGTGGATATATTTTTGAGTGATAAATTGTTTTATTTACCCCTGTCTCTATAAGCTGCAAATGTAATTACTAACATCTTTGCAAGAAGTACTCACCTGTACCTTTGCTGGTCAAATTTTAGTAGTTTTCATCAGTGTATAAGGCCAGCTCTGTTTTCAGTGCTAGCTTTCAATTTTCTCAGGGATACGGAAATATTCTGTCAGTAAAATGACAGAGTACAGGCAGCAGGTGTGGATTTTATTTTTTTGGTAAAGGATATTCTTGGCTTTTGAATGCTACTGCTATTTTTGAGATGGCAATTAGGGAAGGGGATGGGTAAACTTAATCCTCTGAGCTGTTAGAAAACAAAGTTGACCCAAGGCATCACTTAGCTGTGCAGTGCTTTGCAATGCTGATTCATTAGCTACTGCAAGGCCATTTTTTGTCTTAGGCAAGTGATTGCTGAGAAGTTACCAACCTAAAATGTGGGTTGAGAAACCCTAAATAAACCTCGTTGGAGGTTGAACTGGAGATCATGTAGCTCTCCTTGCCCATGGGGGCTTTTCCCCAGACCTGGGGGTTGTTGGCTTCCTGTGCTGGTATTTTAGGTGTAATATGAGGAGTGCCTGAGCAGCAGCTCCTATTTTTTTGTTGATTTTGAGTCAGCTGTTGTGTCCAAGGTGTCCTGTCCACTCGGGAAGACTCTGCTTTCCTCACAAGTGAGCAAATCATTTGGATTGTTGGTCAGGCTTGAACCTGGGCTAGGGAGCCCTGGTCTGGAGCAGAAATGCTTGTTTTCCCCCAGGCTGAGGGGGAGGAGCAGTGGGCTGACAGGAATGGCTGTCTCTGGGTCACACATGCAGGGTTTTGGGGGGGGCAAACCACCCTCGGTGTCCTGAGGGATCCCACTCTGTGAACATCAGGGGGTTTAGCTTGCTTTGTTAAGTAGTGTATTGCATGTGTGGCTGAAAACTGTAAATGAAGGGGAAAGGGAAAGTCCACCGTTAAATATGTACCCTTTGGGATGTCTGATACCCACAGGTTGCAAAAGCTGAGGCTGAGCCAAGATCCACACATATGGAACTATCCCAAAGCCTTGCATGCCAGCTGAGCACCACCTGCTGCAGAAAGGTTGTTCCAGCCTCCTCCTGCTTCTCCTGTGGGTCCTTGGAATAGGCTTTCCTTGGGAAGAGATTGTGTTCTTGGTCAAATCTAGTCAAGCCCGTGCTGTTTGGCAGGTGTCTTGGGGTGTCGTGTCTCACATAAAATTAAAAAACTGAAACAAAACACCAAGAATCCCAACACAACCCCCCCTCTCCCCCCCAAAAAATACAGACAGCAGTCTGCATTACATGTCTTGTGTAGGAACGCCTATTGTTATCCCTTCGGGTAGCAAGCAGAAGCAGGGCAACAGCAAGGCTCTCCGGGATGCTGGGGGTGTAACACTGCTCTGCGAAAATAAACCTTGTGTCAAGGATGTAACTTTTTTTTGCAGGGGTTTCCCTTTTTTGTGTGTGCGTGGGAGGAGGTGTTGCTTTTTTTTTGCAGTTTTCGAAGTGCAAAAAGGTGGAGCTCGTCCCATCAGTGTCCTGTTGGCAAAGCCAGCCTTCATCTGAGCTCAGATCTGCTTTGAAGTCCTGGAGTCTTACCCCGTCCCACTCTGTCAGTGGGAGTAATGCTGCTGCATTAGCTAAGCTGAGGGCTCTGTTCCTGGCGTTGATCTGTCAGGCTTTGCCTGTGCTTTGTTACCTCCTTCCTGGCTATCGTCTGTTGCTGTAGACTGAGGAAGGTCGAGCACAGGTAAAACTAGAGATCACAACTATGAGCAAGCTGCTGCCTCCTGTCCTCATGAGGTTTTATGCTGAAATGATACCAGGCGAGTCAACATCTTGCAGAAGCAAAGAATTCCAAATACTAATAGGTACTGCAACTCCTTTTAGTGCATGACTGTGAAGTGTCATGCCAAGGTCTTTGCCAAGATGGGGAAGAGAAGTACTGACCTGTTCTTAAAAATCCAACTATTAAAATTTTATTTTAATATTGTATCAAATCTAGCTTTCAGTTCTCTTTTTGGATTCGGAAAAATGAAGTGCTTCTGTATCCCATCAGTTTAAGGATAAGCTGTGTTGTAACACTAGATGTCAGTAGTGCTTCACAAATGTCTGTGTCAGCCCTTAAAGCTTTATTTACTGCACTCTTTTGGCTCATGATGCCCTTTCCTTATTTCATGTTTTCCAGAATAAACACACACAAGTATGCTGTCCTTCAAAACTGTGTTTTCCCTTATTTTGCTGTCTCCAGTGAATAACTGTCTTAGGTCACACAATTTCAAAATTAACATGTTTTCTGACATTTCATTAGATCATGCATAGGCTTTTTGGTTTTTATTTGTCAATGTATAAAAGTTGTATCTGGGCTTGTAACTGGCCACTCTTATTACAAATACTCATTAAAATTCAGATATGAAAGTTTCAAAAGTGGTTCAAACATTACCAAAGAAATCTTTATTTGTACCCTGGACCTAAAAGCTCTGGTTTAGCAGCCTTGCTTGTATTAAACTTACACTAGACCACTGCCAACCAAATGCTTTCATGAAATGTTCTTTATCACCCCTCAGGAAAGCAAACATGAAAAGTCGATGGCATAATTGGCTGAAGGATTTCTCTTTTTAAAATGCAATTAAGCAGAAAACACATTTTCATGGTGATCTTGGGCCAATTCCTGGCTCATAATACATAATAAAAAAATACTGTGGCTAATGTTGTGACAAAAGGCAGATAATACAGTTCATTCCCATCCCTGGAAGGGTTGGACAGGGCTTGGAGCAACCTGGTCTAATGGAAGATGTCCCTACCTGTTGTAGGGGCATTGGAATAGGAAGGTCATTAAGGTCCCTTCCAATGCAAACTATTCTGGGATTTGGATTCTTGCTTCTCCTTCCCAGAAGTATTTAATAGATTAACATAAATTTTCTGAAACCAAATTTCTGTTACTAGAGGTGTTTCTGGAGATTATGGTTATTTCTCAAGGGTAGGCTGTTGTAAAAATTCAACCTCCTGCACATAATTTGAGGTGATTTTCCAGTGGTGTCCTAGAAATAACCCATCAGCACACACATAGCTTGTTCCAAAAGGCTCTAGTGAACACCAAAACACTCTACTGTACTCCAAAAGGCAGGAGTGGATTTATACCAAACAGCAAAATAGTTGTTTGTTCAAACTTGAATGAAATATTAAGCATGGTATCAGCACATGCCACAGTGTACCAAACCTGCACATGCCAAACCTGAATGAGTTTCGTTGGGAAGGGATTAATATTTTCAGGCACTTTTTCCTGTGGCTGGTCTCAAGATAGGACAGTTTGCAAATGCTGCTTCTCAAATCCATAGAAATTCATAAAGTACCTGAAGCCTTCCACTAGCCTTCAAATAGTGCTTACAAATTTTACTGTAATTTTCTTTTCCTTTACTTGGTCATAAAGTGTTCCAACATTTGATAAGGAATTTGATAAACTGATATGTTCAAGTAAAATTGCTTGAATAAAAAGAAGTAGATACAGGTGTTCCTGAAGGAGGATAATCTAGCACTACTGAGAGAGACAAGAGGTCATTGCCCTTATGGGAGTAAATGAGGAGGAGGAAGGAGACTTTTACACCATGAAACTATACCTGTTTTGAAGTGAAGGGCAGGAAGAGAAATTGTGGCAGAATGGAATGTAGAAACAAATAAGTAAATTCTTTGAGTAGTAGAACATGTAGAGTCTAAAGAGGCCTTTGATTCATGAGACAAAGAGGCCTGTGCTGATAAGGGCATTTGTGCCTGACTGAAGAGAGATGGCTTTGTCCCTAATTTTGCTGTTGACCTCAAACCTCTGTATTTTTCTCCTTTCATCCTCTGCCTTGTGTATTTAGGCTGGTTTTCTTTGGGATGGCCCCAGCCTGCTGGGAGTGTGTGTTCTTCCAAGGCACACAGCTCTAGGTGCTTGAGGACTAACCTTATGCAGAGGAAAAACAGTGTCTATAACCTGTTGTACTCAGCCTTTGCCTGCCTCGGGGGATATGTTGGGTTAGAAGGTCTTGTCTATGGTGTTTTTTGGTTCTTCAAGTGGGCAGTAATGAATGTGAAGTGGCTGCCATAGCTTTAGGTGTTAAGAAGAAAATTGCTCATTGTGAGAAAAAGAGTTACAAGTCAGAACCTTGCAGATAATCTTATACTGTTCCTTGAAACTTGGATACATATTTTAGCTGCTTCTGGGTATATGTGCTATTGCTGTCTATGTCTTAGTGCATCTCATGTTGACTAATGGAAAGAATGATAAAAAACTATATTTGTTCCTCTTGCAGAACTTTTTGTTGAAAGAAGAAAAAGTAGAATGAAGTATTTAAAGGTAGGAATCAGTCAAGTGTTTGGATAGATGCATAAAATTAGGTAACTTTGTAAGGAAAAATAGTGCTGTAATAATTCTGTAGTGACTTGAACAAGATAATAGTGAATGTGGCTTCTCAAAAAAACCTTGTTGAGAGCTCAAAGATGAGGACAGTGTAACAGATGTGGTGCAGCTTCTGCTGACCTTCAGGGAAGGTTTATTTGCACTTCTCTTTGTTTCTTGTCTGTTTTCCTTCACCACTTCATCCGTTTCTGCCTCTGACGCTTCTTCTTGGATATTTCTCTGTCCGATTAAATTTAACCCAGATAAGGCTGACTACCTGAACTTCCCTCCTGCTCTCTGGCACGGGTGACATCACTGCTATCTTACCTGTTATCAGCCATGGGTTACTTGTATTCCTCCCTGTTGTCCTCTGTAAATATTTAAGCTGTTTCTTAAACCTCTTCCTCTTCCTGTGAATTTCCTCAATCTGCCCTGTTTTCTCTGACTCCTGCCTACCGCCTCTTCCTTCTCCACCTTATTTCTTCTTCCCTTTGGCCTTTTTTGATTTCTTTCAAAAATCTTCAGATGATTTCTTTTAACACTGCTGTGAGCTCATGACCACAAAGCAGCTAAACAGATGCTCTCATTTGGTACAAGTTGTCCAGATTTTTGAGAGACTTTAAGCCCAGGCATTATACCTTCTAGCCTCTGAAATGCAGGCTGCATGTAAGAAAGCAGATTGCCTCAAGCAGAAACTCAACTTCCTCTTGCTTTTAGTTTTTCATTTGTAGTGTCTTCCTTTCAAGAAAAAGGCATGGACTGCCATAACAGCAGATTCATTCCATGTCAACTGCATTTTCCCTTGCTTCAAAAAAATAAGGCAATCTAAATAGAATACTGGGTCATGAACTCAGTTAATACGTGCTTTTCATTTTGTGTTGTTCTCTAAATAAATAAAAAATGGTTAAATTATGTTTCTTACTTAACATAGTTAAATTCAGAGTACTAAAACCAAGAAACAACAGTTTAGAGTATCATCTTACTGAATTGTATCAGGATGAATGCAGGGAAGTAGTATTTTCTCGAGTCCTTACTCCTTAAAATCAGTTTGGATTGGCTCTTGTTTCATGCAGTTAAGCACTGTATTATTAAATCCCTCACTATCATTAACATCAAACATGAACGTTCATGTCTTCATTCAGAAGGGTTATCTCTCCTATGGCATAAGGGCCAGCAGAGCTCATCTTGTCTATAAGTAAGGGGGAAAAACAAATAGTTTCCTTCATTGATATGAAAACATTGAAGTTATTTGTCCAGTGGTTTTGCAGAACGCTTGCCAGGATGGTTTTACAGTCTTTCATGAGGAGGTGGCAACAATTAGGTCGGGTTTGTATTTGGTGATGTGGCCCTTCAGCAAGACCCCATCAGGGCCTGAATGTCCTCGATGTTGTGACAGAGTGATGTGGTATTGCAATGGTGCAGCTCTGCAAAGCTGACCTGCCTTTTCATTCTCTGTCACATCAAGGATCCCTGCGATGCTATAGGCTCTGTGCTGCATTATTGAAGTTGTTTCTACTGTTTTTCCTTTCAAAATGGTGTTCTAGCAGCTCTTGCTTGTCATACTAAAACATCTCTTACCTGTGCAGAATTTATCTCCTCAGTGGAGGACCCTTCAGTGTTGTGTTTATGTAAAAAACCGTTTCCTGTGAAGCCTCTGTTAGCTGTGGTTTAATGGTCATTCAATGGGGCTGTTTTAAAAGAGGCTTTGCAATGCAGGAAGTGATTCCTTCTCAGTTTGAGGCATGAAATAAAAAGAACATAACTTTACCATGTTAATGAATCCAGGTCCAAAAAGTAAATCTTTAGAGCTGCTGCCCAATGTAAATAGAAAAGAGTTGCTAAATACTGAAAGAAGAGCTTGGCTTGGAAGCTTTGTGCAGTTGGGCTGGTTCATACCCCTGTTAGTTTAACTCAAACTTTTGTGATACCGAATGCTTATCTGTTCTGGCATTATAAATAAGGATTAAAAATTTAGTGTATGACACCACATGAAAGGTGAGTCAGCCACGTGAGCAAAGAGCAACTAGCAACTATGGCAAGTTGTCAGACTCAGATAGGTAAATGAAGTGGGGCTATGTGCATTGGAAGTAATTCAACAAGCCAGAGCTCAGAGTAAGGAATGTCTGCATGTGCTCCAAATGAGGGGATACATTGTCAGATGTGTGTTATTATGTGGCTATTAAAATTATTATTGGAAATGTCTCTGCCTGAATTAAGGTGCAAACATGACCATACGCTCAAGACAATAGGATTTTATTCAACAGTAAATGTGGGGGATAGAGAGAGTGAGAGGTAAAAAGAAAAAGGCCTTTGATGATTTATGACTCCTCTGCTGCCTCTCCTGTGTGTATGTAGTCTTCCTGGAGGGGGTGGAGGGTTTGCTCCCGTTTCGTGTGGAGAGATTTTGCCATCACACACCCAAACCCCTTCTCCTCCACCCTCTGAGCCTTGTTTAGTTCCCTTTAGACCTGAAATAATCGGTCAATAATCTTATCTTGTGTTCCTGTCACAGTTGAAATCCCAGTCAGGAGGCATATTCCGGGCGTGGGTTCAGTGCTCCAAGATGGGCAGGTACTCCTTTGCAGTTTGACTGGATTGGAGCCCCCAGGTTGGAAGTGGGATGACTTTGCTTCTGTCCCTGCAGGGGCAGCGTGTTTCCCCCTGTAAGTGTGATGCCACAAGCTCCCAGCGTGAGCAGTCTCTGGTCAGTGCATCCTCTGAGTTCCTTTGTCACTCTTCTGAGAGCTGTGTGTCAGTTGATCAGCTTCTTACAATGGGAAATACGATGGAGGAGAAGTACTGTGATGGACTTGTATGTGATGGTGTAGTACTGTGCCTTGCAGTTATTATCTATGAAGAAAACTGCTTCTGCTTTATTCGTCAGGAAGATAATATTTTGAGAATTTAAACAATTAGGGCTGAACATAATAAAAATCTACACTTTTTTTTTAAAGTAAGTTGATGAGGAAAAAATATGGACTGAGATGACTTCTGTGACTAAGGAGGCTACTCCTATGGTCCTGCTTACTCACATGACAGGTTGTTTGCTAAAGAATGGATGTTGTAAATTCTTTCTGTGTGTAGGCTGTACACAAAAACTGTACAAAACTTTGCCTCCTCATATTCTTGTAACATTTCCCTGAAGGAGAATCTAGTTCTGAAATCAGGCTTGCCTACGTTTTCCCTGTGAATTCTTTTGAATGGAGGGGACTGCAATATTTTCCTGTTTTCTTGGATGTTTTTGTTTGTTTGGCTTTTGTGTGTGTGTGTTTTTCTTTAGTGTTTCTTTTCTTTAATAGAAGTTTGGTTTGGGTGGTTGATTGCCAGGGATGGGTTGTTGTGGCAAAAATGTGTTCTAATTTCCCAAGACTTTCATGTTTTACTAAACACTGTTGTTTTTCATGTGGATAACAGAAGAGCTTTTTTTTTTTTACTATCTCAATTTATTAATAAATGGAATTAGGCTCTGAGGGATGACTCAGACAAGGAAAAAACACTCTGCAATGTCAGAAGTTGTTTCCTCCCCAGACTTTTAGGAAAGGACAGACTTCAAACCTCTTCCTGGGTTGCAGCAGGTGGAAAAGCCCATCCCTCTGCTGAAGAGTGAGGCAGAGTTGAACATTGTCTGATATATCACTGAATCCTCCTCAGTAAACGGACATGGGCTGGTTTCAGTTTTGTATTTCAGAAAGCAAATCATGATGTGATTTGCAGATGGCAGCAGGTGACGATTCCCAGTAGAAATTCCGAAATAAGTGATTATTGCATTGCTGTGTATTTGCTTTCACTTGTATAAGATGTAGTAGGCTTGCCTAAAAGAGGTGGAGAGATGGTTTAAATGATTTGGGATGGAGATGAAGTGGTGGTTTTCTGAAAGTCTTCCAGATACTCAAGAACAAATAAACTTGAAACTTTAGTGAAAGTAGTTTGACACATTTCACCTCGGTAAAGCAGCAAAACGCACACGTCCTTGTGCTCTATATGAGCCTGCTCATCTGCAGGATCTACTATATTCCAATTAAGAGCTCAGTGAGGAACCTGACCTGCAGTTTGGAGGTGCTTATTAAATTCTTTTGGTTTCAGCCACTTGCTGTGATAATACAGGATAAAAATTTTACTTAGAGGCTAATAAGAAACCATTCTTGTTGAGGGCTTTGATGCAATATCTTCAGAGCAGAGATGAAATTTCTAATTTAATGCATAATGAATAATCTAGTTTCTTGTTTGAAGCTTCAGACTTGCCCTCAGTCTGTTTCATGTAGTAGCTGCCTGAGATGCCTCTCTTGGGGCAAATTAAAAAAAATAAATCTGTTGGTAGCCGGAGAAAACTAAGAAATGCCAGGGGGCTGGTCAGGGGAGTGCCAAAATGGGTAATGAATAAAATCAAGAAGACAAGACGGTAGGTGGAATATCATATGCCTTGGGGCTGATGTGGAAATTTTGTTGTTGAAATGAGCTGTGATAAGATCGAGCCCTCTGAAGATGACTGTGGAGGTTGGTACGTCCATCAGGAATGTGGGAAAGGGTGGAAGTAGCTGTAGGGTAAAGAGAGGAAATCCCTACAGACAGGGTTGCCTACACTGTGTGTTAGCAGGGTGCTGTGAGTAACTGGGATACTGAGTTTGACAGAACAGGAGGAAACAAACCATAGGCAGAGCTAAGAGTTAAGTGAAAAGGAGTAAAAAATATTTCTGCTTTCAGAGTGCTTTCAGAGTGCTGGCATTTTGAGGTGAAATGCAATCTGAAATGAAAAAGACAGTGTTTTTCTTAGTGTTTTAATCCTCAGACTTTAAAATCCACAATGGTATTTCTTCTCAAGTCAATGAAATATAGAAGAATACAATTGAATAATTTTAGTTGTCCTGATTCCTTCAGTGAGGATTTGATCAAAATGTTCTGCTCATCTGTCTCAGTTAAACAGATCAAGTCAAATATCTTACTGTGCCTAAACATGAACTTATGATTGTGTTTTGCTACACAGTTTTGGATGAAAACCTTTAAATGCTTGTCATCTCAATATTGTGTACAACCCAGTTTCTCCCACCCCTAGGGAGAAGAGCTCCTGGTTATTTTGAGGGAATTAATTAGTGCACCAGTAATAATTAGTTCTACCACCTCTGGACAGTACAAAGTGTTTGTTATTTTTCACATAGGAAAAAAGAGAAGAAATTACTGGAAAATAATTTCTGATATGAGCATGATCATGAATAATTAACAGCTCAAATAACATTGTCAGGAATACTTGTTCCTCTTAAGAGGAAAATTAATAGTGTAAACTGCTGTTATAATGATGTTTTAATGACTGGAACAAACTTATTACAAAACAACTGTTTTACCGAGTGTGGTCCAAGCCCAATAGCAGACTGAATACAGCCTTTAAGAGTAAATGTGTTATGCAAAGCTGTTGCATTTAGCTTTTATCTTTGAACTAACATTTTAATTGGATAATAATCAATAAATATTAGATTATGCTCCCTTACTAAAAATACATTATGACATCAGGTGAGCTGCATTGCAAGTATAACCTCCAGTGACATGATCACTGGACTTTTGGGTTTGTTCATAAAAATGTAAGGTTCTTGTTGTTTGGGGCGTTTTTAGGATCAGTAAAACTATGCATGGCAAGTTCACTTTGGGTTTTGTATGCTGCTGCTCTACTCTATGCATTACAGGAGTGCAGTTTGCTTGCTGAGAACCCAAAACCCCGAAAGCTGTTTAAATCAGATGAATTGTGTCATAGATAAGCCCAGTGTTTTAGGTGCTTGCTGTGGTCTTCAGATTAAAAAGTACAGATACACAGTTTAGACAGAAGCTGCTGAACAAGCACAGGAACTACTTACTGGAAAGCTTCTTGCAGCTACTATTGTTAATTTAGAATGTGTAACTTAATGCTGTAGATCCATAACACCAAATTTGCTGGTGAGCATGATGTGGCATACACAGTTCTTCATAAGGAAGCAGATTTGTTATTTATTTAATCCTTTCTCTAACCAAAGCCTTTTATTTAACTGAGGGGGAAAAAGTATGAACTAAGTGCTTAAATTCTCATTAATGAGCAAATAAACTAAATCACCCCTAGAGTTTTGGTTTAATAAGCTACTTAACCTCTTGTGCCTCATTCACATGGAGAGCATTTGATAACGTGACTCAGTGTCTCACCAACCAGTGGTATTATGATTAGGAGGAGAAGGATCCTATTTGGAAGCAGTTCTGCCTCTTGATCCAGACATACAGATATATTGTATATGAAACTGCAAAATCATGTCACAGAAGGGTTTCCCTCTGTGTAAGATACAAGTATCTAACTTGTCACAACATTTCAGCTGCTTTTATGTCTTGTGCAACATGTTGAAATAGAATAAAAATACTCCACTTATATTTTAAAAATACTAATAGCGTCTTTAGGCAGTGCTATGAAGTGTGGTCCTACATAACCTCCATTGCACCTACTAAACTTGACCTGCTTTTTGAATACTAATGTGAAAATAAAAAGGAACAAAAAGGACTAAAGTTGGAGCCTGACTCTCTTGTTTTTCCTCAAACGATATGAGGTGTTTGAGAATATATACACAGTAACTTTGAGATCGTTTTAAGCTCTTCAGTGGCTTGTGGTTAGGATTTTATTACCCTGTATAAAGAGAGGGAAAGGGAATTCAACCACCTCTGAACGCTTTGCCACCACAAAGTGGTTAAGTACCACAGTGCCTGACCTTATGTTGAAGTCAGTAATGTGCCAAACACATCATTCCTGCGCAGCCGCCCCTGTGTACGGTGTTTGCTGACACAGAGCAAAGTGGCTTTGGTTTGAGATGGGAGTAGAGGGTAGCACGTGGTGTAGAGATGAGCCATTATGTCTCTAATGAAAGCTGCGTCCTGTTTTGTATATGAGGAAGCAAAATCTGTCCTAACTTCCTAGGCCTGGGGGAGTTCGGCTCCATAACATAGTATATTTAGCTGAAAATGAAGTGTTAAGGTCTTAGGCTTTCAGCCCAAGGTATGAAAGGAGGCTTGAGACATAAATGTGGCCTGAGAAAAAGTTTGCAGAAAAGAGGTCTGGGAAAATAATGCAGGAGAAGGTGTTGGATTCAACCCTAAATTCGGCTTATTTCTCTTATTTAACAGGCGTATTTTCTGCAAAGAGTTGTAATGACACTGTCTGGTTTGCATGTTGTGAGTAAAGCTTTTTTGTTCATGTATAACTAAGTAAAAACCCCCTCACTTGAATCATCTTATCAAGTAAGTTCAGTATCAAGAAGGCATTCTTCACCCCATGTGATGAATCTGGAAAGTGCTGTATTCCTCTCAGCTCACATCCACGGTAGTAGGGTCAAGTCATGCAGTGGATTCCCTTCCTATACCAGAAGGGAGGGAGATGTGGCACATTTTTTCATGCTTGGTGTTCATGCCATTATATTTAGTGTTCCTGACTTTTGGAAATAAATTTTCCTACAATCTTTCCCCTGCCTGGCATTTTGGAGGTACCTGCATGTAATCTTTTTTCACAGAGTCCATCCCAGCTGAATGTGCATGGACTTGCTCCCTGGTGCTCATTAATGTGAAGGATAATCCATTTATTGTGCTCTGCTGGGTGCTGCTCTGGCCTCGTGATGGGCACGCTAGAGACAGAGGATGCTTTGCTGTGCCCGAACACACCTTTGCATTGTGTGGCCTCTTTCACTCTTCGGGTGTCTCTCTGTTCCAAACCATGTCCTGTCAGGGCTGGGCTGACATACTGTATGAAGCTTCAAGTGTTGTCATTAACTGATTCTGAGCTGTGCAAACTTTCCTACCTCGGGTTTTTCTTCAAAAATCTTAATTTTTCAGCTGAGTCTCTAGCATTGTTTTGTTGAATAGCTTCCATTAGCAGCCTGTCTTTGGAGAAACTCCCACTGTTAGCCAATTTTGAAATCCCTTGTGAGCAGCAATTTTGTAACATCTTCTGCTTCCAGTATTTTCTTTCTCTTCTTGGAGAAGAGATGTAAGGATGTATAGTGAAACACAAATTGCACAATTCTAAAAGCTCTTTTTCATGTAATGTGAGATTTCAGAATCCAGTACTACTGTTGATGATTTTTGTGTATTATGGGAGACAAAAAAGTACAAAGGGTTTAGCCATCTCTATTATATTTAGGTCTTGGAGGTTTCATCTGTAAAAGTTGTATGGGATGAAAAAAAAGTAGAGCACTGTCACTCTTGTGAATCTATCTAGACTTTTCATCCTTGCTAGAAGAGTTACTGAGAGGCGGCACTGCTGGACAGTGATTTAATTTCCAAAACTGAATACAAATATTTAATATTAATTGTTATTAGAATGATGTCAGGCCCATCTGGAGCATCTTGTGCTGTGGAGGTATTGAGCCACCCTGTTCCTCTACAGCACCAAGAAGTGCTTGGAGATAGCAGGAAAATACTTTGAAGTACTGCACTAAAAAGCATCTACAGCTAAAAATGTCTTTAGTATGTAGATTAATGATTTTATTTTTAGTACTGAATCAATGTAGAAATATCTTAATTATGTTCTGGAATAAAGAGAAAGAATATAAAATTCTGTTATACTAGAATTTATTTTTTTTAACAGGAAAGTTGGAAGACTGTGTTGTCACAAGTAATAGATAGGGAGGATTCACACCACTGGAAATGAGTTTAGTTATAAACTGAGGGAGTGAAAGGGCTGTGAACCAAGTACACTCTGTCCTACTTTTTTTTTTTTTTTCTCCTTAATATGTACTTTGAGATTTTGAAAAGCACATGAAGAATTTTGTGATTTGAAATCATAAGTGCCACTAAAACAGCTCTGATGTATGCAATTAAATAACTCTTTTTGTCTCCTTTTGGGTCAGGAATACTCTGCCTTACTCACTGAGTTGCCACCCCCAGTGAGTACTGGCTGGGAATTTTCTGGCTGACTCCGCCCTGCATGACTTGTGGATCCTCACACAGGCAAGTGCTGGGTGAGTTACAGATGTCCAAAGGGAGTTTGCTGAGCTGACACTCACCTGTTTGGCCTAGCAAAGGTTATTATTGAGGGCTTTTGCTGTCTAGGCAGGGAATACTCGAGTTTTCAGCCTTTCCATGTACTGGAACTCGTGTTTCTCTGCCACAGACTCGAGCAAAACTCTAGATCTGCGGATGCTGTTGCTGACACCTCTGACCTGCAGTGTCAAACCTCTCCTGCAGTACTCTTGCAGACTGGATAAGGCATAAACCCCTTCATGGGCCCCTTTAGTAGCTGCTACTTTTCAAGAGAGTTTTAAATGGCTGATTTGCTCCCAACCATGGTTTCACTTGTGTTGTGTGCTGGAATTTTCTTGGTGGACCGATGGGAGATCCTAAGGGACTGCGGCTTGGTAATGCCAGTATGACTGGTTTTGGAGACAACTGCAGAAATCCGTAGTAGCAACAATAGTTGCCACCTTCTGTGTCCTTTCCAGGATCAGCTACACCTGCGTCCCTCTGTGATAATTGTTTGACCTACTCTGCTTCTTCAGCATCTCTCAAGTCAAAGATTTCAAGGCTTTCTCAGGAAGCCTAATCCAGTACTGCTCTGGCCTTAATTTTTAAAAGTCCCATTTCTTGCCTGGCTTAGATTTATTTTGCCTCAGTTGAAGTGGGTTATCTCTGTCCTTATCCACAAGGACACGGATTATTCCTTGCCTTTGTGCAACAATGTTTTCTGTAGTCTGTCCTCTTGTTCCTGTTTCATCTCCTTTTCTTGGGGCTAAGCAATGCCAAATTATTCCATCTCCACTCCTATGTGATCTTTTGAACATCAGCAAGGGGGAAAAGTATATTTCAGTTGAGCTATCTCAAATAATATTTCATGTATATCTTATTAAAAAAAAGATCTATATAAACTTATTTCTGCATAGTAGCATTTTGTCTGTTATACTTGCAGTGAAGATTTATCTGCAGTATTTTGGAATGTGTTTTTTTATTTAGCATCAAATTGGAAAGTGATTTGAAGCTTCATGGGCAGGATATACTTTGAAAATCCATTATGAAAACTTATAACTCAGGTGATATTATTAAATCCACTAGGTAGTCCAAAGAATTGTTGTCAGCCACTTCTGCAGTGCTTGCTTTATCCTGCATTTCAAATTGCTTTTTTTAAAAGCTGGCTTATTAAAACAACCCCCAAAACCTCCTAAGTGTTATGAGGGTAGTGATTTTCCTAAAAATATTCTTGCCTTGTTGTGCTGCATGAGCAGGAACTTGCCAAGAAGTTTAGAGCAGTCTGGATTAAGGGTTTGGAGGAGGGGAAAAAAGTTTGAATTACTCTCAGAGAAATAACTCAAATACATGCAGGGGAAGTGCTGAAAAGATGCTCTTATAGCTCTTAGTCCCCACTGCCTTTGGTCTTCCATCTGTGTGTCGTAGAGGGACTTCCTTCCCTTCTTGTTACTGGTACCACATTCCTGAGTCTTTCCCACTCCTGCTTCCATAAGTAATCCCTAATTAGGTACACGCTGGGTTTGATTTTTTTTTTTGATAATGAAATATTTCATGCTTCCTTCCTTAATACATTTGTCTCTTGCAGTTCCATGATATGACTTCATTCAAATAACTTGTATTAAATGGAAGTCCAGAAATTGTATTTCTTCTACCTTATTTTTCAAAATCTTTATTATCCATGTCTTCATTTTCAGTCTAATGTTGCTTATAAATTCATTTGAAAAGGCTAATATTCAAAAATAATGAGATTTTCTTCCTTTGTAGCGGTGACTGGGAGATTGTGTAGCAATAATGGCTCCTGCTGCAATGAAGTATTCCTTAGATTGTTTTGAGGGCCTTTGTAATTCAAGGTTAAAGATGCTAAGATAAGTCAAACTAGACTTAGTAGTTTTTAGTAGTATACAGAAGAGATCCTCGCAGTTTGGAAAAGCAGTTAGTTCAAAGTGATGTGCATTTTTTGTTGTCAGCTGATCAGCTTGTTGGATGAATAACTAATGAGAAAACAGCATTTCTAGACGTTTCTGTTGTAATTTTTTATTGGCAGAAGAAATATTTACTCATTAGGGTCGAATTACTAATGTTCTGTACTCCAGTACAAATTCATCCTTGTATTATCCCAATTAGAGGAAATATTGTAATGTTATACTCCTGTGCACCATAGAAGTAGCAGAAGTGGAGATAGACCCAGTTGCTAGTGGTAATTTCCAGGGCTCATTTTTGGGTCCAGTCCTATTTAATGTCTTTATCGATGACTGGATGAGAGGATCAAGTGCACCCTCAGTAAAGTTGCGGACACACCAAATCGGGTGGGAGTGTTGATCTGCCAAGGATAGGAAGGCTCTGCAGAGGGGTCTGGACAGACTCGATCTATGGGGCAAGAACAATTGTATAAGGTTCAATAAGGCTGAGGGCCAGGTCCTGCCCTTGGGTCACAACTTCCTACAGTGCTCCAGGCCAGGGGAAGAAGTGGCTTGAGAACTGTTTGGCAGAGAGTGACTGATTAACAGCCATCTGAACATGAGCAGGGTGTACCCAGGTGGGCAAGAAGGCCTGTGGCATCTTGGCCTGTATGAGGAACAGTGTGTCCAGCCAGACCAGGGACATGATTCTTCCCCTGTACTGGGCATTGGTGAGGCTGCGCCTCGAGTGCTGTGTTCGGTTCTGGGCTCCTCAATTTAGAAAGGACATTGAGGTCCTGAAGCATGTCCAGCAAAGGGTAGCAAGGCTTATAAAGGGTCTAGAGAACATGTCTTCTGAGGAATGGCTCAGAGAGCTGGGTTTGTTTAGTCTGGAGAAAAGGAGGCTCAAGGGAGACCTCACTGCTCTCTACAGCTGCCTGACAGGAGGTTGTAGGGTTAGGAGGTAGAGGCCAGACTCTTCTGCCAAGCCTACAGCGAGAGGGCCAGATGGAATGGCCTTAAGCAGAGGTAGGGGACATTCAGATTCGATATTAGAACAAGCAGCTTTCACTGTTAGGCGTTAATGTCAGGCATTAGAATGGGTTGCCCAGGTATCTACAGGTGATGGAATCACCATCCCTGAAGGTGTTTAAGAGGCATCTGGATCTAGTGCTGGGTGATGTGACAGGGGTTACAGTGACAGTGCTGGGTGGGCAGCTGCAAGGGGTGATTTGAAGGTCTCTTCCACTTCGGTGATTGTATGATTTTTGTTCTCCTTTGATGCCTAAACCAGCTGTCTTGGTTTTAAGACAATTGTACAATTTAAATTTGAAAAAATTGACTTGCGGAAACCGAACTCACCCCGTAGGCCCCGTTATGAGAAGGGTGTGCTTATCCTGCGCAGGGAGCAGGGTCACAGATCCATTCCCAACCCCCCGCTCCCCGATCCCATGCCTGCCCCGGGCTTACATCCCCCTCCCGAGTGACAGCCGTCACACAGCTCGGATTGGCCCCACCACTCCGAGCCCACCCTCTTCTCTGCCCCATCCCTTCGAGGGCCGGGCTGTCGCTGCCATCATCCCCTCGAAGAGCAGCACGTCCTCCTCTCCTAGGAGACCCTGAGATGTTGTTCCAGGCTGTTGTGATGTCTGGTTTTCGCCGTCTCTGTCCCCATTATCTGATGTTCGTGTCTGGTGTTTACAGAACTTGCTCTATCCCAGCCCTGTGTCCCAGCAGGGCCCTGACTTCCCTTTCTAACCCCAACTCAATATGACTATAGAAAAAGGAACAACAGCCTTTTTATTAAATATATATATTATAAATATTTATCTATAGACAGATGATAAAACACGTAAAGCATTGGCTTGAATCATTCCAGAGAGGCCAATACCATTCCTGTAGTGGACTTGAGGTGGTTGTTTTCTTTCCCCTTATGGCAGAACCCCGAAAGAAGCCTGGAGACTATTTCTTGTGAAGAGACTGATCCCTGTGTGAAAGGGGAGAGGCTGGGTTGCCCAGCTCCCCCAAAAGCACCAGGTGATGGTTTTCCTTGTGTAAAGCAGGAGCCTTCTTAAAAAAACTTACAGCATATTTTGAGCTGCAAATTTTTTTCCTATTCTTTACAAGGGCAAAGTCTACATTAGATTTTACTCTGTGTAAGAGTCGGTCAGAAGGCACTCTGACAGGTTAAAAATGAAACACAGAATTGAAAAAATTGAGGCTCACTTAGATACAATAATCATAACTTGATGGTGTGTGTGATGTGTGTAGAATAAGATTCAACCAATTACTTTTTTAGCACTTTAAAGGACCCGTTCTACAAACTGTGAAGATTACTAGTCAAACAAGTAAGAAGATAATGTCTAAATGGAAAAAAAATAAATGGCATTTTGGAACCACAAGGCCATATATCCTGAACACCACAGTCAAGAGGAAATCCATTTGTAAAATAAATTCATTGTTATATCTGCATCTCTTATAAAGCACACTAACAGTGAAATTCCCAAATATACAAAACAGCAAGGGGAGTAACTGTAAGAGCTGTTTGTTAGCTACTAGGAGCAGAACCTGTAGGATAAAAGAAGCAAGTTGTCAACACTGAATATAATAAAGAATTTTTTGAAGTTGAGAGAAAACTGTCACCCACAAAACTTCTTGTTGCATCATTGATAGCAATGATGGGGTTTGGTGGTTACGTGCAGAAACCTGCTTAATGAATGCTGCTGAACTGTGTCTGGGAAACAGACAGGTGATGTGGTCATGTCACATAAAGGTGGTGATTAATTCCTTTCCAGTCTGGCTGTAGTAGTATTGTGGGTCCATGGATGAGCTACTATGAGTAGCACTGTGCTGATTTTCTGCCTCTGAGTAGTGTTTTGGTTTTGGGTAAATCACCTCACATACATCAGGAGAGGCTGAGGTATGGGAGCAGTTGGTGCAGATTAGCTGCTGGCCCGAATCCCACACTGTGAATACCTCTGTCATTCCATAGTATGGCTGTGTATAAGGGCACCAGGTAATGTAGTTGCTCACAAGCTGGTGGCTTGCATTATATTAGAGGTAGAGATGATACTTTTGCCTTGAATTGACTTTAATTTTATTTGTTTAGTGTATGCTGAAATGTGAGGGAAATGCAAAAAGCTGAATGTTCAAGTTTTGAATACAGCTGAAAAGAGAGCAAGATACTTAAGTGGCTGTTGGCTTGATTTACCCAGATCTTGGTTATGGCTGTGGAATACTGGTATAGGTTTTAAATGGTGAATGCAAGATTGGATAGTAATTGATCTCATACAAAACACAGATGTAGAAAATAAGTCTTGTAAAACTGATGAAATTAGAGATGATAATGATGTTGATACAGTACACTTTCCTGTGGGATGTAGACTCTGCTGTTATGAGTTAAGAATTTAACCATCCAATACCAAATTCACTAAAAGCCACCTAACCAGTGGGACAGCCGAGGTCATGATTAAATACCATCACACTTCACCTGTAGGTTTAGAACAGTTTTCCTTACATGTTTCACACAACTTGTGCCTTGTCTTCATGCTATTTTTATGTTAAATCAGTGGTTTGAGGGAGAAATAAAATCATAGTAGAATACCAGCAATAGAAATTTTCAGATGGCACAAATAACCACTATCTGTTAACTTCTAACCAGGGCTAGAAGGGGAGAAGTTTGAGTGATAAATAATGAGCAGATGAGATCATTGATTCAGTGCAATCTCATTTACTTGGTAAATTTGGTATAATGTGCCTTGTAATAGGACTAAATGTGAAACAAGGGAAAGACAAGCCAATGTGATCCCTGGCTTCATGTGCAGCACATAGGACAGGCATGGGAAAGCTTTGCTGCCCTTGCTGTGCTGCCTTTGAGCCTGTGCCCTGTCCTGCTGCCTCGGGGCAGGGGAAGCTGGAAACCAGAGAGAGTGCTGAGCAGAGTCTGGAGGGTTGCCTGGAGAACTGGCAAGGATTGCCTTAAAAGGCTCAAGCAGCTTATTCATAGTTTAATAAAGGAGAATTTGAAGGGTGACATGGTGATAGTCTGTATCTTTCTCTAAGGAAACAGGTATTTAACAGTTCAGCAGATAAAACTTGGCCTTTT
Source organism: Serilophus lunatus (assembly GCA_013399895.1). Classification (NCBI taxonomy): domain Eukaryota; kingdom Metazoa; phylum Chordata; class Aves; order Passeriformes; family Eurylaimidae; genus Serilophus; species Serilophus lunatus. The sequence goes on along the minus strand of VXBA01001025.1, from coordinate 295,588 downwards.
TCCTGCTGGATGAGTAATTAAGATTTGGGACAACTTGCTCTTCACTATAGAGGATTTTCTGATCCTAATTATTTTAGAAACTAGTTGTCCTGTTTTTCTACAAGGTGTGATTTTAATGCAAACAAGATTTAACTCCGGGAAATCCCACATGCAGCATGGCAGATGGAAATACCCTGCTGTTTCCTTTCAGCTTCTTAATTTCAAGATTAGGCAAGGAAGCTTACCTGGACAGGTGTCTCATCCAAGGAGTGTGTTTTTAAATTTGATAGGTGCTCAAAACTTTACTTAGGGGAGACATGTATGGATGGTAGGGTGCATTCATTCATTTGGTGCATTTTCCAGCACAGAAGTCTGGATACTCTGCTGTAGACTTCTCTGTCTGAACTAAGTGGTTTTCAGTTGTACAGACTTCAATGGGATTGTAGCAATGAAACTATTAGTGGTAAAAAACACTTAAATCTCTTTCTATTTTTAGACAGCATGGCTTTCTGTTAAAATCAAATATTATCTTTTTTTGGTGAAATTTGTTTGCAAATTTCTATACAGTCTCTTTTATCCTGAGGTGCTCCTGACATGGAGAAAAATAATCACTCTCAGCTTCACTGCGGTCGTGAAAAATACAGCAGCCCAGACTTTCTGTTTGTTTCTGTATAAACTTATCTGCAAGTCTGAACATGGCACTATAAATTACAAATTATTTATCCCCTGGAAAAGCTGATCTGCCTTGTGACGTTCAATTTAGTCCCCTTTCTGTTCCCTAGCTTTCTTCTCACAGATTCAAACTGCTGAGTGCATCATAAATTCTCAAGGCAACTCTCAAAATGCTTCAAAACCGTGTTTGTGCAGAAAAGATCTGTAAATCTTAGGTACCACATAATTCAGTTGTGCTGTGAATAGCAGTGCAGTGGGGCTGGACAGATAGAGGTCTGACTTTACACGAGTCTTTCCCTTTGCATTCTTTTTTACCTTTAATTGGTCCTTTCTTGTTCTTATTCCCCCATGTCCTTCCTTCCTGTGGTGTCTCCCAGCTCTCTTCTCCCTGTGTCATTCCATTTCTTCTTGAAGAAATGTGCAAATGAAAGATGTAGAATGACACTGGCGTGTACTTAGGCCAACAAACCGCTAAGAAAAATAAGAATATATTATTCTTTCAGCATTTGAAACAATTTGGACTGAAAATGTAAGTGTTGGGACTTCAACAGCTTTTTCTCTTGAGACTTTCCTCATGCCTGATAGGTGATATAATCACTACACTTTCCCTGGAGTCTCAAAGGTTTTCTGTGTTTTCTGTATTTGATGGAGCCCAAAATTATATTAGCACACTAAGAAGCCACAAAATCTTTGAAGTGTTAGCAGGTGCTCCAGACTCCACTGGGTAATGGTTGCACTGCAGAACAGTGTCAGACTGAAGTGAGTTCTCAGAAATGTTTCAGACAAGTTCTGCTGTGTGTTCTTATTTTGGAGCTCCTTGTACACTGCTGTAGTGATCCTGGAAATAGCACTGAGAATTATAAACAAGGCTTAGTTTGATCGTACCGGGGCAGTACGACAGTCTGTTTTCAGAGTTCTTCAGTGCCTGTGCAGACACAGCCTGAATTTGATTAGCTTGTTTTCATCTTTAAAGTAAGAAATGCTACAGAGTCACAAATAATTGTCTACTGTCTACTGATTTAATCTTGATTTTGGCAAAACTCATGTTTATTTCAGAGAAACAGCATTTCTGCATTTTTCTGGAGAGGGCTGTATTTGAATTCAGGCAATGCTTCTATTGCTAAGTCTTCCTTGTATGTTCTATTACTTTGCTTTGCATGTTCTATTACTTTGCTTCTCTTTTAGCTGATTAATTAGGATTGTAAAAATATGGTTTCAACATTTTACTTTTCCTGGATTTTTCATGTATTCTAACCCTTTACTGGTAGTATTCCATGTAGATTTTAGCCTGTAGTGCCTGTTTCAATTCCATCAAATCGAATTAAATTTTGAGCATGACTCAGAGAGACTGCCCAGTATACGTAAATGTGATAGTTACTTCTTCCTCCTTAGCCTTTTGTTTTATGATGCTATTAAATAAAATATTATCTGGCAGGATTAATTGTTCGAGTCAATGCTGCATCTTGTTGATTCTGTTACCTTGTAGATGTGTACAGATGTGTTTGCTTTCCAGGTTGAGTATTTTCCCTTCCATTTAGATATGCTTCCAGTTTTTTTAGTAAATTAATATTACAGAACGTGCTTCTGTTACTAACTATTCACTTTCCTTTGTGTTGGTATTGGAAATCAGTAGCCAAAATGTGCAGTTGGGAGCGAGACTCCCAAAACTGAACATGGACAAAGATTCCTCCCACGCAAAAGCTGCAAGGAATGAAAGGTCTTGATGCCAGTGGAGGCCCTCAGGGGGCACATCAGCTGCACCTGAGACACCCAAGCTACGGGCTTGCTCTTCTGAGGGAATAGCGTTATCATTGGAAATTAGAAACCAAGGCCCAGAACTGGGAGTGAGACTGCCAAAATTGAAGAGGGACGAAGATTCCTCCCAGGCAAAATATAGCAGGACTGAAAGGTCTTGATGCCAGTGATGTTCTCCATTGGAGTACTGCTGATGCTTCAAACTTGCTGCATAGCTTGTTTTGGCACAGTCTGTGCACTCTGCACACCTTATCCTGTGCTCTGGCTTCGTTTTCCCTTGGACATCCAAAATCACTCTGCGGAAAGACCCAAAAATGCTTATCTCGCCGAAAAGAACAGACTTTTTGCCACCTTGCTCGGAGTCACTGCCGCCGCACATGACAAGCCCAGAATACAACCAGAATTCAGCCCTTAATGATTTTCAAGACATGATTCTGACATTTTCATGCATACAATCCATGCATTGTTGATGTTGGTGTGCCCCCACCTGCTCCGTGTTGCAGGTCACCTCCAAGTACTCCAAAGCTTTGGGGCCTCCAGGGATGGATTGTATCTGTGAAAGCAGCTGGCTTGGTCATTGTCTTGCACCCTAAACTTGCAACTTCAAATTAAACACCAAGCATAGTTTGTTCAAACACGCTTTTCTCAGGAGACACTTTCTCGGGCATCTCCAGTAAGTTTTACTCAGTTTGCTGAAGAGGTAAATAACTCCACCTCTTCAACGGGGTTGGCCTTTGCTTTACCTTGTGAATGTTTTCCCTCCATTTAAGCCATCAGCTCCTCTTCTCTTTCAGTAGCCTTCTGATAATGGTAAAGTGACTGACTTTACAATGATACAAGTAGGGCAGTGTAAGTTTTAAGCTTGTGATTTTACTATCCTCCTGCTGGAAACATGAGTGACTGCAGGAGAAGATTTATTTCCACTCTCTTCCCAGCCCATTTCCCACTTCAGACAGGTGACCTGACACTTGCCTTGATCCTTGTGGAGATGCTCCAGACTATACTGGGGAATTTTTTCATAGCTTTAAACTATTCCAGCACATCAGAAAAATTCTATTCCCTTTCAGCTATTTCTTATGTCTAGTCAGAGTGGTATTACTGTGTCCAGTTTCTCGGACAGAGAAAATATGAATGGCATTCTGGATCACACACTAAGGAGAAAATGCTGATAGTTCCTTAAGCTCAGCCTTAAAACAGATGAAACTGAAAAAATTGTTTACGTTATGTTTTGTTATCGCTGGTCATGATATTTCAAAAATTCCAATTCTTCAGCATTCACTAGGGATTTCAAACAATCAGATTGTTTTAATGATGCAGAGAAGCATTTTTAAGCCTAGTTTGCAGCCCTGGCTATTGGCTGTTGCACCAGTATTGGCTACTGGTGGCTTTTGTGGGAAACGAAAATTTTAATTTTTAACTGGTTATTAAAAAGTCAAATTCCTTATTAAAAATTCCTTTTGAGTCTAATCTGGAACAAGTGGCTTTTGAAACGATTCCTGCACAGATGAATCTCTTGGAACCATCTCACCTTTATGCAATAAATATACCAATAATGCCAAATGTGCTCTTCCAAAGCTCACAGCTTCTTAGAAGCTCACTGACAAAATATATTAAGCCTTTTGAATTGTGTAATTTTATTTTATTTGGCCTGATTGCTTCTGGTTTTGTATGATAAGGACCTGGCACAAACTGAAGAAAGCAGTAGTTAAAGCTGTCACAGTGTTGGAAGTTTATTGCTGTCTTTCTGCACTGAAGAAAAAGCCCTCTGTGTTATCCTTGGAGAGGCCATTAATGAAGCACCTTGTGTAGTTAAATCCTGTTACTCTTGTCACCTTGGGATCTGATGAAAGAAGCAAAAGCATGAGTCACAAGATAAGTCTCCGTTCGTGTTTTGAGTTTGCAATCATTGCCTCTGCTTGGTAACAGCTCACGAAGACAAGGGAGCCAGGAGAAGCGGGCTGGCTTGGGAAATGCTGACATCTACTTCATGACAACGTTACTATTTCCAGGAGATTTGTACCTGAAATAACAGTGGGACTAGGGACTTCTTGATTTCACTTCAGAATATATAGTTTCTGTCAACATAGGAACATATCTATAATTATTTTAAAAAGAGCCCTTGCAAATATATATTTATAAAGATGCAACATAACTGCCTGCTTTTATTCTAGGTATCTGTGGTTTTATTTTCCTTCCACCTTACAAATACTTGTGCCGATCTTTATTCTCGAACCTTTCTGGAACTACCAGCTTTGCATTTTGGTAATGGTGTAGTATTTCAGATTCTTTTGAAGTATTCTGTTTGCAATTTACTCACTTGTCAATCTCAAGTTATTTGACTGAATTGTTATATAAATCTCAGCATGTGTTAAGATGCAGATCTGAGGGAAGTGGTGTGTCCTTTTAGCACTTTTTAAAAATGTAATTATTCTCTGCACACTGCAAAGGAACAGTGCAGTCCATGATTCTCTTGTTTTCAGAGGCAGGGCAATTACATTCATTGTGCAGCCCCATGGAGTGAATTGCTGCTAAACAATATTCTTTGGCTCAACTTTAAGGTCTTTATAATTTATTGAAAATGTTTCTAGCCTTTAGTGGGTTTTCTTCCAACAACCCTTAGATATGTTGGGAATTTTTGCCATTGAGTTCAGTTTCACATTTGCATGCCTGTCCTCAGGCTCAACTGCTGTCCTGCTACAAAATAATTTTAGCCGAATGTAGAAGGTGAAAGATTCTGTTGCATTCATTGAATCTCATTTGTTCTAGAGCCATTGGGACATGAGCTGGGAGGTCACACAGTGTGTAATAACCCTCCATACAGCAGCAGGTAGAAGATGAACTTGTTTGTACATGCAGGAGTAGCTAAAGGTAATTGTGGTTTGCTGTGATTTTTCACGTGTAAGTAAATGTGTGGTCATAGCAAACACAAGTGAGTTCACTTCCACTTACTACAGTAGGAGAAAACTAAGTGTTAGTTAAAAGAAGATCTGATAATCTGAAGTGTCTGTCTGTGAAAACTGACATGCATTTTATCTAACATTGTCTTTGGGCATGTGTAAAATATGTATTCAATAAAAAGTTTCTGATATTAACTATTTAACCAACTTTTGTGTTTAGTAATTTTGGATCTTAACTTATAAAAAACCCTACATTCCCTTCTAGGATGTTTTAGAAAGAACTTTAAGTGAAATGTACTTGTCAGTGAAGGTTTTTGCTCTTCTTGAGTTTTCCTTTCCCCCCCCGGCTATCTCATGAGGGAATGACCCTGTTACAAAACCAGAAAACGAGCAGCTTGGAGCCATTTACCAAAACTTGTATTTCTAACCGCAGCAACTTGCAATTGAAAGGCTATGAACTGAGGTTAATTAGCGTTGGAGTATGTGTCCTTGCTGTTTAATGGCTGCTGGAGGCCATTAGAAAAATGAACGTTTGAGTTCGGTCATTGTCTTAAGGTGAGGGAGTGGATCACAAAAACCAGCCTGTGAAAATGGCAGTGGCTTTCTACCATTTCCCAGCTGTTCTGCACAACATGGAGGGACGAATCCTTGTCTCTTATAGATATTCCAGATATACTGTTTTTATGTACTTAACACATACCAATGATCAGATTAGTACCTGTAAAATGACAAATATACAGATTTGGTTTTGTCGGTTGAAGGTTTTGGGTTTTTTGTTTTTTATTTTTTTACTTAGGTCACTATTTTTATGCCTGAACAAATCTGCATATCCTTGGTGCTGGTATAAAGTATCAACCTTTTCCACTTAAAATCTGCTGCTGATATTACCCGATTTATCCAGGAAATTAAACGAGGAAGATGGAATGACTTCAGTGAGGCTTTGCTGGCAAATAATGGATTTTTTTTTTTAGTGGATCTGTTCAACGGGTTAGAAACAGTTAATAAACACTGAAGTAAACTTGACATTTTATTCTCAATTTACATTCATTAAGGTTTTTGAAGTGCTAGGTAGGAATTGTTTGGGAAGGATTACTGGTCCTCCATTCTACCTTCTTGTAAATGTGCATTTTTGTGGTTATTCTGTCACATGCTCCTCCCTCCTATAGCCCATGGTTTATTTTGATTTCTGAAGCTGACTTCTAACTTGTTTATTTTTATTTCACTCTTCAGAAGTCTGGAGGTAGTTTTTGAGGAGTAATGGGGGTTATTTGAGGCAGACAAGGATCTACATGAGTCTCAGATGGTTAATCCTGGTTTCTTTGATGGCCTCCCCAGGATTTAGGGCCTTGAGGGGAAGCCATTCAAGGAGCAGCTGCATTTGTTTCCTTCAGCCTGGAGAAGAGGAGGCTGAGGGGACACCTCACTGCAGTTACAACTTCCTTGTGTGGGGAAGAGGAGGGGCAGGCACTGGGATCAGGGACAGGACCCAAGGGAATGGCCTGAAGTTGTGTCAGAGGAGGTAGAGATTAGGGACCCAAGGGAATGGCTTCAGCCACAGGGTGGTTGGGCACTGCCCAGGCTCCCCAGGGCAGTGGGCACAGCACCACGGCTGCCAGAGCTCAAGAAGTGTTTGGATGATCCTCTCAGGCTTGTGGTGTGACCCGGGGATGGTCCTGTGCAAGGCCAGAAGTTGGACTTGGTGATTATTGTAGGGCCCTTCCAACTTAGCATATTCTGCGATGCTGTGACTGAGGTTTACACGCCACGTTAGAAACTCATCTTTCCTGTTGCCGTCCTGATGTGCCCACACAGGCTCTGTAGTCACAGCATTAGGGGGATGGTCTTGGCAGGCATTAATGCCCACCCTAATGTGGCACTACATATTTCTCTGGGAGTACATCCTATGGCCCACACTAGAATTTGACCTTGCTGTACCACTAATGTTTTTAAACATTGCATTATTTGCTGTTTAAAACAAAAATCACTATTTTTAAGCATCTTAATCTGTCAGCTTCTTGATATGAAAGGGAGGCCTATCTAGGGATAGGTTTCAATAGCTTTTAGCTACTTTGTTCCAACTTGAGCTTTCAGAATCTTCTTGCTTGGCCTATTCCAAAGTAGAAGGAGCATTTGGGTCTCCCAGTACTGTCCTATGAATCTGTGGCATCACAAATACCTCCTGAGTGAGTGCAAAGAGTTTGGTTCAGCCTTCAGTTTCATTAGTGGGGTTGTGACAAGGCTGATGCATAGGGACTTTGGGACATTAACTTTTCAGGGGTGCTCAGAATTAGATAAGAAACCCCGTGCTTCTTGTTGCTAATATAATAGTATAATCTTGTTCTTTCACAGGCAGCCAGGAGGAAAAAATAAAAAATTAATGCTAAATACATGAATAAGAAGAATAAAGGTGATCTGGAGTGGCAATGTGTTTGCCTTTGATCATCTCAGTGCTGTGTGTGTGGAATAGGTCCTTTTTGTGAAGCTGCCTGGCCACTCTTCAGTAGCAAGACTTGCACATCTTGCCCACACAGGAGGCTGCTGATACCTCCTACCAATTGGTTTAACAGTGCCCAAGGTGACAAAATGCTTTTTCATTTAACATCAGTCAAAGGTTTAACATCTGGTTGGGTAGCAATACAGCTTTGTACTTCACATCTGAGTGAAACTGGTGCTTGCATTTACCATTCTGGTGTGCACCTTTATATGGCACGTTTATCAACACAGGCTACGTGAGGCATCCTTGGCAGTGGAATTCAAAAAAAATGAATTTTTGTTTGTGCATTTGAACCAGGGAGCTAACTTGGCAAAGTTGCTCTCTGTAGCAAGTCTGCAACCAAGCCCCCTTACTTAGGCAAGGTAAATATATTTAGAATTGTGATTGAACTTTAATTCCTTAGTTGTGGCTATTTTTTTCTCTCCTGTGTAAAATCTCAAGTAAGAGCTGCAGCTCAGTCTTAATATTTGTCTTAATGTTATAGGAATTGGATTCCACCTCACTTTCCCAAACATGTGGTGCCTCTGTGACAGATAACACAGTGAGGGACAACTGAGCAGGACCAGACCAAGTCCACGCTAAGATCCTTTCTCTAACAGCGATCAAAAGTGGGTGTCTCAGGAAGAGCGTGAGAAAAACCCTTAAAATACTCTTCCTTCTGTCTCCTCTCTCTCACACATCCAAACATTTTTCATTTTCTGACCCTTGAGTAAAATTTTTCCAAGTGTGAAGAAGCTACCTTGTGTTTTGTAACCCTCATGGATTTCTCTTTTACAGAGCTGCTTCATCTCAAAACCCTGTAAACAGCATCCAGGACATCCTAGAGCAAATGGTGCTTTCAAGTGATAGAAACTAAAGCTGCATGACAGTGGATTTCTGGAAGATAATTTGCTAAAAAGTAGAATAGCATTATGTCAGAGCTTCTCTTATAAGTAATAATGGAAATTAATTCAGTCCTCCAATCATGGATGCAATTTGGCCTTAAGAAACTCCTTCTGCAGTCCACTTGAGTAACTTTTTTTTTTTTTAAAAATAGTTACTCTAACTATTAACTGAGGTTGGACACAGCTTAAGAGGTGTACAATTGAAAATCAATACAGGTGTGTTGTCATCAGTGCATATAACCAATGGAATTACTGAGAAATAAATTGGAATGCCAGCAGGTATGCATGGGCATGCATAAAAGCTACTTTGACCCACATTTATTGCAATGCCCAATTACTGTAACACAAAGTTAGTCCTAAATCAGCTGCACAAGGTATGAATGCTGCCAGAGTTTGGGATCAGGGCTCTTGGATGACTTGAATGTATTAAGATAGGAATTCAACTCATGTCTCAACTCAAGTGGATGGAGAGTAGATGAACCCAAATGTAGGTATGCCAAAAGCCTTGGCAGCTTGGGATGGCAGCCAACTAGCATGCAAACACCTGCTTAGAAAAGGTTGGAGGTAATTTTGTTGTACATGTAGATTTGTACATTGTTTTCTGGCACCAGTAATACGTGCATCTGTGCAGCTTGAACAGCTGTGCTCAGCATACACATTTGCTGCAGGGGGAACAAAAGAAAAAGGAAAATGTAGTGATGAAGAGAATCAAAATGCAATAAGCTCCGATTATCTCTCCAAATAGATAAATATCTGCTCTGCATTAGGCTTTTCACTGTATTTTGGGCAATTTGTCCTCTGGTGTTAAAAGCATGTCCTTCTAGCATTAATTGTCCAGATATTTATAAAACAAAAAAAATACCTTTGTCTTCGTTTTGGTACAGCTTATGCAGATCAAAGGCAACTACTTTCTTGCTTTGTTACAATACAGACAGGCAGATTAATAGTTTGATCTGATACCTCTGACAGAACATGCTTTTATTTTTTTGCTGCTTGAATTTCAGCATTTGATTATAAAACTGAGGAGCACAATACTATCCTGTTTTTCAAGGAGCTCTTTTGAGATTTTCAAATCCCTTAAATACCTATCAGATGTTCCCATAATGAAAACAGAGGGCTATACCATCTTCAGCCCAAAATGCCATTATGTGGTGTAACATTAGAATTTTTTCCACTGGAGAGTGCTCCTGTGCTTTGTTATGTTCTGTTAAGTAATTAACCTCAGGGTCTGTCACTCTGTTTTCTATCACTTCCACTGATGTAGGTGATCAGGAGCTTTTCCCTTTGCCAGATTTCCCAGTGACTGCATGTGACAAAACCAGCCCTTTTTGTTAGCCACGTGGGGGGGCTTGGGTGATGAGCGCTCGTTTCATATGGAAAACTTGCCTTAAATTCATAATAGATGAAAATGTGCACACAGGGTTGGAAAAGGCAAGATGTATTTATTTTCTCTTTCACCTTAATATTTTTTTCCTTTATTTGCCTGGTTAACCTAATTCGTGCTTCAGTAACTAAGCATTATATGTACAAAGTGAATTTTTCTTTCTAAAGTTCATTGAGCACAACTGGAATAGATTTTTCTCGGGATTTATCTCCACGTAGAGAAATTTTGTGAAATCCCGAACAAGCAATAGTCCATTGTCTCAGTGCAGACATAGGCCAGAGTCTGATCTTAGTGCCTTGCCAGCTGTCCATATGGGTTTGCACGAGCTGTTTTTAAAGAGGAGCTGCTAATATCCCTGCAGTATCATTTATTGTAGTGTAATAGAGCTGAAGTTATCAGCAATGATGGGAATTATGTCGTGGAATTCTCTGTTGAAGTAAAATTTGATGCGAGTATGTTTTTGAGGATCTTCTAATATTAAGGAAAGGTCATGTGTTGTGCCCACTTCCCTCCCAACCCCCTTTTTTTTCTTTTTCTGCACATTGCTGCTTGGCTAATACCTAAGTAAACTGAACTGGGGATTATAGAAAATTTTATTATGAAACAACTTTACAACTTCAGCTGTGTCTCTCTAGGTGTTCTGTGCTGTGACAATTAGGAGAGATCCTTTAAACACACTAATCTCTAGGCTGCATTTGCTGCTCCTGCTAAAGAAAATGTGAACTGGGAACTCAAAAACTTAGGGAACAGTTTGTCCCTGAGATACCAGGCTCCCACATCGGGGACACAGGAAGAATTTTTAAAAAAAATTTAGTTATGGCACAATGAGCAGATGAAGAGCAATATGATATTGGTAAGCAAAGAACAGGTTTTAAGGAAGTACTTCATCTCTGGCTGAGATTTGGACCCTCACTTCAAAGGAAGTCTTGGGTGTTCAGTTAGTGGGAACTTGAATGTGAAAATCACAAAAAGTCACTTTAAAGGGGAGCTCTGTGTCAGAAACATTTTTATCTTACATGACTTGTTTTTGCTAGTCTCTGCTGGTAAAAGTGCTCCTTTGTATGTCTCTGTGTGGGATTACTCATGTTTGTAGTTTATACTTCTGCTGTGCTCTCTTTATTGTGCTTCATATTAGCCTTATATGGCATGTCTGAAGTCAAATTGGACATGGCCGTTTGTAACTCCTCCAGTCAGGTGCTTCTAAGCCTTCCTCTGCATTGCCTTGAATAATTTAAATGTTGTCTTTCTCACAGGTCTCTAGCCCTGAGCAACTGAGCCCCGGCATATCTAGACTCACATATAAATGACCTGTTAGCTGAGCTGGATTCTTGATACCCTGAAAAATTACATGCTCCTTTTGGAGCTTGCACTGCAGAGTCTACACTCTGTAGCCATGGGCTGTAACAATTCACAGCACAAGGGGATTGGCACAGTGTGGAATCTGCAGCATACATAGGCACTTGAGCGAGTTAGAGCAACATTACCTTTTTGCCCTGAGCAATGCTGTTCTTTGTGTACTCAGGGTCAAGTCCTACATATGCCAATATTCTGTCCTTGGAATACAGAAATAAGGGTGACTGTGCTGACTCAGACCAAAAATCTACCTCTGATGGATGACCACGAATTGCTGGGAATTTGTGGACTTTAAGGATTGTAGGAACTGTTGAGTTTCTGCTGGTCAGGTACTGCATTCTTTGCTTTTACTTTTGAGGGGACTGAGTCACTGTGTGTTTGAGGCTAAAAGGAGTTAGAAATATACAAAATTAAAAGAGCAGAGAGGTTGCTTTTACCTACAAAATTCATTTCAGCTTTCTCATGAGAGTGCTTCCTTTAATCCCATGAATCTTGTATTTGTGTATATTCCTTGCTCTGTATCACAAATTTCTTGAGTTTCAAATTGTTAAAAGGAGTCAGTCATTGGATATACATAAGACTAAAAACTATGATGGTCTCCTATACCATATGGGGTAAAAATAAAGAATGTGCTCCTGCAACCTCACGCTTTTCTCAGCAGAATTTTCCTTGTTGAAAATGAGAAAGGAAAGATCCCCCTTGTCCATTTGCTCTGTAGAAAGCTGGTGTTACTGCTGGTTTACTTCTTTGAGGAGTGATCCCAGAGTGCTTTCACACCAATAGCTGTCTGCACCTATTGAATGTTTCATCCTAAAGAGTGAGAAGCAAAGAAGCCTATTTATAGTCACTTCACACCCGTCAACTTCGGAGAGAATCTTATTTCCTTAATTTCAGTTGGCTTTGTGCTAAGATTGTGTGTTCCTGTCGGGTGTTATACACATCAGTGAATCTGATACATAGTACGTGCTTGTATATGGATTGCTTATTTAAATTTTGAACTTCTCTAAACCTTATGGGTACTATAAATTAGTGTCCCTGGGCCAAAGTTGAATATGGGGCTGAAATTCATTAGTGAAACCGTGCTGGTACGAATAAATCTAGCAAACCTTTCATATTGTTTTAGAAGCCTGTGATTGATCTACAGCTTTTGTAACAGCCACATGTCAAAGGATTATTTTAAATAGTACTGAAAGTGTAACAAGAGCGATCATGTTTGTGCATGCTATGGTAAAATAGAGTGTATTAAAAACACAGCTCAGCCAGAATTTAGCCATACAGTGATGTGCTTTCCCTCCACCTTCCTTGGGAAACACACTTTGGCCTTTCTGATCTTCCTCCTTGGAATCCATTTCTTTAGGAATTTTTTTTTTTTTTGCTTTTATTGTTGAAGACTTGATTGTGAGACAGTGTCTCTTGTCTGTTGCTTAGGGAATGCAGGAGCTCTGAGCACCCTGCCACAGGGAATGTTGCAGGACTCTTTGGAAGTTGCAGTTTTGTAAAGCTGATCTAAACAGCAAGATAAGAGGAATTGTGAGGTTTCATTTCAGTTCGGTGCTTTGGGAAAAAGAGCATTTCAAATTATGCTGGGAAGAATGAACATGTCCACAGACAAGTATTTTATTATATACCACTCTTCTTTTGTAGCTCATAAAATTCCTTTTTGCAGACCTTATTATTCTTAAGTCTGTGTTCCCTTGTGCTGGGATACAGAGTGAGTGTACTTCTACATACAAAAACTTAGTAATTCTGTAAACTACTCTTTTTATAAAGAATTTAGTTGAAATTTGACCTCTTATGCCAACTTTTGGTCTTCTTGATGTGGATCACTTCAGTTAAACTCTGTATTGTACTAGCAACGAAGGCGGAATCTGTTCTAAGAATAAAGCTGCATGAAAGGCTTGGTAGGAGAATCTGTGGCAAAACGTTTTGTTTTGTTGGGGTTTTTTTGTCTGTTTGTTTTTGATACAACATTTCAGTATCAGTAAAGTATCTATGATATTTTTGTCTCCTACTTTATTTTGTAACTTTGGTAGACTGTAATGAAAATGGTTGCCTGTTGCAAGATGCAGCCTGTTATATATTACTTCCCTCCTCTTAATGTCTCCTACTGTTAGCTGTCAAAAAAAATAGAAACATTTTTCTTATTCATGCCCCCTAATTCCCTGGGTATGCTTATAACAGACCTTATCTCGGGTTGTATCTCAAAGTAAGGGATACTGGAGTAGCAGTGACTAGACATCATTATCAATAGATAAATGCTCACCAAATTTACATTATTTTTAAGAGAAGATAATCTTGAAGTGGGTTTTTACATGGAAAATGATCTTTTGCATGTGGTTCTTGATATGACCTCAAAGTGAAGTTCTTGATTCTTTCCACTATCTCACGTGCATGATGCCATGCTCTGGGGTCTGTTTTGATTTACAAGATGCTGAATAGTAAAGCAGTTCAACTTGCAAGTGATGATTGTGCTAAAACTAGGACTGTATTAAAAACACATATATATTAATTTGATATCTTTTAAAAGTATTTGCTGTTTGTTTGAATTTTTTGTTGAATTTTTTTCAAGTGTTCAACAGTCCATTAAGACTTGCTGGATTTTTTGAGTGTTTATTTGAATTCTTCCATTTCCTATTTTTTTCTTCAGGGCTAGTAATAAAACTAAGTTATTGTCACACTACGAGGTTGGGTTCTTATCCTGGTTTTATACCATGTAACTCTAATCCATCCTGTTGATAAAAGTGACTACCTTTAGCCACAGCAAAGTGCAGTATTGCTTTTAAGCAGGTCAACTGCTGAAGTTGATAATCGTATGGCAGATGTGGATATATGAGGCAACAAATTTCACCTCATTTCATAAACATGGAGATCTGTAACTCTTCTGCTTTTGCTTTGGGAAAACATTTACTCATCTGCAGCACAGCAGCTGTTTTGTGGATGCTCTTGTTCTGTGCTGACTAAAGGAAATAATTGGCAATGAATTTTCAGGTTGTCCTGGTTTTGGACAGTAGGGAGTGTTAACAATGGTCAAGAGACATATAGCAAAGGCAACAATTTTATTGACTATGTGGAGTGGGTAAGAATATGGAGGGGTGTATGGATATAGGTACGAATGAACCGATATGAATTTGAGATAAAAGTAGTGAACCAGAGAAAAACCCCACAAAATAGCAACTGATGTCCTTTAAAACACAATCGCGCCTTCTTCACTCCTGTGCCCCCGGCAGCCGTTGGGATGTTGGGAGCACAGGAGTTGCAGTTGCACCTTCCAGCTGTCGGTGAGGACGGGGCCCGGAGGGGAAACGAGAACCACGAGGACACAAGGTGGTGGCCAAGGAGCGCAGGGGAACTCCCTCGGAACAAAGCGGCCCCACAGCACCACTCAGTGCGGGGGCTGAGAGGGGCGGGGGACACCTGAAACAGGGGCAGGGGGCTTAGAGATGGCAGCACATGAACCCAGAGCTCTGATGCTGAGTCTGTGGCGAGCCGGAGCAGCGTTGGTGTCTGTGGGGTCCTCCTGGAGGTCTCAGTGGCTGGAAATGGTGAATGGATGATGTTGGAGGTTGTGCTGGAATGCCCCTGCAAACAGTGCTGAGGGGAGCGCTCTGTGCCCTGCCACACACCCAGAGGAAGATGGTGGGTCTGTGGGTCCCTTTTCAAGTCTCCGTTTTTGTTCCAAGGGTTCTGTGTGGGATTTGGGCAGTCTCCGCCCTTCTTTCCTGTGTCTCCCGAGTGGAATGCTCCACGGGATATAGAGCAGGGTGGGGTACAAGAGCATATCCCCTCCTCCATCTCTCAGCCCAGCGGCTCTTAGCAGGGCCCAGCGGGGAGGGGAGCGACTTTCTGGAGCTCCTGGGGGTTCACTGGGGGGCTCCTGCTGCCCTGCCCCAGCACCTCAGCTCCCTGCACACCTAAACCCAACCAGAGACCCACACTGGGGACAGCATGGCCCTGCCCCCTCTCTCTGATCCGAGCAGAAACAAAGGGGGGAAAGAGTTGATTTTTCCTGTTTTCCTCTCCGGCTCCCCACCCCATGACACAGGCTTACTTTTTATTTCTTTATTTTTAATTCTGACGTAGGGAGGGAAGCGTAGGCAGCACAGTGCAGCAAAAGGCTTGAACTGCAGATGCTCTCTGAGAATTTGGCTGCAATTTTAGGAGAGTTCTTGGCTGGAGAAGGAGGGGAGCTTGGTGGAATTTTTCATGTCTCTCCTGGCTAAAACTGAGTTTCAGATACAGCTGGCAGTAACTGCTCTGTTTGGGTTAAATGAAGAGAAGTAGGCAATCTGTACAGAAAACAAACTGTAAAACTCCAGCATGGAATAATTTTTATTCCTAAATAATTTATATTTATGTGTGTTACTGGTTTCTCTCAATTTTTTTTTCTTTAAAATGTAACCAGCTGATATACTGATGTTTTTTGAGCATAAGAAGCTCAACTTTTGTGTTGCAGCTTGTAAGAATTGATTATATGCAAGTAACACCAAGACAGCGAGAGTTGCAGTTTGAAGAATAGATTTATTCTGTTGTTTCAGGAACATCCATACACTGCTAAGTTAGTGCAAACTTAGCAGGGGAAAAACATCCTGGTCTGGGCTTTGCCTTATATATCAGAAGTCTGATGCTCATGCAAATCACTCACTACCCTGTTCTTACTAGTTCAAAACTTTCTGTCTTATCTCTTATCTCCCTTCCCTCCAAGCCTGTGAGCAAGAATGTTTTTAAGTTTTTAGCAACATTCTATTATTTCCCTTGAGAGAATTCCATTGCTTTCAACAGACAGAAAACAATCCAAAGGAAACACTGAGTGTGAAGATCCCCACACTGAAAGCAATATTCTTAGCATTTCCCAACTGCAAGTTTTATCTTTGAGTGAAAACAATTCTAAAAACAGCTTATTCTCTTTTCTCCTTGCCAGTCTTCCATTTTCAGTCCCTTCCTCCCCACACAGCTGCAAAGTTCTTGTGCCTTAGCCACAGGTCTGATAGTGTTTGGTGTTAGAGATGTGTAGAAACTTGCAGTTTATTAAGTGGATCAGAAGAATTGGTCTTTGTGGTTTCATATAGTAATTTTACAGATCAAGATAAATTGCCCTGGGAGGAGAAAAATATTTTAACAGCATTAGATTGGAGAGGGAGAGATTGTCTGGCCACATAGCAGAGGAAGGGGCTGTGTGCTTGGTGAGGACCAGCAGCCTTTCCTGGGTTCTGGGCTCCCATCTGTCTAGGGGGCAACAGGGTTTAAAAAGCACTTTTAAACACATGCACTGCCATACTAGGGTTGTCACTAGGGGTGGCAATGCTGCCCCATTCCCAGTGGCCTAAATAGGATTTCAGAAATGTTGTAACAGAAATCATTGAAGGCTGTAAGTGTGTGCTTCAGCAGTGATGGAAGGTAAATCACTGAAACCACGTGCTCCTTGAGCCACCAGCACATTTCATCCACTGGAGGCTATTTCTGTGGGCAGTGCTTAATGCTGTTTTAGCTCTTAGGTTTGCAAACTCTTCTGTACCTGCAGCTTCTTCAGGTATCTGAGTAGGGGATTTATAATTGTGTTAAAATATCCATGTCAGAGTCCTAATTCATTCCTTGCAGTCTGATTTCTGGAGTCAGCAGATATATTGGTAGCACTCACTATAGCAGCTGAAAGACTTTAAAGCTTTCAAAAACTGTCTAAATGCTGAAGATATTTATAGCAATTAGTTCTATGATAGCAAAAATTAAGTCTCCTTGTGCAATGCTGGTAATTTCAGCATGACCCCATTACTAGTGGAAACTCTGACTGATGCCCCTTGCTGGGGTAAATGCACCTGCTAAGGGTACCTGCTTATTCTGTGCCCTCAGCAGGCTTTGAATAATGTCATTATGCAATTGAATTTCCTGTGGATCATGCAAAGAGATAAATGGTGTACAAGCCACGCTGTTATCGATTCATGCACCATTTGCCTCTTAGCTCACTCAGGGAAACACAATTACTGCTGTTACACTTCATTTAAAGGAATTGGAACTTTTCAGCAATGCAAACAGCTATTGTGTCTGAATTGATATTCTTCTTGGGCCAATCCTTAATGTGCTGGTTTATGTTTTCCTGATTGCAACCAACCCAAATTTAAGAGGGCTAGAAGGCTGTTTCTTTCCCATTACTAGTTTTCCCTGTGCTGCCCTACGAAACTACAGAACATTTTCCAGACTTGAAGCATAGTATGATGGAAACATCATTATTATGCATTATTTTAATAATTGGATAAATTATTGTATTTAATGCAGTGTTTTGCTGAATAAGGCTAAAGCTGGGCTTTAAGCTTTGTGTGGATATTTGCAACTTCCAGCACATCAAGCAGGCAGTAATTTCTAGAGGCCAACACATTCACGTGGAAGTGTAAGTTTAAGCCTCACAAACCTTGTTGGGCCAGAAAGGTTTGATTATAAATACTGGCTGCTGCACATTTTAGTGACCTTAAATAGTAGCAAGTGTTTAAACTGAGAATGCCTAGACGAAGGTATGGGGTAGTGCAGCTTTGTGTGTACATGCAAGGAGGAACACTAATGGTACCTCTGGAAATGTGTCGTCTTTTCTCCTGGAAAAGTGCCAGCATGCACTGGAAAAGGGTGTGCTGGGCTGCTGAGTGCTCCCAGCATTTGCCTTGCTCTGTTTTTGCTGGACCAGAATAAATTTACATTGTTGCCTGAAACCAGAGGAAGAGGGATGCTAGTGAACAGCCTGTATGTTGTTGTTGGTCAAGTTGAACCAGTTACTCTCTTTTGGAGCAATTTATTTGAATGTCTGAAGTGCCATGGCATTATTTTGCATATTAAGAATGCAGTGATAATAGGTTTGCTCCAAAGTCCGTGTTTAACAATAGGGAAAGAAATAATCTAATCCAAGGGTTATTTATATCCTATATTGTATATTGTGTGATGACTTATCCTGAAAGAACTGTCTTATTGGGAAAACATGCCCATGTCTTGGAGCAGGATGGGTTGGAGCAGCGAGAGTTGCAACTGCACTTTCTCACTCTGATTTACAGTTCCAGAGTTTCTGCACTGGAGATGGTGTGTTTAAGCTGTTTTTTCTGTGCTGAGCCCAGTCTACAGCAATGGGAAAAGCAGCACTTTGGGGCCAGTCACGAGAGCTCTCCCTCAGACTGCCGTGACATTAACACAGACAGGACTCAGAGGTGTCTTTTGGCATTAGATTCAAACTTAATCCTTGAGGGAACACTGGGCTGCAGATCATAATGCACTAGATTTTGAGAGCAAGTTTTCCTCTCTGAATATGAGTCATACTTGAAAATACGTTTTATGATCAATGAGAGAAACAGTTTTGTTCAGAAATTTTGCTCCTCACAAATAGCAGCCACCAGGGAGAGTTTGTTTTGTGCTACAGTTATTTCTCTGCTACAATTTTCTGTTTTATTTATCCTCTTGAAAGAAACCTTTTCAAATTGCTCATCATAGTAATAAGGATTATGCAAGCAGGAATTTTCCCTTCCTTGCAACTTGGAAAGTTTATCTTTTTAGTGGGATTTCTCTGACATAAATGAGGAAGAGACCTGTCCTGTAGTCGAGCAGTGCTGGGGAGCACTGATGCTGCTGGAGGAGCCAGAATCGGTCTTGGGTCACCATGGTTTTTGTCTCCTGAAGATCTTTGGTCCTACTGTCATTGAGAAGATGGCTTTTCAGCTTTATTTTATTTTAAATAATTGAAGGGGGTAAAAGGCTAAAACTAACTCAACATGCAGTTTCTGTTTTGGCCTAGAGTCCTTCTCAATAAAATTGAATGCTAAAGCCAGGATATACAGAGATGTGGGATATTACAGAGGGCTGTGAGATTTTACCAGAGACTTTGAAAGTAGAGCTGGGGTTAGTGCTAAGTGTATTGTTCCATTTTGACATACCTAGATGTTTCATTTTTATTATTTATGATCAAGGAAAACACCATCCTCCAAGCTGTTTTCTCAGAATATGTCCACTTGACAAAATTGTATTTTATGAGGAAAAACCTCTAAAACTCATGAAATTTTTACAGTCTGGTAAGCTTGTCGGCTCATTTTTTGCTTTGTTTTACCCTTGCTGATTATTTGAGACATTGAACACAGTTACAAGTCTGTATATCTTCACAGACTGGAAATTCAGGTAAGTCCAGACAGAAGGAACTGGAGCTGTTTAACCACAGCCCACTCCCTGCATTTTTCCTGTCAGGCCAGTCTTCATTTTCCCTTTTCATAGACAAATATACTGATATCATTTACAAATCCAAACAGTTACTGCTTTAGTTAGTGAGTCTCCAAAGGACTTCAGAGCATTTTGGAATACAGCTAATGCATACAGTGTATATGTATATGTGAAATATCTATCTGTACGTATGAAATCTACAGTTCTTACTCAATGAAAGGTCAATAAACTTGTTCTTCTTCTGGGGTGTCTGTTCCCTCTCTGACCCCTGCATGGTGAATGGCATTAGTGAATGGCAGTGAAATTGCTGCAGATACCTCTGTCCAAGTGACATCTGCTTTTTATTCTCAGCTGTGGAACACTGTCTGGGTCACAGTTATTCCTGTGAGAATGTTCTTCTTGTGCAAGGAGTCGTGACTACCCCCAGATGTCACACTTTCAGTGTACAAACAGGCCCTCCTGTGGAACTGCAGGTAGCACCGAGGGTGTAAGTGCAGAAAACCATTTTTCTGTAAGAATATTATGAGGAGTTTTAAGGCTCGTCTTGCTTAGAGATCTTTCCTGCCTGGAAGGGGCATTCTTTTCTTTTTTCTCACAAGGAGCTTGGATGTCTCTCCTTGTCCCACCTTGCAGAGCAGTTAGCACCCTGAAAAGATAATTTTTTCACAGACAACGTTGAAGACCTTGTGACAGGGGGCCAGCCAAGCTGTTAAGAAGGTTTGGAAAAGTACACACCATTATGTTTAGTATTTTCCCCTTTGAAAAATAAATTTTCAGAAGACCTTCCATTGCCTGGCGGCATTTTGGGGGTACCTGTGTTATTGTCCTTTGCAAAGGGGAGCCGAGAAGGTGAGTGCTGGAGCTTTTGTGTTTTATTTCCAAGCAATGGTGCATGTTAGTGAAGAGCTTGCAATTGTTCAGGAGCATTGGTGCTCCTGGTGACTGACAGCATTTGCTCTTCTTCCCATTTTGTTTCTTTATGCTCATAACTGGGTCCCATTCCTGGGATTTTGAGGAAATGAGATGCAGCAGGATGGGATGAACAGCAGTCATGTCCAGAGAAGACCCTGAGCTGCTGTGCTGGTTACCCCATTGGACTCAAGGATTGAAGCGCAGAGCCAGCTACAGGGTTGCAGGAGTCAAGGGTTGCATATACACCCTGTTTCTGGTTTGTCTTTGCCTATTTCTTTGTATTTCTGCCATTTTTTCATTCAAAAAAATTCACGGCAAGCAGCTCACTGCAAGGAGAGAGTTTAAGGAAATCCATCTCAAAGCCTGAAACAAGCCAGGATCCTGCTATGCTATTTTCTTCCTTCTGTATTTGCAAAGGTAGCTCTTGTGATATACTGATTTCAGATCAATCTCAGCCTCTTAAATAATTCTTTTATTGGCTCGGGGAAGGAAGGATGATCTCTGTGCATACTAGTTAGAGCATGGTAATACAAAATCTAGTAATTGCCCCCAGGTGTTATCTTAGAATGATGTAAAGAGGATGTGAACGTGCCAGGCTGGTGTAGCATTGCAGCATGGCTGGAAGCTGATGTTCCACTGATACGTTCTCTGAGGCTTTAAAATTATGTACAGCATTTAAAGAACGTACTGTCTTGATCATCCATGTTATGCAAATTTTTTCTGTATCTTGAATAATTGATCAGGAAAAATCACTGCAGAGGTTATCTTCTAAAGCTGTAGGGATAAGAGAATAAGAGAGAGAAGAGATTTGTTGAGAGGCAGCAAAACATCTGTTAACATACCTGTTAACATGCAGAGTTAACAGATAACATTAAGTTATCCCACGGAGTTGATGTTGGAATAAAAGACTGATATCCCCCTGGGCTGACTGTCAGTGTTTACTGTTTAGATCAGTTCAGGCTGATGGACTAGGAGTGCTTTTTTGATCTGTGGTACAGTCTCAACACCCAGAGGAGGATGTATGCCTGTGCTATCAGTGGGGTCACGTTTCAGTGCGAGAGCTGTGATCTGAGCCACTTCTTGTGAAAGATATTTGAGAAAACTTCCCTCCTCTCTTTCAAGATTTGGAAATGAGGGACGCTGCTGATCTGTAGGCTTGTGCCTGAATGCCTTCCCTCGCAGCAAATGCAAACTGTGTTCTGCTAAGAAATGGCCTTTGGCTGTTTATTTTTGTATCTGGCTTTAATATTTGTATCCTGCAGATAAGCGAATCAGAATAAGTAGCAGAAAAATATTTATTTATAAAATACGTTTATTTTTTTATTTGTAAAATATTTATTTTATGCAAGTGAAATCAACATAAATTTATCTGGGGCATATAGGGAAATTACAGCTGCTGCCTAGTCCAGAAAATATTTTCAGATGACCCACAAAAAACACGTTTCATTTGTGTGCCTGGTAGCGTAGGTTTGCTTCCACAGCATGAGACATTTGCTAAGCACATGGCCCAGGAATGATGTGATTCTATCTCTTTTCACTGACGGATTGAATTGGTTGCCTTCAATTATTTTCACTGAAATGTAGGTAGGTGTGGTGTATTTGAATAATGTGTATGTTATATAGACACATGTCCAGCTTGAAAATACAAATTAGACATTAATGGGAGCTAAAAGAGCATTTGAGATTCAAGTGGAGATGTTGGTCAATCCTGCTGGCACCAGAAGGTGGATGCTGTGCATCAGCAGGGTCTGCTGGGCTCAGAGGGCTAAACTTCTATGAAATTCTTATGGTGCTAAATGCCTTCCTACCAAATTTGTGGGTCTACCTAGTTATCCTTCTCTTCTCCTGCCTCTGATGGTTATTGCCAGACCCAGCACATACTGCCTTTGCCAAGCATGAACACCTGCTGTTAAGCAAAAGGCCTATGTAAGGATGCACATCATTTATGTGCCATGCCTAAATTAATGCAAAGTTCCCCCAAATAGGTGATAAGCCTTGATTTACTATGCGTGCTTGGCATACAGGCTATATTCTGTCTCTCTTGGAATGGCTGCAGTGTCTGTTTAGGAATTGCCTATCCATTTTAGACTCCTTTGAGAAGTCCCTGGAGTATTTTTGTACGAGGAGACAACAATTCCTAAAGGAGATGTTCTCTAGGAAATATTGATGCTGCAGCTGTGCCAGCTGTAGCTGGCTGGCAGCAATGCTGCCCTCTCAGCTTCATAAAAGAGATGCTAGCAGTCCCAGTGCGCTGCAGCTGTGGAATCTTGCTGTTGTGAGCTCTTTGCAACACTGAGGGAGAGCCAGCTTGCTTTACTGCGTGAACTCTGGCAGCCTTTTTCCATAGGTCTAATGCTGCTGTGAGATGTTAGCCTGCTCTCCTTACCATGGGAATCTCTAACTTGCAATATTGCAGCTTCCAGCAGATTGTTGTGGTACCAGGATTGTGCATTTACAACCCATGTCATCCATGTGGCCATTATGGTCATAGTGTAAGGTCTTTTTTTTAATGATTTCCTTTTGAATGTTGTGGGCTAAAATGCAATGTAAGCTATTTATACTTTTGAAACTGCTCTTCCTCTGGACACTTTCCTTCAAAGAACAGGCATAACAGGGCATTTTTTTGGGATGAACAATGCCTTGTTAAGTGTTGGTGGGTCTGATTGCTTCTGGACCGGCAGATATTTTTGGTCCAGTAAATGAGAATTTTTTGGATGGTAAAAAGCTATATTTGGAGCTTTTATGGTTCCTGAACGGTTTCAAGCCTCTGTTTTTGCATAGTTTCCCTTAAAAGAGGTTTAGTGTCCTTGTTTTATACTTTGGTAGTGCTTTGCTTTGTCCATGATGACTCTTGAAGTCATGGAATTGTTTGGGTTGGAAGGGACTTGAAAAACCATCTCATTCCACCACCCCTGCCATGGACAGGGACAGCTTCCACTGGACCAGGTTACTCCAAGCCCCATCTCACCTGGATTTCAATTTTGGAAATTGCTGAGAATATGAAGGGCTCTCTCTTGGTTGAAAGGAATTTCCAAGCATATTCAGTTCAGTTGTTTAAAACTGTACGTGGTTGTTGCAGATACTGGTTTTTTTAACAAAAAAAGCCCATGCAAATAACTGATGGATTACCAAGTTAAGGTATTGTGCAAGTCTGGATGACAATAAATGTGCAAAAGAATCCTGCATATTGGATGTTATATACACACATATATATATGTGTGTGTGCATAAATACAGGCATATTTTCAGGAATTTTTGTGCCTTATATCATACTTTCCTAATTCTGCACTTTATTCTGAGTGAATGCATTTGAATGCCTGCCTAACTTACTGATGTGATTACAATAATGGCATCAGTCAATCTAAATCAGGTCACACATTCTTTTAAAACTGTAATTATTTTCCCAGTAATTTTAACAAGTCTTCTAGTTCTATTGGTTTTGGGGAAGAAAACCCTAAAAACCCCTTAAATTCCAAAGCTGCAATCCCCCCTCCAATTTACCAAGGTCTGTTGGTAGAGGCCTAAAGTATCTTTGTGTGCCTTCGATGTTTTTTTTTTTTACTCACATAAGGGAAAGATGAGATTAATGTAATTCTAAAATGGATTTCTCTCTGTATGTAGCAATATGGCACAACAAGAGAAACCCCCCAAATATTATTATTCTTTTAACAACATCAGTTCTGCAATGTGCTTGTTTAGGCTGCGTATTCTTTTACACTTTATTTGCAGGGGCTGGTGCAAGTGCCCAGGCTCAAAAAGTCTGACTTGATAGGGCCAAGTTGAAGTGGTTGGAGAAGAAAAATTCAGAGCCTGTGGTACTGCTGGTAGGTGCATGGAATTAGGAATGCAGCAGTGATGCATGAACTTCCCTTGAGTGCCAGAAATGGGTGCCAGAACGTTCTCAGTGGGGCACGTTTTTCTTGGCTTCTACTTCTTCCCCTGCTATGCCAACATATTTAGCTCAGGCCAGCGTTGGCAGATCCCTTTCCATGCAGAACAAGGCATTTTTGAGGACATCCTATGAATTTTCTCTTAGTAAAAGCCTCCAAATGGGAAAAGAAACAAATTGATTTTTCTAAGGAATATCGAATGAATAACAGAGGGCTGGCACATGGAGTTATAGGATTTCCATCTGGTAGTAGATTCCCCAGCAAATTATAGCATATGGTCATTCTGGCAAGTAAGTGTGGATTTGCTGCAATGGGCTGATAGTGCATTGCTCCAACGCTGACCAAAATGTGGAAAATGATGAGCCATTTTCTGGAGAGATTTTGATGCAAGTTTCTCATGTAGGGAGAAGAAGCCTAATGGAACCTACGAGTTTTTTAAAACAAAATTAATGGGCCACCATAAAAAAGTCTTTCAATTTTGTGTTGGTTGTCCTGGCTGTGACCTGGACAGGGTTTATTTTTGCAGTAGCCAGGAGAAGGCATGGTTAGGACTTGGAGGTTATTCTGTACCACCTGTGCCATCATTGCTGGGGTTGAGTAAAGGGACTTGCTTCCGAGGAGAAGGGGTTCTGGTGCAGTCAAGAGAATGTGGTGCAGGGGCCATCTCATGTTGTTTGTTGTTGTGGGCTCTGAGGTGAGCATTTTTTCACATGAATCGCTCTCTCTTTTGTACACTTTTGTTATTAATATTGTGTTGCTGTTTGTTTTTCCAGTAAATTTTTCTTATCTCCACCCGTGATCTTTGCCTTTTGTGCCTCCAGTAGGAGAGGGGCAAGGGGGAGCAGTGAGTGGTATTTCAGTGGGAGAACTAAATTGGAGAATACCATTGCTAAACCATGAGACTGGTTTATCTTACTGAAGTTCAGTGTTTTCTATGGAGGTTGCACATTCTTTTCTCATCAAGATGTGCTTTTTTTTGTTCTGTAGGGTTATGCCCAGATCATCATGTGGCACAATGTAGTGTTTGTAAGCTTTCTGAGGGTGCTTGTTGAAGGTTTGTTTCTCCAGGAATCAGAACTAACTTACCACAAATATAAGAATTGTATATGCTTTTTATTCTATTGAGTTAAAAAGTGACTATTCAGTCCTGACAGTTACAGCTGAGAGCAGTTGAGGAGCAGATGTGGCACAGCTGTCTCTGCACCACCACTGACAATGTGAAGGAGGTATTATGAATTTGGCACATGGAAGAAGAGAGAGCATTAGACAGGTGCAGGCCCAGGAAAAAAAGGACCAGAACGGGAGTGAAAGAAAGATGAGTAATGTCTGAGTGATTTGTTTGGGAATGTAAGGGGTGTGAGAGGTCGAGGGAGAAACAAGCTGATATCGTGAAAGTTTGGTGAGAGGAGCCTTGGGAGCAGCAAGTATTGTATAAGCTATAGTAATAACTCTGTTCTCTCCAAAAAAATTGGAAAATATTTGTTCTTATTTATCTGTTTCACAGTACTGGCAAGACCCAGCCTCCAATATGTTAAGTGAATAGATGTATGTAGTGAGATCAAGTCTAGAGAACTCTTAATGTAAATTTACAGGACCAGGAATAAATTTTAAATGTCATAGAAAAAAACTGGTGATGCTGCTAATAATAGAGAAGGAAATAGGCTGGGAATGGGATTTTGATTTTTTTTTTAAGCAGGATATTTTTCCACAAAGCAACAATTCATAAACCAGAATTTTCGTTTTATGGCTTTATTATTATTATTATTTCTGTTAACCTCCATGAAAAAAAGACAAAGCAAAGAACTCTAATGAACTCTTCAGTGTTGGATTTTTTTTTTCCCCAATGGCTTGTGAAAGGTGCTGAGTTGCTGGCATCCAGTTTACTGAGCTGGAGTCAGCTTTGACATTGTTACTCCCTCAGGTCATCTCCAACATATTCCTAACTGGCCAACTGCTGTCTTCAGCTATTAAAATGTTATAGTTTTTGGTATTTATCTTCTCTGAGAAGCCTTTTAGCAAGAATACCTGTTAGTGAGAATTGTATGAGCTCCTGGCTCTTCTGCTGCTGTTAATTGACCTTGTTTGGGACATCTGACCACTTACCAGTATTAGTTGGTGACTAATTTTCACTTTAAGTGGAAAGTTTATTAGTGTTTTTGTTTGGATATCAGATATGGTATTTACAAGAAAGAAGCTTTTGCTGCAGACAGCATCTGATAAGACTATATGTAACTTTCTCATGAACCGCAGATGCTCCTGCGCCCGGTGAAGGGATCGAATTTCCCATGCAGGGGAAAGCATGGAGCCTGGGTTCCACAGGTGCAGCTGATGTGTCCCCCGGGGGGCTCCAGTGGCATCAAAACTTTTCAGTCCTGCCACCTTTTGCCTTGGGGCAGTCTTTGTCAAAAAGTTCACTTTTGGGAGCCTCACTCCCAGGGCCAGGCTTGGGCTGCTGCTGCTTCATACAGCGAATAGAACACATTTCCCCGGGTGTGCTTTAAGGTCCCTTCCAACCCAAGCTATTCTGTTATTTCCACTATTTTAGTTTACCTTGCATCCTTTTGGGAATGAGCCTTTTGGCTTTGGATGAGCTGGTGTGTAACTATTCATCCATCCCTTGCCTGCTGAATGATTCTTCTGGATAATGAACTGGAGGCTTTCCTGATCCCCATGAATAATGAACTGGAATAAGGCAAAGACAGGGGTGAGGGGCTCAGTTTGTTTAAGAAGGGAATAAACACAACTTTTAGCACCTTCTCATTTAATTAAATAAAACTTTAACACAGGGAACACACTTGGTGATACATGGAAAATGATGATGATGTTAAAAGTGGTTGTGAGTGCTGCTGTCTTGAACACAAGGCTTGTCACACAAAAATGATGTCATGGAATCATTAAGGTTGTAAAAGACCAACAAAACCAAGTGTGTCCATTAAACCAGCACTGCCACGTACCACATCCACATGGAGGAAGGGAAGGGAAGATTGTCTTTATGAGCAGCTAAGACAGCCTAAACACTAATTCAGCCTTAAAACTTTGCTCCAATCCCCCAGATCCTTCTCCCTTCCATCTGGAGCTGGATGCAGTGACACTGATGCAGGGGACAGATCTGTGGCCAAAATCTCCCTGTGCCTTCAGGAAAACAGGGAAAACCCTCTGCTCCGTGAGGGACACGGAGCAGTCCACGAAACATAGATGCCCTGAACAGCTCATTAGTGAATAAATCATTAACACACCCACAGGGGAGGAGGAAAAAGTATAAGATGAACCACATGATAAGATGAACAACAGGCAAATATTAATTTGCAGTTCTATCAGCCATCCCACGCGAAGCTTTGGGAGACTTCAGTAAAACACTTGTGAACACATGAGAAAGCTCTGTGTTCTGGAGCAGCTGAAGGAGCTGGGGGGCTGAGCCTGGAGAACAGGGGGCTCAGGAGGGACCTGCTAGCTCCTCCAACTTCTTGACAGGAGTGGGGGCCGTGGGGCGGGGCAGGGGGGGGGGAGTCGGGCTCTGCTCCTCCAGGAAAAGTCAGGGCACACTGATTTATTAATGCTCCTGATCTAAGGAAGAGCAGCATTTTGCCCAGAGCAGTTGTGGCTCCTCATCCCTGGAAGTGTTTAAGGCCAGGTTAGACAGCGCTTGGAGTAACCTGGATAGTGATAGGTGTTCCTGCCCATGGCAGGGGGTGGAATGAGATGAGCTTTAAGGTCCCTTCCAACCTGAACCATTCTGGGATGGTTCTATGATTTAACGTGCAGACAAGATGGGAAAATTCAACAATCACAACCCTGCTTTTCTGGCCTGTACCACAAGGGGGACTCTCCTACAACTTTATAGGGCAAAAAGAATTTCAAAGAGAAGGGAAAGGAGGAATAAATCAACCCATTTAGGCTTTAACTTTTCAATCTGTTAATTTGAGAAATTCATGATGACCAGGTATCACTTTGTGTTCATGTTCCACTGCTGCTCTGGCTGCTTTCAGCTCCTGGTTTGATGCTGCAAGCTGTACATTGCAAATATCCTTTTAATTCTTATTAAAGAATTTAAGAGACTTGATTGATCCACTCTGGATAGAAATGATAAACAGAAAAACCAACCATTCACAGATTTTTATATTATATAACCCACTGTGATTTTATTCCAGGGCTGGGAGGACCTGGGTATACGCAGGGGAGGAGCCAGATGTTGGCAGAGGTGGGGAAAAGGACATGGAAGAGTTAAGTGGAGGGGAGGGAAGAGGTGCACAGCCCAGTGCTGATCAGCTTGAGCCATCACAGAGTCACATCTGCCTTAGAGAAATACTTTATAAATGGCCAGAAGAAGAACAAAAGCACAGTTTAGGGTTTATTTTAACATGGCCGTATTTTACTGTTGTTTTCTGTCCTTCTTACTAACGTGGCTCCCATGGAAGCTGGGTACAAACATCACTGTCTGCCTCACACACAGCATCGCATAAGGTTTATCAGCATTTGGAGTTCATAGAAGGTGATGTCCTGAAAATCAGGAGTTAAAAACACAAGCTCTGTTCCCTTAAAGGAGGTGAACACAACGGGATCAATAACTATCAATGTCTAGGAAGTTAATATAGTAGTCAATAACTATCACCCTGAAGTGCCTGTCTAATGCCTTTCTTTGCTAAAATGCAAAAGAAACCTTGAGTATCTAATTGAAAACTCTCTAATTGAAACTCAGCTGTTGTGCAGCTTCATTTATTGGGAGATGGTGGGTTCATGGAGAAAACGACTAAAATGAAACTGAGAAAGATCTGCCACTTCAAACAAAGGTGGAGCTGACCTCACACTTCTTTTAAAAGCTTCTGCAAAGAAGAGACATTATCATTCCGATTAGAACTCGCATTACACAGCTGCCATAATTCTCATTATAAGCCAGCAAATTATTGTTCTTTCTCAACACATTAAATTCCTATTATATATTCAAAACATTATCTAAAGCCAAAAGTCAAAGATTTTTTTTTTAATCCTGGAGGACAGTGCTTGGAATGTACTGCCAGGAAAAGCGTAGCAGCCATGGGCACACAGCATTCTCTGGCAGATGTGCAACCACAGCTGATCCTTGTGTTCTTTATTGGCTTTTAAGATCTCGGTTGTGTATGTGGCAGTG
This sequence comes from Serilophus lunatus, assembly GCA_013399895.1. Taxonomy (NCBI): domain Eukaryota; kingdom Metazoa; phylum Chordata; class Aves; order Passeriformes; family Eurylaimidae; genus Serilophus; species Serilophus lunatus. Next base: position 266,069 of record VXBA01001025.1, on the reverse strand, counting down.
GGAAAAAGAAGGAACTTGCACCAGGAGCAAAGAAAGTATTTAGATTTCACAGAATCCCAGGATGGGTCAGTTTGGAAGGGAACACATTGAAACAGCTGGTCCCACTTCCTTCCTCCAGCAGGGCCAGCCCAGAGCACAGGGCACAGGACTGTGTCCAAAGGGCTCTGCAATATCCCCAGGGAGGGACACTCCTCCCCTCTCTGCACACCCTGCCCAGGGCTGGGTCAGCCCAGGGAAGAAGTTCTTCCTCCTGCCCAGGTGGAACTTGCTGGGCCTCAGTTCCTGCCCGTTCCTCTTGTGCCATTGCTGGGCCTGATGGAGCAGAGCCTGGTCCATCCTCTGCCCCCTCCCTGCACACCCTGACACCCAGGGCTGGGGCCCCTCTCCGTGTCTCCTCTGGAGGCTGAACAGCCCCAGCTCCCTCAGCCTGTCCTGGGCACACAGATGCTCCATCCCTCCGGCATCTCTGAGCCCTCTCCAGGAGCTCCACGTCCCTCCTGCCCTGAGGAGCCCCGAGCTGGGCCCAGCCCTGCAGATGTGCCTCCCAGGGCTGAGCAGAGGGGCAGGATCCCCTCCCTGACCTGCTGCCAGTGCTGTTCCTCAAGCTCCCCAGGATCCCATTGGCCTTCCTGGCTCCAAGGGCACCCTGTTACCTCTGGGACAGCCTTTTGTCCACCAGAGATTTTCCTCATCCATCCCTTTCCCAGACCACAGTCACATCAAGCTCCGCAAGTTCACCAGGACACTCCAGTAGTCATGGAATAACCAGGTAGATCCTGGCTGATCATCTGCCTGTGGCCAACTGGGAGGGCAACAACTGAATTCTCATCTTCCTCTTGCAGAAGCAAGAGGAAGCAATTCTCATCTTCCTCCCAGAGGCATCAATGCCCATAAACCCACCTGCCAAGAAGGAAATGTGAGAACAGGAGTGGGATCTCCAGCAGGGAGCAAGCCTCAAGAGCTGCATATTTATACTGAAAAGGGCTTTAAGCCCTGAGCTCTGGGATACAGAACGTGACTCAAGCTTGGGATGCATGGAAAAGACCAGTTGTGAAGAGCTTCCACAGTGAATTTAAGAATAAAGCACCTCAAGCCTCAAGTTATGGTACTCCTTTTAGTTATTTCAGCGACATTTCTATATCACAGTTATAAATCCATGCAGCATTTTCCTGCTCAAATGGAAGGGCCCATCTTCCAATAGTTGCAAATATTTTAATTTCCTTTTAAAGCTTCTAAAAAATGTATCAGTAATAAGAGCCAAGGCCACAATCTCAAATGAAATGATCTCACAGAATCTCTTGGCTAAGGCTGTGTAGGAGCTGATGCAATAACTTGTCTCTAGGGGGGGTCTGTTCTTGGAATCACAGAGAGGTTTAGGTTGGAAGGAAACTTAAAGATCATCTCACTCTAACCCCTGCCACGGGCAGGGGCATTTTCCTCTACTTTGGAACTTTCCTCCACTTTTTACTCCCTCATTTTTCAAATGCAACCGGAAATCTGCATTTCAGCTGCAGCAACAGCAACAAGCGTTAAGAGGAATATTTTTCCATTAGTTCCTAAGGAAAGAAAAAAGTTAGCAAGAGAAAATTGGTGCGATGCTTGGAGGAGAAGTTCTGAAGGACAGGAATCTCTCTGAATCTCTAAAATCAAGTCTTACCCTCCCCTCCATCATGCAACAGGAGAAGTGGATGGATGCTGGGAAGGAAGCACAAGGAACCAAGGTGACACATCCTGTAGCAGAAGCAGATGGGGTGTTTTCCCTGTATAAACCACAGCAGCTTTGGTGTCCCTTCTTTTTATCCTCATTTCCTTCAGCAACTACATCTTCATTAATCTAAGGATGTGAAAGTTACCAAGGAGTCTGGAAAGCTGTATCAGAATAGGAGCTGAAATCCATGGGTCTTCTCTGCTTGCCCTTGGAGAGACTGCAGCCAAGCATTTTGCCTCCTGCTATTTCAAATTCCTCTGGCACAAGGATCTATTTTGCTGTGTTATCCTCCCAGAGGTGTCAGAAATGTGCTCCAGCTCCAACGGAGCTACTTCTCCATCCTGCAGGATATGTTCCCACCACAGCCATGGCACATCCTCCCCACAGAGATAGCTTCCATTCTTAACCAGAATTCCTATCTTTAATTTACAGTAGTCTCTCCACAGCCTGTTATAACAGGAAGATCCGTTGTATCCAATATTCTGGGCTGTGGCTCCATGTTTAGAGATGGCAAAGGACAAGAGCAGATCCCTGGCAAACCAGGGCATGGATATTCTGCAAGTCCAGGCTGTAATTTATCATCTTGGCAGGTTAATTAGCAGCTCGGTGCCCAGTGTGGCTGTGCTGTGGCACCTGTGTATCAATCCATTCCCTGCTTACCCTCTCCCTACCTTTTGTCAGGGAATTGAGGAGACAGTGGATAGGCCAAGTGTATCTTCTGAACATGACACCTGAGAGCATCACTTTCCTTCCTGTGCTTCTCCTGGCCACCCACACCCACTGTTTCACCACACACTGAAGGTCTGTTGAGGTTTGGGCCCTGATGCCTACTCAAAATTACCATCCTCATCCTCATCCTCCATGAATTGATGCACCTTGCCAAGTGTAACTATACAGCATTTCCATCCTGCAAGGCAAAAATATGTATCACTAGGTTAAACTGATAGAAGAAACAACTATTTATTGCGTTCACTTGGCTTGAGTATGTTATAAAGTTTTGAGCTGGCTGCATCCTTAGACTTCATATTCCTCGTTTAAACAGTAGTGATTAACCCATTTTATTTACTCCCTCTCCCTAAATTAGGGCAGCTCCTGCTCAGTATTTTATATATTTAAAAACTGCACTTCCCTTTTTCTTTAAAACAGCCTCTCAACCACATTTCTGAAATAACAAATTAGAATAAAGTAGGTCTTTGTGAATGCTATGAGAGCAATGTTGTCTAATGTCTGCAATAAAATACATTAAAAATAATCATCTTTCTACCTGTGAAAAATTAATCAGATTAAATATTGACCTTAATACAATTTCCCTTGGTGGTCTTTGTTGAGGAAATAAGAAATTCTTTCTCAGATACGAAAAATAATCACAGCAAAGGAGAGTTTCTCTGAAACTCCTTCTCCCTGAGCTCTTGAAACAAAACTTCCAGTGTCACAAAACATTCAGTTCTCCACCAAAGCTGCCCTTCTCTGTAATTATCCTGTCCCTGGCTCCTCAAAAATCTCCCCCAGAACCTCTGTCTTGACTTTTTCATTGCTCCCAGGGTTGCCAGGAACACCTGGGAACAGGTAACCATGTACATGCTCTTGTGTTCAACTTACTTGGGTACCATGTCCACAGCCTTTTGGGGGCAGAGGACACAATCTTGAGTGACAAGCACTCAATTTTAGCTTTGGTGCCCCAAGAAGGTGATGTTTTCTGTTCTTTAAACGTTTCATCTGAGCTTTGAAGGCCGAGATTTGTAACAGTTTGACACAAGATATTGTCTTTGCTCTTTGAAGAGCTGCAAAAGAACCATTGCACAGACACTGTCCCTTCCCCAAATCCCCTTTCGATTCCAGCACAAACAACTTAGTAGCAATTTTCCCAACCAAGCAAGCCCAGCCTATCCAGAGCCACTGTCAACAGGACTTCTTGAAAGCCTAATAGTGGCTAAAACCCATGGGTCTGTGTAAAGCACAGCAATTTCCCGTTTCTGCTCACAGTGCCTCAAACTGCTAGAGGGCAGGGTTAGGTGGGATACTGGGAAGAAATCTTTCTCTGGGAAGGTGGGCAGGCCCTGGCACAAGTTGCCCAGAGAAGCTGTGGCTGCCCCATCCCTGGAAGTGTCCAAGGCCAGGTTGGACAGGGCTTGGAGCAACTTTTAGTAGGTTTAGTGTTGCTCCTACTGGGTGGCTCATGAAAGGATCAATACAATTTTATTCTGTGAAGAGCCACAATCACTGCCAGGGAGATAAACTACATTGTCCTGGCTAATGCCACTCTGAAAGACTCAGTTTTGTTGTGCCATGAGCAAATTACCCAATTCTGCTCCTGTTGTTGCTACACTATCGATCCAACTCCCTGCTACAGCTTTGTCATGTGACACTACAGCTTTGTCATGGGATCACTGCTCCCAATCCAAACAGGGAAATGACTGAAAGTCTCTTCTTCCAGTAATAACAAAAAAAGGCAATAATCTCCAGTGCTCACTAAATGGGTTTTTGAGAGCCAGCTGCCTTGAAAGTTCGCCTGATAAACTGCACCTGGCTTTGGGTTTATCAAACCTGAGGTTTATCATTGTAATAAATGCCAGTCTTTCTCAGACTAAAAACAGTAAGACAGTCAGTGGTAACTTAGAAACAGAATCGTAGAATGGTTTGTGCTGGAAGGGACCTGAAATCTCACTTCATTCCACCCCTGCCATGGGCAGGGAGACCTTCCACTATCTCAGGTTGCTCCAAGCCCCATCCAAACTTGCCTTGGACACTTCCAGGGATGGAGCAGCCACAGCTTCTCTGGGCATCCTGTGCCAGGGCCTCCCCACCCTCACAGCCAACAATTTTTTGGAAATGGTGTCTATCTTTCTTGTGGCCCTTTCAAGTCCTGGAAGGCCACAATTAGGTCACCCCAAAACTTCCCTTCTCCAGACTGAACAATCCCAATTCTCCAGCTTTTCCTCCCAGCAGAGCTGCTCCATCTCTCTGATCCCTTGGTGCCTCCTCTGGCCTCTCTCCAGCAGCTCCATGTCCTTCCTGTGCTGGTTCCCCAGGGCTGGAGCAGCTCTGCAGGTGGGGTCTCAGTCTCACCAGAGGGGGCAGAGGGGCACAATCCCCCCCTCCCATGCTGCCCACAGTGAGGGCTCAGCCCAGGGCACGGGGGATTCTGTGCTGGGCCATGTCCAGCCTCTCCCCAGCCAGTCCCCCAAGTCCTTCTCCCAGGGCTGCTCCATCTACTCATTCCCAGCCTGGATTGATCCAGCATTCAGCCTTGTTAAAACCCACGAGATTCCTATGGGACACCGCTCAAACTCATCCAGGTCCCTCTGGATGACATCCCATCCTTCAGGTATGTCTTAAAGCCAGCAAGCCATGGTTGTGACTGGCCCAAAATAGCCCCTTCCCACGATGTGTTTTTCCACTATAGGAGCTTAAACTTCTCTCAGGCTGGTGCTGTTCTCCTATTGCTAAAAATTCCCTCTTTTTTCCTTTTCAATCCCTTTCCCATTTTACTGACCATGAACATTTTCCAGCTTCATAACCAGGTTCCATCAGCCAGGGGAAGGTGCTTGTGCCTTGCCTCAGCCTGGCAAATTCCAGTGGCTAAATGGCTGGAAATTATATCCCAAGACACTGATGTGTTATTCCACTTTCTGTATCCTAGGCCATTGGTAATACTTGGCTTCCTAATAGGAAAGCCAAGGTGATTTTTTTCTACTGGATCAAACTGTCAGTGTGGCATCCCCAGAAATTAAAGTTTTGAATTCTGTATTAACTTGCTGTATTACATCCACAAA
>VXBA01001025.1:241288-260572 GCA_013399895.1 Serilophus lunatus | reverse complement strand
CCCCCCCCCAAAATCTTGTGCACATTTGAAGGATTTTACAAAGCCAACACTGGGTTTGAAAGTTTAGCTAAAGTCAAGCTAAATTTTAGGTAATACGTTTTCCATTGCTGGAAAAGTGGAATATGTAATGCTCTTTGCATTGTGGGAAGAATTCTGGGAGCTTGGACAGCACAAAGGAATGTCATTGATGGGTTTTGCCTTTGATGAGCATGGACAGCTCTACCCACCATCAAAGTCCAGCCTGAGGACCCTTCTCAGAGCTACAGCTGGTGGAATTGTGAATCTCTAGAAATAAAGAATAAACTTCTTTTTCCCTTAGAAAATTGAGAACATTTCTCTAAAAACCACATGACCTTACTGAAATATTTAATAAGGACAGAACCAACAGACTTTGCAGTAAAAATCAGGGAGTAAAATAATAACAATACCTTAAACAGAGTTAAAATAGAACATTTTACTAGTTATTTCAAAGAATAGATTTTTTTCCCTCTCTTCCATCAGTCTTATCTGTATGTCCAGCCTCCAGCTAAATTCCAAACAGCTGTTTTTTGTTAGGTACCAAGTGCAAATAAAAGAGTTAGGAAAAAGAAACACTCTGTGGGTTGGGTTTTTTCTCCCTTGTGTGATAGGCTACATTCTCATGCCTGAAAACAAGCACCATTGCTCAAAATATTTGGTTAGAAACCTCAGCTCCAGAAGGAGGTATTTGACAGGAAGGTCACATTGACGTGGCAGAGCATGCGAACGGCTCCTAAACATCTGGAGGGATCTGGAGGAGGAAAACCTGTGCAAGGGACAAAAACACAACCACAGCAGCAAAGTCCATTTCCTGCCACAGCAGAACCATCTTCACACAGATGTTGTGCCGGAATTCCAGCTGTGGAACAGAGAAAGAATAACAATGACAATCCTTCCCTCACTAGCTGTATTTATCTGTTGGCTCCATATTGTTCTCACAACTAGTTTGATCTTATCCTGAAAATAAAAGTTGGCACAATGCAACAGGACACTTTCCTCATGCGAATATGGTTCTTTTTTCCTCTCTTGACATCACAGTGGAGAACAACACTTTACTCTGGATCACCAATGACTTGGTGACTACAAACAGCGGCATTTCTCTGCTCCCTGTTCAAGCTGTGACACAACACACTCAGTCCTTTGAGGTACAAACAGGAATTGGAGGCAGATGCCCAAATTTATGTTGTGTATTTTACAAGTAACAAGCACTGGAGGTTTGGGGAACAATTCTATGTGTGTGTTTTGACACTCTATGCCCTTCACAGATCTGCCTATGTATATTATCCTCCTAAAATACTTCCTTTTTATCCTCTTCTCCCTGTGATCCATTTGTCTTTTCAGCAGGTATATGTTCAACACTATCCGAGTGGAATGGTGATTGCACCGCTTAACCCAACAGCCAGCTTGGAAATGGATCCAGTCCCTTCCTATTAATTACTCTTTAAAGCCTATTTCCATCACACGGGCTCGTGTATCATCCTGGGTTATTTTGTGGGAATATAGCCATAGGATGACAATTACTGATGGAGCATAAAACTGCAGCTAAAGACTATAGAAAGAAGCAAACAGAACTGATATGGGAAGAGATGAAAAGATGAAAAATTGACTGGAGAAGAAAATTGGAATGAGTTCATTTATAAAAGAAAATGAACAAACCATGGCCAGGTAGCTCTGAATATGATTAATTTCCACATATTTCCTTCCTCTTTGCAATTTTTATCTGATTTCATCTTTTATTCCACTTTTCTCTGGGGCAGTGCTGTAATCTCAGCAACTCTTGATTCCATGAGTTTGCCAGCTGGGCGTTGGGTGAGATCCTGTCTGCATAAACTGTTCTATCCCTATCAACTCTGGGATTGTTCCTCAAATTTAAGGCAGCCCCAGATTTGCTCCACTGACTTTCATGGATTTACTTTGAATTTATTACTCTGAGTTCAGTATGCAGAGCTCTGGATACAAATCTCCAACATAAAGAGACAATTTCCAAATCTAAACAGCAGAGCCACAAGTACAATACAGAAAAAACCAAGCCAGGCAGGTATAGAACTGTCTGGAAAGTGACCCAAATGGTGCTGTGCATTTATTAGTAGTTTACTGTTTATTAAACAAGAAATCCAGATCCTAAAGAACTCATTAATAATTTAAACCAAGTATTGTTTAGTGAAATGGGAGCCTGTCAAAAGAGCTGGTGGGGAGGACAATTAATAGGTACAAATGTGAGTGCAAATTTTGTCGCGTGTCGTTCGTGGACAACGTGTGTGCACAATACAAACTCCATCCACTTCCCCTGGATGACAATAAAAAGCGCAGTTTATTATAAACCGAAGTAAAAATGAAAATAAAAAAAGAAACTAAGATCACAGTTTTGTCATTGGTATGTGAAGGTTGTTCCAAGGGCCCATCCAGAGCTCCTCCTCATCCGACTGTGTGTGTTCATTGTGCGACTCCAAGGGCTCTTTGACATCATCGTGTTCAACAACCGATTCTTGCTCTTCTGTGCTTTTCATTTTGGACCCCGTGGGCTTTGTCACTGTATTTTCAGCCCCTAGAGTAGAGGAAGCAAATGAGACACTGTGTCTTGTGTTCATTTTGTCACTAGAACAATGTCCCTTTGACAGGGTGTTCAGTGGGACACTCTCCTCGTGCGTCACTGCCAGCTTGTCCAGTTTCTTGAACTGTTTCCCCAGCCTCACTGGAGATGTGACTTTTAAATTATTCCCGAGGCAAACACGCCGGGTTCTGACCACGGAGCCGTTCTGTGCGATGTAGATGTTCCCGTTGAGGTTGGTCTGGATATTGGGATTACTGGGACGGCTCCTCTGGCTGGAATCGGGAGCACTGTCCTCTCCCGTGGAGCTGGTCTCATACTCCGGGTCGACGATCAGCTTGATCCTTTTCTTTTTGGCCCACTGTTTGACAAGAAATACAAATGTCATCACATCTCAGCATTGGTTGTATTTTTCCATCTGTTAATTAATTAATTAATTAAGTAATAACTCATATCAAGTTTTTATTAACTTGGCCCTTGCTGCCTTCCCTCAGGAGCTGGAAGGCACTGAGGGGGAAGCTCCAATACTTTAAGGAAACTAAAGTTCCAGGAAGGCCTTAGGAGTTTTCTTCCATGACTCCATTGTGAATTCAGTGCAGAGGAGGCATTGGGCAGGTCTGCTTTATATGCACAACACATGGAGCAAAGAAAATCTCAGGATCTACACAAGGGAAATTCTCAGGCACCACGTGGGCAAAATTGGCTGGTTAAAAAAAGAAGAGCTCAGTATAAGGCTTTGTGCCAGCTCCAATTTGGTGTAATCAAAGGAGATGCTTGGCTATTAAATGGAAGATGGTGGAGAAATGAGACTTTAGGTTTTATATAATTTATATTTTCTTTTAAAGAATTAATGCAAACAATTCCCATGCTGCTGTGACTTTGTACTAATAGTGATTACTACAGAGGGATTACACAAACCCCACTACTTATTTTAATTATAGTTGATCTTTTTAAAATAAATGCCTGCTTGCAGTGTGCTGAAATGAGCTACTATCCTTCTTGAATGAATGATGTAAACACTATCAGCAGATCCCATCAGTTAACTCCCTCTGCAAAACACACACAAACATGAAAAAGCCACTTTTTAGAGAAACAGAACCATGCAAGATCCAAACAGGTGGTCATTATTCTCAAGTTTTTGAGAAGTTATACTTGGTACAAATTATTTAGATGCCTACTGTTATTGTTCCTGGCAAGGATGTACAGTTTTTCTCCCACAAAAATATTCCAGTGGATGAAAAGACTGCCTCCTTTAAATGGGATTTATGTTAAAACACTGTGTGCAGCAGTGTTGTGCTGTGTGGGAATGCAAAGGAGTAGGTAAGTGGTCATGAATCTAGTTCAAAGGGATTTTTAGATAAAGTAAAATCAAATGAAATCACTGTACTGTTAGGTGGAATTGGGGAACGCCTCTGCATTCCCATCTTGCACATCACTGGTATTTGCAGCCTGAATTCCATGATCCAGAAACAGTTCAATTCTAGTTCTCCTGGTTATAACTCTGCAGTTTTGGGAGTGTTTCTGTGCTGCAATTTCCCTCGTCCTCCCTACAAACAGGGCTAACATCGGCAGCAGACAGCTCGTCTGACGATTAGCAAATGAACAGTAGGGGACCATAAGGTAAGATTTTAAAATCTTTTCATGCTTATCATTCAAGTCCTTCCCTGAATTCCATGTTTTGCCCGGTTTCCTTCCTAGAGTATTCCATTTTGTGACAGACATAACTGTCATGAGCATAGGGCCCTTCACGGGTTTGTGCCATCAGGTTCATCGAGCCCCACCCCAGCTACTGCAAAACACCATATTCCTTTGCCTCAGGATGTGTGTGATGTGAAAAGAAATAAATCAAAGAATCATCGCAATGCATCTTTATATTAGCAGAGAAAAAAAAGCCCTTTTTCCAGTCATTGCTCCATGAATAATTAATCTTTACCCACCACCAAGTCACTAAGTGACTTGTGTATGTATACATATATATATATTCCTCTTGGAGGGCTTGATTTCCTAGAGTTCTGAATCAGTAAGCTTCACCCTTTTCTCTTTGACTGTCTCTACTCTGGGCACCACTTGGGAAAGATCACACAGAAGGCACAGCAACCCAAGTCACTCATCACTGCAAACCATCACCTACTGTCACTCCTCTTTAAAAGGATGTGGAGTCTCCTGCGGCCTCCGACTCTGTAACTCCAGTATCCAGGGTCTCATCTGACTGAGACTCACTCTTTTCCTGGGACACCTTTTTCCATGTTTTCATTCTTTTCACATTGGTGTCAGAGCTCTGAGTCTCAGTCTCAGGGGAAGTAGCATTTTTACCTGTGCTTTTGTTGCCTTGGGGACCTTTGGAAATCCCACTGATTTCACTTTCTAGGCAGGAAGATTCATCCTTACTGACAGTTTCCTCCCTATCACTGCCATCTGTATCAGCCTCCTCTGTGCTTTTGTCCTTGCTGTCCCCACCACTAACAGCTGATTTTCCTCTTCTGCCCTCTCCAGTAGCAGCAGCTTTTGCACTGGTGGATGTTTTAGAAACTGCCTTTTTTGAATTATCTTCTGTCTCTTCTTCTTCTTCTGACACCTCTTCTATCGTGTCTTCTATGTCAATGCTGGCAGAGGAGGTTTTGCTCTTATAGCTGGATCCTGAAGTTTTCCTGTAGCTCGTGTCCCTGTCACTACCTGATGCAGAGCTAGCAGTGGATTTCTGGCTGGAGCGCCTTGCTCTGCCATCGGAGCTACTTCCCCTACTTTTCATAGTGGACATCTCAGTGCTTCTACTGCTGGACTCGCTGGTCCCTGATCTGCTGTAGGAACTTCGTGTAGAGGAGCTCTTTGACAGGCTGCCATCTCCATCGCTGTCAGAGTCTTCCTCATCATCCTCCTCCTCAGATGAGTCCTCCTCAGATTCACTGCTAGAGCTAGACTCAGAGTCATCCTCAGAATCCCCAAAATCCTGCCCTGTTTCTTCATCCGAGTCCACGGTGCTCTCTGTGGCTTCGTCTTGGTCCAGAGTTATTTTCAAGTAGTCTTTGTCTTCTGACTCCGAGCCAGAGCTGCTGCTCTTCTCAGATGACTCCTCTGAAATGTGTCTCTTTCTCTTCTTCTTCTCATAATCGCTGTCTTCCTGCTCACTCTCTGCTGTGATACTTATGGAAACTCCCGACTTTCCTTCATCCCTTTCAGACTCTTCCTCTCCATGTGCCAAATCCCTGCCAAGAGGCTCCTGAAACTTCTTGGAGACACTGATGCGTTTCAAGACATGATTTAATTTCCTCATGGAAGGTCTGTCATCTGTGGATTTCTGGAAGTAGCTTCCTCTGATAATCATGCTTTTGTCTCTATCCTCTTGGCGAGCCAACTTGGCATAACTGGAATCTTTCCTAGTGCCTTTCACTTTCTGCAGAATCATCGGGAATATCTTTGCTTTCTTCCATCGGGAACGAGCAGACTCAGCTCTTCCTATTGGTTTGTGAGCACTGACTGCTACACGACTCACATGCATCACTGCTTTTAGTCTCCTTTTTCCCTGGCTGGTCCTAAATGTGCTTCCAGGACCACGCCTTAAGTCCAGCCTACCACCTAAAGGTCTAGTTTCTATTGGAGCCCCTGCTGCCTGGCTTATCCCTCTACTTGGAGGACCTCTGACTTGACTCATACCCTGCAAATTATGAAAATTAATTGATTACCATCTGAAAGACAGTTACAGTGAAAATCTATACCCTAAAATAAGTCAGTAGGAACACATGTAACACTTTTTACAAGCGTCAAAACTCAATTACCTGTTACAAAATGTTTTTTTAACCAAATTTATGGGGGAAGTTTACTTGTGCACAAGTACTTTACTCTGGAACAGGGAAAAATATTGACTCAGAAGTGTCACTTCTCATTCAATAATGCACTAAGAGTATAGAATTCATGAAAATTAGATTAGGTTTTTTTTTTTTTTTAAAGGAACATTTACTTCAACTTTCTTCTAGTTGCCAGTGACATTTTGAAGTTTTTTTTAAGTTTAATTGTGAACTTTGTGATAATGAGTTCAGGGAGTGCTTTCTCGGTAGAAAGTCACCAATTTTAGGTGGAATATTAGTAATGGAATCATTGAAGCACGGAAAAGTTTGGGTTGGAAGGGACATTACAGCTCATCCAGTCCCAGCCCCTGCCATGGGCAGGGACACCTTCCACTATCCCAGGTTGCTCCAAGCCCCATCCAACCTGGCCTGGACACTTCCAGGGATGGGGCAGCCACAGCTACTCTGGGCAACCTGTGCCAGGGCCTGCCCACCCTCACAGGGAACCATTTCTTCTGTAAATCTGACTTAAATTTCCCCTCTGTCAATGGGAACCCATTCCCCCTTGTCCTGTCACTCCAGTTCCTGATGAACCGCCCCTTTCCAGCTTCCTTGTAGGCCCTTCAGATATTAGAAGGTCTCCTTTGGCTAATGATTTAAAATGGAATTACTTAAAGCTAGGTGGAATTTTTCTTTGAACTAAAAGTCTACATTGAGGGGAAAACCAGATGTGGGTATTTAAAGCAACTCCTTCCTGTTTCTAGAGAAAGGGAAATAGGTGTTGACTCAAACTTTATGGGAGCAGACACTTTCCTGGTCTGTAAGGAACACAATCCTAACCCATCCCAACATACATCTGACAGGGTTTGGTGGTCCTTCCTCCTGTTGCAGAGGCAGACCCAGGCACACCAGAGACTCTCACCTCTTCTGCTGTGGATCCGTGCGGACTGTAGTAGTAGCCGCTGTCATTCTCCACTACCACTTCCCCATACTCGTCGTACATTCCCGACGGAGACAGCAGCCGCCGGCGGCTCCCGTACTGAGGCAGCTCGTACCTGGAAGAGACAGCACCAACATGTCTCATCACACAGCAGTAGATCACGGAACCACAGGACAGGCTGAGTTGGAAGGGATCCACAAGGATCAGTGGGTCCAACTCTTAACCCTGCACAGGCCCATCCCCAAGAGCCACCCCATGAGAGCATCATCTCAGCGATCCTGGAGTTCTGTCACTTGTTGTCACTTCCCCCTCTGGGTGAAAAACATTTTCTAATATCCAACTTAACCATGCCCTGACACAACTCCAGACCATTTCCTGGGCTCCTGGCCCTGGTCCCTGCAGACCCTTCCTCTGCCCCTCCCCAGCAAGTTGTCCCAGCAATGAGGTGCCCCCTCAGTCTCCTCTTCTAACGCTGAACACACCAAGTGCCCTCAGACACTCCTTACACACTTGCCCTCAAGGCCCTTCCCCATCTTTTTTGCCTCCTTTGAACACTCACTAATGGCTCAATATCTTCCTTATATTGTGGTGACCAAACTGCCTCAATGTTGCAGGTGGGGCCACAACAGGTTCTGTGCACACACATCCCAAAGAACTGCTTTGCCTTCTTTTCTCTCTACCTTTGAGAAGACAATTATTCTTTTTTCCTTAGTGTCAACACAATCCAAACCCCCTTTCTGTTCCAGTTGGCCACAGGCCTGTTAGGATTGGGAATTGTGAGGTCTCTGGGATTAGACAAGAACTCCCCACGTGCAATGACCTTCCTTCCATCTACCTGATTTTTGGGAGATCTTTTTTGTAATTGTGGCATGAAAGAGCAGCTTCCCTGGGATCAGTGCTGGAGAATCCCTGAAAAGCCAGCAGGAACCCCTGAGGTGCTGCAGTCAAATGGGCTTTATCAGAACAAAGCAGCATGATGTTTTTTGAGGGAAACATCAAAGGCCTGATGCTGGCTGGGAATTGGGAGCAGAAAGGATTAATCCCTGAACTCAGAAGGGGAGGAGGTGATGTGAATTAATCTCCAAGACAGCACAAATACAACAAAAACCTCAAATCATAAATGTACAATGAGCATGATAAGATGAGTGTACATTCTGCAGGTGTAATAATGAGATTGGTGAAGAAGCAGGGAGTTATCAAACACCCCCTTAACTCCTGGAAAGAGTTATGTTGCCAGTGCACACCTTGGTGGACACAAGGATTAAAGTAATCCCAAACTGAAGGAAAGTCTCCTGCTCACCTGTTCTAATAATAAACCCCCCCAGCCTGGAAAAGCAGCATTTTCAGAAATAAAATAGGAAAAATAAAAATATACCCATGCTCATAACTGTAGTAATCTTGCCCATAGTATTCCTGCCCTGGATCAATTCCAGATTCCATGCTTAACTCCTGTAAAAGAGAAACATGGAGTGAATGCAAACAGTTTAAATACAGCAATATCTGATGGAAAAGGCAAAAATGTAATTATTAATATTATTACTTATAATTACTTATAGTGGCTGCAGGAATGATCACCTCTCTGTATCACAAAAAATATCAGTGATAGCAACATCTCACATTTGCTCTATTATTTATTCTGGAAAAAACGTAGGGTTTGAAAGATCTGAAAGGTTTGTAATCCAGGTTCTACCTTAGAATCGGGGGAAAAATCACCTTAGACAGACAGGCTTTTATTAGGAAATGACGTAAAAGCATTTAAAATTTATAGAATATTTAAAAAATGCAAAATACTGATACCTCTGGTCTGAGAAGAGAAGGTCTCAGCAATTGCTGTTGCTACAAAAGAAAATGAGAAAGCGGTTAGAAAGGCAGCAACAATTAAAGTGCAGGTCATTGGTGTTGGAAATAAATGCTAAATCCACAGGTCCTTCAGAGGTTTTTATGGATCCTTCCATATCCTGTGAGAACACTGATAAGCACCTCAAGTAGTAAAATCCCTTTACAGTCCTCCATTTCTTTTGCCTAATATAAAATCAAGTTCCCAGTTCATGGGGTGGTTCTCTAGAATGTTGAACTGAACTATCAGAGACCTAAGTTCTGTATTTAAGAGACACAAACCAGCTCTGCAAAGGAGGGAAAAAAAATCAGTAGATATCAACATTTATAAAAGAAATGTATTTTGGAGATCTTTCCAATTATTAAATGAGATTGTTCTGAAGGAAACTCTTCTCCCTGTTATCCATTGCTGAGGAAAATGGTGTTGCAAAAGCAACAGACCTCAGTGAGCTGCAGAGAAAGCCTGAGCAGCCCAGTCCCTGGCCCATAGCAGAAGATTAGGCGTGACATCGGAAAACACAGCAAGCCTGCAGGGAATACCCTGGGAAACTGCTTCTGGCAGTTTGTTAAGTAGCAACCTTCTGGCCTGGAGGTCACACCTGTGCCGTGTGGGATGTCAGTCCCTAGGGAATTTTCTGCCTAGTGAACTTCTTGAATCACTTCACATTTCTGGCATCTGAAGCTTTCAGTAGCCACAAGTTTCCCAATGTAGAACAAGAATGGTTTGGAAGGGACATTAAAACTCATCCTTTTCCACCCCCTGCGAGGGGTAGGGACACCTTTCATTATCCCAGGTTGTTCCAACCTGGCCTTGGACACTTCCAGGGATGGGGCAGCCACAGGTTCTCTGGGCAACCTGTGCCAGGGCCTCCCCACCCTCACAGCCAGGAATTTCATCCCAATATCCCATCTAAACTTCCTGTCTGTCAGTGTGAAACCATTCCCCCTTGTCCTGTCACTCCAGTTCCTCATGAACAATCTCTCTTCAGCTTCCCTGTAGCCCCTTCAGATCCTGGAAGGTGCTGTGAGGTCTCCACACCACCTTCTCCTCTCCAGGCTGGACATTCCCAGCTCTCCCATCCTGTCTCCATAGGAGAGGTGTTCCAGTCCCCTCAGCAACTTCATGGCCTCCTCTGGACTTGCTCCAACAGTTCCATGTCCTTCTGATGTTTGCAGTAATCCAGGTGAGATCTCACAAGAGCAGAGCAGAGGGGGAGAATCCCCTCCCTTGACTACACTCGAAGACTTTATGGAAAAACATGTTGGTATAATTAATATTTTAAAGGTAATCAGAAGCAGCCTCACCTCTTGCTGTGCATATCCTCGTCTGGAAGTCAGGAAAAGAGAAAAAAATCAATTAGTATCATTTTGTGAGCCTTCTCAAAGGTGCACATTGTCATTCTTGCCAGAGAGAGGTGAAAACATAAAGCAACAAGAAACAGAACTGGCATGAAAAGAACTACAAATCTGTAATATCAAATATGTTTGGATTTGCTTGGGACACAGGGATCACTGGAAAGGCCAGTGAAGCTTTGGGATTTTTTTCTTCCTTTAGAATGCAAATGGATGAGGAGAAACCCCCAATCCTCAAGAGCCAGAGAGCTACGGGGAAAGGGATTGTGAGAGAGGTCCTGTTCTTCCCTGATGTCCCAGAGACCCCCAGAGAGACTCTGTCATTTGACACATCTACTCAAACAGGGAAACAACTTCTCTTCTGCTCCTGCATTTTCTGTATCCACCTGGGACTAGCTAGGAATTGCCCTGGAGCTTCTATCAGTAATTTCTTGTACCAACACTATTATTCAAATTACACACTTCCCAACATTTGCTCAGTAGGGGAGAGGGAGTTAAATGATTATTTTTTTGCTATCTATTGTTATTTTGCCACAGGTTTTGTGCTTCTGATCTTTTTGTGAATTTGTTTTTTAATTCCTTTTCCTGGAGCCATTCCTGGGCATGACAAATGCATTTATGTCTATGAAGTTCTCTATTTTCATGTTTTGTGCGGGAAAATTGATGAGGTTTTGGCAAAACTAGGGAAGAACAATTTAGGGCCTGGCATTATTCTTAAGGATAAATCCGGATTATTTTTATTGTACTTTTTAAGAAGGAAAGGGTAAATGCTTAAATTTATGTTAGGCTTAGCCTAATACCCAGACAGCAGTCTAGAGGAAGTCTTTAATTACCCTGAGTAACTAATAAAGAACAGAGAAGTCCATTTAATTCTTTAATATCACCACCTCTAAAGTTTCCTATTAATATTCAGTGCATGGAATTGAAAATCAGCATTAATGTTGTTGCCTATATAAGACTAACGAACAAATGAAATGAAGATTTATCATCAAATGATGATCTGAGGCTTTTCAAAGTCCACTTGAGGAACATAGTATTTAGTTTGCATTTTGCCAACAATCTTCAGCTAAAGAAGGTCTGAGAAACCTATTACTCTTAATTGCTCTCAGATACTCTTTACACCACAGATTAAAAGCATAATATAATAATTCTAATTAAATTTGGAATTCAACTTTCTTAAAAATAGCACCACACTGGGGTTTGAGAGATGCTGATACTTCTCTGATAATTTGTGTGGCCACAATTAGAAGGAAAGAAATGTCCCCAAAAAGACATAAAATGCCCACTCACTCAATACAGCGTAAGGATCTATTGTGGCAAAAAGGCAAAGGTCAAAACAACATCATTTGTTTCCAGGAAGGAATTAAAGCTCTGCACAAAGGAAGGAATTGCTTCTGGATAAAGCATTCTAAGTCAGACATCCCTGCAGTCAAAGAGGAATCTTAAGTGTGACATGGGAAGCAGGGTCATGGTGTCTGGGAGGATTTAGGGTAATAGGGCAGAGCTGTACTTAACATCAGGGAAAACATTGAACTCACGTGTACAAAATGTGCCAAGCTTTCACTGCTAAAATAGGTTAGAAGAACTACAATTTGCCCACAGCAACATTTCCCCAATTCCTGGTGTCCCAGCAGATGTTTGCTATTTCATAAATTCCATCTGTTCTCAGACTAAAACAAAAAAAATCACAAACCCCAAATACTACTCAGAGGAGGCAACTACTGATCAGTTTGCTCTGGCTCTTAAAATGGAGCTTTCCTGCAGGAGAACAAATCTGGAATGGGGATGCTGTGGCTCCATTCCAGCTTTGCAGGGAAGAGCTCCCCACTGATGCCACGTCTGCTCCTGCTCAGAACTTGGCCCCATCCAGCTGATGAAAGGATGGGAAGTATACCCAGGGTCACATCAGAGCCTAATTGTCTACATCAGCCAATGTGAAGAGGGGGAAAGTATATACAAAAATATAAATTATTATCTATGCTTAACTTGCTACAACTATTACATTGGTTCTAAGACTTTGTAGTGCTGCAGAACTGCAGAATCATGGAATTATGGAATGGTCTGGGTTGGAAGGGACCTTCAAGACCATCTCATTCCAACCTGGGACAACTTCTGCTATGCCAGGTGGCTCCAACCTGGCCTTGGACACTTCCAGAAATAGGGCAGCCAGAGCTTCTCTGGGCAGCCTGTGCCAGGACCTCACTACCCTTGGAATAAAGAATTTCTTCTAAACATCTCATTTCAATCTCTCCTTGTTTGGTTTAAAATCATTCCCCCTTCAGCACCCAGAGATCTCAGTGGGACAGAATCTCCCTGGTATAGCTTCTTTCTTGGTCTAATAGAATAATATCTTAAATAAAGGCTAGTAAAAAGAAACAGAAAAAAATTAACACAACAGGAGAACAAAGGTTGCATTCTATCCAGACAAAATGAAAATAGTTTTGTAAACTTTTCAACTTAGTAAAGATTTCCAGAATGAGAAAGTAGGTGTTCCTCGCCAGTGAAGAGCTGATTACCACGACACCCCCCCCTCCCCCTCGAGACTGGTCTGACAAAATGAAGCGAATATTTAAAGTGGAGCTGCTGTGTGATGACCATTTTGCTTAAGGAACACCCCAAATATTGGAGCCAAATAAAATCTTTGTGGAGCTTATTCTGTGGATGACTAAACAGCTGCACTTTTTGCTGCCCACCACCAAATTAAGACCCTATTTGTCTAATATTTCACTAGTGATGCAATGAGCTGCACAACAGCATCTGTTAGGGGTCTGCATGCTCTAAAGTGGGATTTGGGTATTTAAATTCAGATTTTAGGGTTGATCCACTCCAAACATGTGTAGCCCAATAATTTCTCAGGCTCATCTCTGCGCACTTCCCATTGTCTCCACTCCAGGACCATGGCTGACACAGAGGAAGTAGTTAAACATTCCTATTCTGGGTCTTCAATCTTAAAAGTTCTCTACCTAAAAGCTGCTGAACTCTGAGAATTTGATGCTGGTGTTGCAGTCGTGCCACCCTTGGTGGATTCAGCATCTTGGGCAGGTATTTTACATGTGCACAACCCATAAATGAGAGAGATCCTGTCACAGCAAAAATACAATGAAGGATAATCCTTCCCCTCACACATTTATCTACTGACTCATACCCTGAAACTACAGACTGCCCAACCAGAGTATTAAGGAAAGGAAAGTTCTAATTTATCAGCAGAAGATGGGGGATGTAATTCAGGGAGTTTGGCTCTGGGACAAGGAAAGAGAAACTACCTTCAGCAGTTTCCGACTGAAGCCTCCACACTTGTCCTAAACTGCAGATTTAAAACAAAAAAAAAAAAACAAACAAGAGAAAAGAGAAAAAGCCAAGCACCATGGAAATGCTGAGTATCTCTAAGCAGTCTGATAAAAAATTCATGACCTTTTTGCTCAAAATTGCAACATTTCGTACTGAACTTGGGTTTTAGTTTTGCCTCCTTATGCAATATCTGCCTCTCCCAGTATGTTTTTTAAAGGCTGGCATATTAAACACAAATATTTTAGATTTTGGCAAAGGACTAAAAGAAAACTTGCAAGTTGAACCAAGCATTCAAAATGCCCAAAGTGCTTTTACTTACCATTTTTTTCAAGGGATAAGCTGATTTATTTTTATATTTGTATCTATAATTATAATTGGCGTATTTAAGGTGAAGATTGGATTTAGATGACTGTGAGCAAAAAAGCTGGTAATTAAATCCATATGACATGGATTTATACAACTACTCGAAAAACCTTCACTTGGTGACGCCGTTCAGAGTGACTTTATTACAACTGGAGATGTTTCAGCTGTCAAGCTCAGGACAAACCAGCATGAAAGTTCAAGAGAGACATCAACAACATGCACATGCAAAATAAAAAAAAAAAAACAGACAACAAATACTTTGTACATGAAAGGAATTTACAAAATAAAAACTTTTAACATGCAGTTACAATGTAAAAAAAAAAAATGCAGTGGAAGGCAGAACATGGATAACAAGAGGGGAGACAGCCAGGCTTGCTGAGAAATCAAGACAAAACCCTTCTTCTCACTGGAGATGTGACAGTGAGCTGCCACAAAGCACATGAGCCGAGCCGAGTGTCATCGCTCACGGACTACAGGATGCAGCATGGAATTCTAGGATGGCTTGGGTTGGAAGGGATCTTAAGGATCGTCTCATTCCACCCCCCTGCTATGGGCAGGAACATTTTCCACTATCCCAGGTTGCTCAAGGCCCCATCCAAGAACTCGTTGCTGAGCCTGCTTTGATCTCCAGTCGAGAAGATTTCTTCCAGGTGATATATTTCTATGGGCAAAGCAAGAGATTCCAATTACAGCTGCAGGAAAATCTTACTGATATTACCTACAGTGAGGGCTGTACCGAGCCCACTGCCAGCTGTGACCGATCTTTGGGTAAAAATGGACAGTTTTCCCCCAAAATTTTTGGTAAACAGACTAAGAACCAGCATCGTAGAACACCAGGATGAAGTTCTGAGAAATCAACTCGTGGAATTACATAACACAAGTTTTTGTGTGAACAGGAAAGACAACGTCTCTCAGTTCAGGATTAGGAGTGAAGAGGAGAAAAAGCTGGAATTTCTGCAGAGTCTGAGGCAGATACTATGTGCTGCATTAGAGTCATCCCACTCAAAAGGTTACATGCAGAAAACATCCAGCTGGGAATATTACAGTGCTGTTGACTGAGAGGGGAAGCGTTTCTCCAGCTCCTCCACAACACAGCTCAAGCTGCCGTTCTGCTGGTTGTGCTCAGCCGCAGATTCTTGAGTCGGTGGCTCCGGCATCGTGACAGATTTGAGCTTGGAGACGTGCTTGGGGAGCAGGTGGTTCTTGTCTATTTGGCTGTACATGTTGGCCACCGACTTCTCGATGGCAGCTAAATTCTGAATGTTTTTAAGAATCCCTTTGAGCTCCCTGCGGGGAGGAGGTTCCGGCACTGCAGCCGCTGGAGGGACAGCTGGCTGTTTGGCAGGGGAGTTGGAATGCTTGGCAGGGGAGAGCAGCTGAGTGCTAAGAGGAGAGGAGGAAGAAGAAGAAGGAAGAGAAACTGTGGGTGGAGGTGGAGGGTGTGGTGGCAACAGAGGTGGGGATGGAGGTGGTGGTGGCTGTGGAGGTGGCAGCTTTGGGGGTGGGGGTGGGGGACTTTTTGGAGGATCTGGAATGCTTTCTTCAACTTCTTTGGTCTGAGGAGCTAGAAAACTTTGGCAAACTGGTTTTTTTATCCTAGAAGACGGAGGAGTTGGTTTCCGGTTTGGTGGAGGAGAAT
Source organism: Serilophus lunatus (assembly GCA_013399895.1). NCBI lineage: Eukaryota > Metazoa > Chordata > Aves > Passeriformes > Eurylaimidae > Serilophus > Serilophus lunatus. The sequence continues at coordinate 244,805 of VXBA01001025.1, read as the reverse complement.
GTTCCTCGGGACAGTCGTGGTGAGTGATGATTACAGAGGGCAACACGGAGGCCTCTGGTTCAACTACTTCAGCACAAGGTGTTGGAGAGGACAGAGGAGGAGAGCGAAGGCAAGGAGAAGCAACCACAGTTTTAGGAGACTGCTCCAGGGCATTCTCTCCCTCTTGGACACTGATGCTGTGTGTGGGCGATCGCACGGATTTCACATCCGGAGATTTCACCTGCTTCATTTCCTGCAGTGCCTGCTGCTCGAACTGTCTTGCCTTCTCTTTCACAGTTAACTTGGGCCCGCTTATTCTTTGGAAAAGTGGACTGCAAACATCAACACTCTCCTTATCTGCGCTTCCTTCCTTGGCTTTGAGTCTCTCCTGCTGCCACTGGATGGGGTCCATGATAACAGGCCTGCTGAGAGAGCCAGGAGCATGTCTCCTGGTGAGGTGAGTGGGCACTGTCCACGCACGATGACTGCCTCCCAAGGAGGCCTCCTTCAAGACTAGTCTTGAAGGACAAAGAGTATCCAGAGTGTCGTTCCTTTTCTGTAGAAACCCGGCAGCAGCGGGACTTTGGGAGACACCTTCCACATACAGTGGGTTTTGAGTGGTTAGTGGGTTCTCATCAGATAAAAAAGTAATGTTACTTGAAGATTTGGGGAGCTTATTGTTCAGTGATCCATTGATATTGGATTGCTTGTGGGCCTCAATAGCACGGGAAGCAAAGCTGCTTATAACTCTCTGTCGGTCTCCTTCTTCTAAGACTGACTTTTTTCCCCTGCTTTGTTGGAAATGGTAGAGAAGAAAAAGACTTGAAAGAAAAGAAGATAATCACATGTGAGGAAATATGCGTGGACATAGATACTTATGAGAGAGAGAAAAAAAAGAACTCATGATATGAATTAGAGCCATTCAATTATTTCTAGCAAGCTACAACTACCCAACAAAAAGAGAACATTTACTGGACTACTGGGCAAGACATTTACTTTTGCATCTTCTTTAAGGGGGAAGGACTCGGGAAGGCAGAAGAATTAAAACAATTTGCTACTTGTTTTAAGTTGCTTAGTTACCTAGAAAGTTGAAAAATAAATTCACCTCTCTTGTTAAAAAAACCCCTTAGATTTCAAAATTTTCAGTCAATGTTGTACCCAGTGACACAAAACATCACAGAAGTATCAATATGTGTATGAATTTAATTTCTTCACCGCGTTGAACCCAGTACAAAGCCCCTGCTGATGGGTTACATCAAATTTCTACACCAAAAGTAGGAGGTCTCACTATTTTCTACACTTTCTCTCTCACCTCATTAATTACCTTCCTCAACTATTTTTAATACCACAAACTTCTGAGAAAACTGTAAAGTAAACAGTATTTCAAAATCAATATCTTCAAGCTGTCTGCTAGAAAAGTGCCCTGGGAACACTACTTTAAATACTGCTCACCTCAGGCTGAAACCAAATTTTTTCCCCCTCAACCTGTGAGAAATTGAAGACTTGGGTCTATGTCAGAGCTAAAATCAACTCCATTATTCAACCAGTCTTCAAGAGAAATATTAAATATATGTCAGGTTACGGTGAGAACATGATTGCATAAGAGAACAATATGGAATTTACATAAAGGAACAGGGAAAAAAATTTTCTATGATAACATGAAAGTTAGAAGAGGAAGGTTTATACCCTTTGATCAGACTGTTCCACTGGTTTTGGTGGTGTTGTTTCACATCTCAGAAAATATAACTGCATTTAAATTAAGGAAAATTAATGTCTGGTGCTTAAATATTCCCTAGCAGATCTGGAAGAGAAATTTAAATAACTAGATACTGAATAGGAGTTAATTAAGGGGTATTAAGTTTCTTCTAAGTTATTTAATATGGAAAGGTCCCCTGAAGGCCTGTATTTAGTAATGAAGCACATTAGTTTCTTTACTTAAGTTTCCTGTTTTGATAGAGCATCACCCAGGCAGAGAATCACCAGCCTCCTAATGGTCCCAGGGACCAAAGAAGGACTGCATAAACTACAGGGATCACACTTCCATTTGCAAATGCCACCCAGCAAAGCCCTGTGAAGGCTTGTCTTAGTGAATAAACCCTCCCCAAGCAATGCAGTCTGTCAAAGTTCAGTGAGATTAAGGCTTCTCTGTGGGCAGAACGGAACTGCATGAAAAATAATTAACTTCACAATAATCCCAGAATGGTTTTGGTTGGAAGGGACATTAAAGCTCATCCTGTTCCAACCCCTGCCATGGGCAGGGACACTTTCCAATATCCTGGGTTGCTCCAACCTGGCCTTGGACACTTCCAGGGATGGGGCAGCCACAGGTTCTCTGGGCAGCCTGGGCCAGGGCCTCCCCACCCTCATAACCAACAATTTCTGCCTAATATACCATCTAAATCTACTCTTTGGCAGTGGGAAGCCATTCTCCTTTGGGCTGTCACTCCAGACCCCTGGTAATAGTCTCCCTCCATCCCTCCTCTTGGCCCTTTCAGGTCCTAGAAGGCCTCAATTATGTCACCTCAAAGCTTCCCTTCTCCAGGCTGAACAATCCCAATTCTCCAGCCTTTCCTCACAGCAGAGCTGCTCCATCCCTCTGATCACCTTGGGGCCTCCTCTGGCCTCTCTCCAGCAGCTCCATGTCCTTCCTCTGCTGGTTCCTCAGAGCCAACAAACTATTTCTTAAGCTTTGAGGAGATTCAAGCACTATTTAGAGGCAAGAGAAAGAAGTGATTCTGAACTTGAGGGAAATCTTCTCCAGTAGAAGGCTCATGCAAGGTGACACAACCTTTATGCTACTGGAACAGATTATTTCCAAAGCTTCTCAGCTCCTTCCTCACTCCCTGTGACAGTTCCAAGGGCTGAGGTGACTCTGCAATCTCTGTTTCTGTATTGGTTTTATGCAACCTGAGCAGCTCAGGCTGAAGCACATCTCTGTAAACTGAAAGACACGTCCTCGCCTGGCCCAGAATTGTAAATAACAGACTGAAAGGCTTTGCTTTCATCCAGTGTCAGTTTTGTTTGGGGGCATTTTTTTAAGGCAGCTTTTCCTGGGCTTTAGAAATAATACCAGTCAAGTTCATCAATCACACTTCCTCTCTCTACTTCTAAGAAGAGGGATAAAGAAGCAGAAAAGTATTGAAACTTCACAGTAAATGTCTTTCCTGATCAATGGACAAATAAAATATGAGTTTCAGCTTGCAAAGGTGAATGGGGATCACTGGAAGGAAGACTAATTAGCATTTCTACCAGCTACAAATATCAAGACAATGAAATAAGCTTACTTACTGATGCCTATGTATCCAAAGACAGAGAAAAATGAAAATTATGAGACAAGGCAGATTTAAAACTGAAGAGCTCAGTTCCATTTCATTTGCTATAAAAACCAAAGAAAGAAAACAAGACACGAGGCCACGCTGCAAATGAAAGGTATCTAAGAACAACTAAAATCAGGGGATATTGTATGAAAATTTGTGAAAAATCTTAATTAAAGGTATTTTCTAAGGTATAACTATATGCTGAAATCAAATATTTGACG
>VXBA01001025.1:137122-241259 GCA_013399895.1 Serilophus lunatus | reverse complement strand
GGGGGGGGGGGGGAATCTAATTATATTTATTGAAACGTGTTATTTTCTTTAAAATCCTATAGACTTTCAGTTCTCTTTACTAATTTGTGTGTAATCAGTTCCTCAGCATTATGAATATACCTTAGCCATGTAGAAAGGCAACTGAGAGAAAATATTTCAACCACAGCATCTTTTTGGGTGCAATAAAACCTGTTTTTTGGTCAAAATTAACAGAAGCCTCAAAGACAATATTGTGAATTTGGGAAGTGGCGCCTCTATGTTGCAGCTCTAAAACTTTGCAGATAAAACCCAGCACAACAAGGCTTTTGTTGGGTTTGGCATCAGGTATTTGGAAATATAGCTTTAACTTCAAGAGAAATTTAGTTTAATGCAAAAAACCCGACCAAACAAGAATTTTACCCAGCAGACACCTCATTGTGGAAGTACAGGAATTTTCCTTCCTTTATTTACCCAGAAAAGCTCAAGTCTGGAATTATTCCACATGCACAGCCTGTACTGAGCTGGCCAAGAGTTAAAGCTCTGAAATGCCCCTGTAGCATTTTATAAACTCAGTCATAGCAGCTGGAAAACAAATAATGATGGAAAATGGAGCAATCCTGGATTCCAGCAGCAGTTTCCTCCCTACCTCCAAACATGTGCTTTTCAACATTCCTTGGGTTTTGAATATACACAGAGATGAGGAAATGTGGCAAAACTAATCAACAAACCTCTCCTAGTATGAGACAAATAATAATTGGCTCTTCCCTGGTGGGATATTTTTCTACTGGGAGTTAAATTGTTGGAGTCCATCAACTTCAGGTTTACAGAAGCATGAAAAGATGGGCAACGTGCCAGAATTCTTATTTTATGAACATGTAATATGTAAAAGGTGCATCCATTGTCCTGCTAGTGGTTTCTATAGTTTGAGAGTCCCTTTAATTTCAATATTTAAACAGTTTTAACTTTAGAACAAAAAGAAACCCAACCAAAAAACAACTTTACCCAACAGAGTATTTCTTATTGCAGGAAATGGGGGCTTTGGGGCAGTAATTAATATACTGTCATTTCAGACGTGTGTAATGAGTTAATTAAGTAATGAATCTTATTGGATGTATTTAGTCAACAGCTTTGGAAAATGTGGATGTGCCAAGAGATCCTGTGTTGGCTTACCCTGGCAGCAATGTCCTACTTCAGGCTCTTCCTCATAGGAAAATGATCTTGTTAGAACTGATTTTTACCCACTTAAAAACCTGTTAAAGATCCACACATGCACAAAATTGCTTTCCCTCTCCTTACAGGGTCATCCTAATTCTTTTCTGGATGTTGGAGAACCTCAAGCAGCTGGGGAATGAAGAAAAGCCTTTGGGACACAGAGTGTGTGAAGAGATATTGGAGAATCCTAGAATGGTTTGGGTTGGGATGGACCTTAAAGATCCTGTTCCAAACCCCTGCCATGGGCAGGGGCACCTTCCACTATCCCAGGTTGGATTTATGGATCAAGGAATACTCACATGGTGCTGTCTCCGAGCTCCTCATAGAGGTTGTTGGCAGCGGCACTGGCTGGTTTTCCTGCTGGCAAAGCCATCTGGATCCTGGCAGTCTTGGCACACTCAGCCTGTCTCCTTTGGGGAGCCATGGAAGGAAGGAGAAATATTCATCACGAACACTTCACACCCCAAAATAAAACCTAAACATAAAATTTTCTATATTTTCCCTGCAGTTTATAAACATTCCCGAGTGTTGGTTTCATCAAATGTGATAAGATTTTCCTGGCTTTTCCAGCACTCTGTTTGCCTGTTTTGGTGGAATCCCAAAGTTCCCCCAGCCATACATCAAAGAAATCAAAGAAAACTCGGAATGCTTTGGGTCAAAAGGGACTTTAAAGCCCATCCTGTTCCACCTCCCTGCCATGGGCACCTTCCACTATCCCAGGTTGCTCCAAGCCCCGTCCAACCTGGCCTGGAACACTTCCAGGGATGGGGCAGCCACAGCTTCTCTGGGCAACCTGTGCCAGGGCCTCCCCACCCTCACAGGAAAAAATTCCTTCTCAGTATCCCATCTAACCCTGCCCTCTGGCACTCCTCATCCACTGACAACTCCATGGAGTCAGCTGGGAAATTTCTGTTTCAATGACTAGTTTTCCCGAAAAAATTACTTTTACTATGGAATTACTTTTACTATTATTGTACTGTGGAAGAAATTCCCGTTTTCTCTCTAGAAAACAAAACTATGATCCCTGGAGTGTGTAACTGGGGAGCACCACTAAGGTGGCACACGTCTGATCTGCCTCAGCGTGGTTTTGTGGGAGGCCATTCCTGGCCTGGCATTCCTTGGATTGCTTGAGGAATCCCACACACATGGGAATATTTCCTTCTTATTCTGCAGGAAAGAACAATGACCCCAAGCATGGTATCCTCAATTAATAAATGACCTGAGTAGCCATGCAAATAAATCACTTTTCAACTCCTTATCCCAAGTGTTAAGGAGCAAGCTGGATCATAGGAATTAACTCTTATTGAAGGTCAAAAATACATATTTAATACATTTTAAAACTAAAAGCTGTCAGTATTCCTATGCAAGCTATAAATGAAGCTGGAAAGAAGTACTTACTCTTTGAATCTGTTTTGTTATGCAAAAAAAAAAGACATAAAAAGGAAGGTTAAATGAATCCTGTTTCCAACAACTGTCCCAAACAATGAATTTAATGGGATTAATAAACTGGAGGCTATTTAATTATTCCACATAGCAAATTACAGAGTGAAATACATGTTCAAAGAATCCTAATTTGCAAAGCTCAAGAGTGTTTTGCTCTATTTTTGCGATCCTTGAAATAATTCTGCAGTCAGAATAAACAGGAATTTCTGCAGGGCAAGGCTGCTTTGGGCTTACAGAAAACAAGTCCCTGCCACACTCACATATGGAACAGGGGAAGACATTGAAACATTAATATTTCTCATGTTATTTCTTTAACAGGTGTATTTTTCTACCATTTTATTATAGCATATTAATAATATATTCTTATTCTTATACTTCTTCATTTCAAGAATGGTATAATAAACATTTTCAAGAGTGAAAGAATATTATTTTGGTTATTCTTTAGAAGATTCTTTTGTGATTAGTAAATAATCCATTATTTAAAAGCACAGGGTTGCACTGGATTTTGTATTTTAAAGGAACATTTTTTAGCTTTATGACAAAAGAAATATTCCAGAAAAAATTCTGAAACTCCTTTTGAAAAGGAGGAAAAAAGAGGCACAAAATAGATAATGGTTCTCACTAAAATTCCTTTTATTTTCTTTGGCACTTTTCAGCGATGCATTTTTCATAAAAATACACTTTATTCCCATTGAGCTGCTATAAATTTGTTTCCAAGTCAGGCTTCTAGAGAGCAAAAATGTGATTTTTTTTTTTGATGAAATGAAGTTGGGCAGATTCCTTAAAGCTCTTAAAAGAGATGGGTGATGCTTTGATAATCCAACAGATGCCAAGGAAAAACAGTGCTGTTGGATTTCTACAAGAAACAGGCAAGTCAGTAAAAACAACCAACTAATTGTAGGTTGAACTTGAATTTTGTAGAATTTTGGGAGAAGCACTTGGGAACCTGAATGATGCAGAAGTTGCTCAAATTCTTTCAAACTCCTTAAAACGGTCTTTTCCCAAATTGTGTGGGAAACCAGGGACGTGAATATAATCATTAATTAAAAAATAACCCCCTGAATAGATGCATCTATAAATCTCTGAATAAAGTCTTTAATTAAAGAATAAATTTATGATTAAATACATATTTAAATCTCCAAACAGATATAAAACTTTTAAGTTTTATAAACAATAAAAAAGTGAAATAAAAATAATAATAAAATAAAAACATTGATTTTAAACACGAATGGGACTGAAAAAGTTCAGCTGAGAAGTTCTTATTAGTGGTGTTGATCCTTCAATTAGTTTAAACCTCTTCAGTATGTGAGTGGAAATATCCAGAAAATTCTCTCTGCTGCTTCAGACAGCCCTAAAATGGCACAACCCTTCCTGTTCTCCAGAAATATTTACAACTAAGAAGCTCAGAAAAAATATATAACTTCGAGTGTTTTAGGGAAAAAATGATAAATTTATAAATATTTAAAACTATTATTAATATTCTTTATAAATATTCCTTATAAATATTATTAAAATTAGTAAATATAACAAATATAAATATTTAAAAATCCATAAATGTTGAAGGAAAAAAATTTGAATTTTCTTATTTTATCGAGCTGGGCAATTATTTTCAATCCATTTATCAAGACAGCAGCCTTTTCCTCAATTTTATTTTTTTTCCCCATAGAATTCAGCTCTGAAACTACATCTGCATTTCCAACACCTGGCTTTCCAAGTGGTGTTTTGGACCATATTCCTTAAATTCTTGCCTCATAATGTCAGAAGGTACAAGAATCACCTTTTCTGTCAATGTGCATTGACTGACTATTGTGGGGGGGAATTAAAAATAGAAATTAGTGTGTAAATACATATAAAATATAAATAGGAATAAATGTATACAAAATATAAATGTATATAAAATATAAATATATATAAAAAGACAGATAAAGTAGAAATACATCTAACAGATACAGCAAAGAAAAATCAAATAGAAGCATAAAATAATATCAAAAATATATTTTTAATATATTACAGATCATCTCCTTGCGATGAAGGACAATTTCCCAGGCAGTTTGCCCTGGATTGGAGCATCCCTTGGGAGGAGAGCAGGGGGTACTCACTGCCTGTAGCTGACCATGACAATGAGGATGGCTGGGAGGCAGCACAGGATGATGATGACAGCCAGGGCCAGCAGTGCTCCCTCTGTGTATCCCACGGCCTGTGCCTGTTTCTTCACATTGGCCACCACGTCTGGAGTGCGGATCTCCAGGATTCGGCCCCCCTGGCCCAGATATGGCTGGAATTCCTTGTTGATATCCAGCAGTTTGCCATCCAGGAACCTTCAGTGGGCACAAAGAAGTTGGTTGAGTTTGGATGTGTGTGGTTGGGTTAATAACCATGGTTTGATAAAGCTTCTACACCTCATCTTTAAATTCTTTCAATTCCCGGTAATTCCTCCATTACTCCATAACTCCATTAATACCATGACACAATGTAAACTCTGAAAAGGAGGGGGGAGCTGAAGCTTATCTTAAATTCCGGGGCTACAAAGTTCTCTGTGGCACTGCTTTAGGCTTTTTCCCTCCCTGATCTGTTACAGAGGATCAACCAACCCTTCATGGTCTACAGATTAGTGGTGGACTCCCTAGTCCTGGAAGTAGTCAAAAAACATGTGGATGTGGCACCTGGGGATATGGGTTGCCTTGGCAGTGCTGGGGGAATGGTTGGATTTGATGATCTTGGGAGTCTTTTCCCACCTTAATGATTCTGGTAATTTTTAGTGGACTTCCCTCAGCTTCTGAGGGCAATTCTTTGGTTGGAGGGACAAAAAGTACAGTGGCCAAGGCTTTGACTTCTTAAGGAAAATAAAAATCCTTGGATCACTCTGGAAGTGAGGGTTGACAGTCTCCCAAGCTGCCCAGCCCTAAAGACCAAAGCAGGAGGCACTATTAGGATGAAGGATCATTATGGCTGGGAGCTGCAGCCAGACCCCAGACCCAGTTCTCCTGCAGAGAGAGGAAACACTCTGCAGCAAAAAAACCCCCAACAAACAACAACAAGAAAACATCAAATAAAAAAACATCAGCTAAAAAATATTCTGAAAAGACTTCTGCATAAAACTCTGAGTGTTTAAAAAATAGCTTGATTTCCTCAGTCTGACCAGGAGACAGAAATTAAACTCCTCAAACCCCATTTCTTAAAGAGTGTTAATTTCTTAGAATTGACTTGCTCTCTAATTAATTTGCTGAGAAACCTTTTTGTCCCTTCATTTCTTCCACAAAAGGGCCCTTGGTGCTTGAGAAAAAAGAATCCCTTTTCAAACCTAAATGATGGTTCACGAGGCATAAAGTGAATCTGAACAGAGCCCTCGTTCTTCTGCTGCTCACTAGATGTCACTGGTGCACGTCACACCTCCTTTGGATCGACAAAAGCATTCCCAGCAGGACAGTATTAAATCCCTGGATGACTTTAAACACCTCTCCATGAAAATTCCCTTAGCATTTTCTTGACAAACCCTATTTTAACAGATTTGGAATTCAAGAGTGAGCATTTACTCCATGACGGAACCTGGCACGAGATTGAGTTTATTTTTAATGGAGCACATTTCCCACTTAATGTATGCAGGAGCAATTTCCTGGATTCAAATGGCTTTTAATGCTCCAATAAATAAAATCCTCTTCTCTATAAAAGACAGAAAAGGAAGCTGATGATTTCAGGTGGCTCAGCCTGGAGAAAAGGGGGCTTAGGTGGGACCTTCTCTCCAACTCCTTGACAGAAGGTGAGTACAAGGGTCAGGATGAGAGGAAATGGTCTCAAACTGTGCCAGGGGAGGTTTAAGTTGGATAATAGGGAAAATTTCCTTATTGAATGTCTGGTCAAGCACTGGAACAGGCTGTCTGGGGAAGCAGTGGAATCATCGTCCCTGGAAGTGTTCAAAAACCATGTGGATGTGGCTCTTTGGGGACATGAGTCAGTGGTGGCTTTGGCAGTGCTGGGTTAAGGGTTGGACGTGACCTTGGAGGGCTTTTTCAACCTTAATGATGCTATTTTATGAGATTCCTGATTAATTAAAATGTCAGGTAATCAGTCATAATAGTCCTAAGGAAAAACATGAGTTTCTCATTGTGGATCAGTCTTACAAAGCATAGGATAGGGAAAATTCAAAATGTCTTGAGAGACACAGAAGTTTTCCCCCTCGGGTTGTGACAAACAGTTCCATGACTTCTAAACCATGTCTTTGTTTTCCTGCAAAACATTTTGCTGGAATTATAGTGGGATTAATACAAAGATTTACAGGAGCCTCACACACACACACACACACACACACACACACACACAGAGCAGTGAATGACTGCTGAGCCTGAGCTGCTGAGCCCACCCTTTCCTCCCAGTTCCAGTGTGAATCCAAGAACCTTTTGGTCTGTAATCCTGAAATCTGTATCCCAGCACTGTAAGGGAGAACAGGTCGTTCTATCCTGTCGCAAACTTACTCCCTTTCCACCTTCCCAGATAATTGTTTTCAAACAGTGACAGATTCACTCTGTTAAATCAGGACCTCCACTGTGTTTTAGAAGCAGGATCACAGCAGGATGTTCCCCAAAAAGCCCATTCCAGACAAGCCATTGGTATCTTCCAATCAACACTCATTTGTAAGCTATGTTTAAATCACAGCTGGCAGAACTCAGTGCTAACTCTGTCCTGTTGGTACTACTCTGCATATCATGGAATTGTTGAACACTTGGAAAATAACTCAGGTAAATTTATATTCCTTATTGACAATTACATTTTTAAAACAGGAGACTCCATTTCTTTTGGACTTTCTCACCTTTCTCCCATCATATACAGGTTATTAAATGATTCTCTCTCCAGGAAAGATGCTCACAGGAGGGATTTCTTTGTGGATTTGGGTAAGTTCTTGAGCTAGGCCAAAGGTTCAGCCACTTGCTGGTGAAAACTTGGTGACTGCAGCTGCCAAACCACAAACCTCTCCTTACTCCAGTGAGCTGAGACTCACCTCTATCCTAAAGCCAGGAAAGCATTCCCTGGGATTTTGCTGCTGTAAATATTTAAAAGCTTTTGAAGAGAGGAGGGAAAAAATCCTACCAAAAAGCTGAGTGTGCAGACTCAGGAAGCATTTTTATGAGGTTGCTTCTCAGCTAATCCCCCCTAATATGCAGAGCAGGCAAGTGAACAACCTTCTCTTCACATTTGAAAATCTGATTTTTAACCTATCTTCGCTCTAGTCTGCTCTAGGTATTTCACTGGACACATGAATATCCCTAAAAGACATTCCTGTATTTCCAAAGGGTACCAAAATGATGAGGGACATTTTTTTTTCTGAGTGTGAAGAGAATCTGTATCAGTCAAAGTTTATTTTTTCATGGAATTCAAAGAGCCAACTGCCACCTGAACGGATAGTACCTCACTGTCACATACTAAGAGTATATGAGACACAATTCTGGGAATGAGCAGCACTGGATAAGTGAACACAAATTCCCAGAGCACCACTGAGACCTAAAGAAACTGGATGACCTTGGAGACAACTCCAAACAAATACCAGCAGAAGGCAGGAGGCTCTACTCCCTCTGAAAGCTGTTTTTTTGGCTATTTTTTATTTTTATATAAAATACAAAGTGCTTATATTCCTAGTTCAGAAAGTGATGCTGAAGAGTGGAGAAGGTTCAGAGAAAAGTTGAAGTGATTAAAAGAATTGAAACACATCTCAGAGTGCAGAGGTCAAGCAACTCCTCAAGAATAAAAATTTAGAGGCTGATGTGGCCATAAGCCTTGACCTTGGTGGGACCCAGAAATTAGAAGCAGCAATTGGATGCTTCAATTTAGCACCCAAAGTTATAATAAAATTTTATGACTGAACTTACACAAATTAAAATTAAAAAAAAAAAGGTAAAAAGACCTAATTTTTGACAGGAAATTATCAGGGAATTACGCAAAGGTTGAGTTGACTGGATTTTCTTGTGCAGTTGCTTTGCTGACAGACACATTCCAGAATTACCTGGGGAGTTCCCAAGGTCTTTATTACACTTGGTCAGACAGATCACAAGGATCTTTTCCTACCTCTAAGCTCTGAATATCTGCAGAGCTTAATTTGCTGTAGTTCGTCTGCACTCAAATGAGGAGCCCTTTTCCAACCACAGTTCTTACTGAGATAAAAAGCAACAAAAATGTGAAATATGCAAAACCCCCCCCCAAAATACAGAGGCTGCTGTAGAAGAAAAGCCTGATTTGCATTTTGATCTGCTGCACTTAAGTGTAGACCTGGGTTATGCTCTAGCATCTGTTTTGCACTAAGTGCAAAACACCTCTGTTCCTTCCCCTTCCCTTTCTTCTCCTCCTTTGATTCCCACAAAAAACCCCAACCTAAAACCCTCCCAAAATCAAAATCAAAGAACAAGAAAAAATATACCAACACACACCCCCCCAAAAAAACCCCCCAAAAACAAACGAACAACCAAAAAACCTGAAAAAAAAAAGAGCCATGCTCCAGATGGACACTGAAGATGAACCATGGAGCACCAAAGGCCTTGCTCGGACACCACAGAGGAGTCTCGGTAAATTTAAGATGGAAGCTCCTCCACACAAACGACCAAATGTCTTGCAGGCTGTCATGGTGAAAATGTTTAAATCATGAGGACTTGGGTGATCCAGCTCAAGGCAATGGACTAAACTGGTCAAGTGGGAAATTCCCAAGCTATGCAGGGTAAAGCCAGGCAGCAACTGCTTCCATGGATTATTCCATTTCTTTTATGATGAACCACTTCCTAAGAGACCAAGAGGCTTCCAAACAGTCCATTATAACAGAAAGAACCAATGAAGTACTTACTTAAAAAGTTCGTTCCTCATGATTGCTCTGTTGGTCTGCGGGTCGATGGCGTAGACCATGAGGTCGGACTTGGTGTAATCCTCCTCAGAGTATCCATCCCCAAACCTCCGGGCTCCGATGGATTCCACCACCACTGTCGCACCAGGAATCTGGTCTTGGACGTAGCGTTCCAAAATCCTAGAGAGGAGAGGAAGCCAGAAGCTGCTGGGATTTATTTGTGCTGAGACACTAATGGACAAATCCCACAGGCTGGGAAGGACAAATCTGTGTCCAACAGAAACTCTTAAATGCTGAACTCCTGGAAAAAGCTGAGCAGTGTTGGGAGAGGTCATCAGGAATAGCATCCTCGAGTATTTATGGCCTCAGTTGATTTTTAAATGAGTGATGGGAAATACCACCTATATTTCACACAAAAACCTCCTGTTATCCTTTCATTGAACTGTATTATTCCAGCACTTCCATTCCAGCCTTACACAGGCTGCCTTCAATAAATTTTCCCCCATAGACACAACCACTCTGATGGTTTTCCCTGAGGTATTTCATCTAACATTTCAGGAGCCACAACACCTGCAAGTTTTACAGGCAGAAGAAAATTAGAATGTTGGGCTGACACATTTACCATGGGAAAAAAACAATAAAATAAAATAAAATAAAATAAAATAAAATAAAATAAAATAAAATAAAATAAAATAAAATAAAATAAAATAAAATAAAATAAAATAAAATAAAATAAAATAAAATAAAATAAAATAAAATGAAGAGGGATTCTACAAGCAGAATTAAAAAAGATTTCAGTGGCAGCTCTGCCCAAGTAACAACACTCAGACTTGCTAATGGTGTCATGAGATTCCCAAACTGGGCCCAAAAAGGGTTTCCCCAATGCCCACAGAGACTTTTATAACCAAAGGCATAAAAGCAAATATTATCAGTGCTGGATACACGAGCAAAAAGTATGGAGAAATCATCCAGGGAATATAAATGTCTAAAGGCTCCATCTAAACTCCCTGGAGTTATAAGAAGAAATACAATTTCCTGGGTTAATTTATGTAATCAGAATAACAAATCAAAAAGCTGATTTGGGAGGCAATTCAAGGGAAGTAGAGGGAACATACTGCCTGATCTACCAAGGACACATTAGGGTGTGCAGGAAGACAGATCTCCCAAAAAAAGATACCAGTGTCTTGAAAAAGTCCCTTGTTTTACACAAAACCTGCAGCTGAGGGTTTTTTTTTGTTTGTTTGTTTTTTGGTTTTGCCTTTTTTTTTTTTTTTCTCTGACATTTCCCCGTTGTTTTTTTCCTGACACATGATTTCCAAAGTATCACTATCAAGGCACTATCACCAGCTCCTCATTTTTCAGGCCCACTCATTCACATTTATCTATCTCTCCTCTCTATGTGGAAGTTTTACCTGCCCTTAAAACAGCAGCTTCTGTAGGATTTTGAAAAATCCAGGTCTGTCAGACCCAAGTCTGAATATATAATCTTAGAGCAGCGAAAATAGACATATAGATTGGCTGACATGTTGCTGCTTGACTGGTGTTCTCTAAGCAAGCACTTCTGTTGTTTGCAGATATGGAAAACTCTACTTATCTCTGCTTCTAGAATGCTCTTCACTGGCAGCCAAGGTGATAACCTGTCACAGACACCTCAGGAACAATAATTCTCCTAGGAAAAACTTGACAGGACAAATCTAGGATATGCAAATCATTATTAAAAAAAAGTCCAGCAAACAGTATGTGAATTTAAAGGGCTAAAAGAAAACACCAGAATCTTTGGAATGATGTTTTGCAGAAGGATTTAAATACATCAAATGAGTAAAGGATTTGTCTTCCTAATTAGCATAAAATCATCTTATCTTGAAGCAGTTTTTCAAGGAATCATGGAATCATTCAGTTTCGAAAAGCCCCCCAGGATCACCCTGTCCCAGCTGTGCCCCATCCCCACCTTGTCCCCCAGCCCAGAGCACCGAGTGCCACGGCCAGTCCTTCCTTGGGCACCTCCAGGGATGGGCACTCCAACCCTCTCTGGACAGCCCCTGCCAAGGCCTGACCACCTTTTCCAGGAACAAATTCCTTCTCCTGTCCAACCTGCCCCTCCCCGGGCACAGCTTGAGGCCATTCACTCTCCTCCTCTTTTGTTTCCTTGCACAGAACTATTGTTACATCCAAGATGGAAACACTTTGGAAGACTGTAAGTTTACAATGTAGCAGAACTGGCAACAATATTCCCTTTTCTCAGAAATGCCGGGTATCCTGCTGGAATTCATTGCCTTTGAGAATACTTGTCTAAAACATTAAACAGCATACTTTGTGTAAGGGCCTGGAGTGACAGAATGAGGAGGAATGGATTCCCACTGCCAGAGGGCAGGGTTAGATGGGATATGGGGAAGGAATTCTTGGCTGTGAGGGTGGGCAGGCCCTGGCACAGGCTGCCCAGAGAAGCTGTGGCTGCCCCATCCCTGCAAGTGCGCAAGGCCAGGTTGGACAGGGCTTGGAGCAACCTGGGATAGTGGAAGGTGTCCCTGCCATGGGTGGAACAGGATGAGTTTTGTGATCCTTTCCAGTCTAAATAATTTTGGGATTCTGTAATACCACAGATACATTGCAGCCACTGGCTTTAAGTGACGCTGCAAGAGAGAACACAAAGCAGAGCAGAATGACAGAATATTCCATCTGAAAGACACAAACTGCATGTTTAGGATAAAATAGATTATAAAAATGCTCTGAAGACTGAAAAGTAGCATTTAAATAATCCACTTACAAACAGGGCAGTTCTCTGCAGAATTATTTGAAAAGTCATTCAGCTTGAACTTGTGATGCTGAAAAACACTGTGGTCTTTTAAAACTCTATGGAAAGTGGCCACTTCTTTTTACTACTACTCACAAAACCCAATTTTGCAGGTACCTAATTTTAAGCAACAAGTGTATTCAGTTCTGCTGTACTGATCAGCAGAAGTTAAATTAGTCTATCATTTGTTAATGCAGTGAAGGGAATTACCATCGTCCAACAGTGATGCAGTGAGAGGAGGAACCAGGAACTGAACAAGGGATGAGCTTTTCTTGCTGCTCCAACTCCATTTCAGTTCTGCAGTCAAAATGTAATGAGCAAAACACCTCCCTGTGCTCCTCCATTACCATCAGTCTCCCAGTTCCCATCAGTGACACCAGGGAAATGAAATGGAGGGTAAGTGGATTTGCACTGTCACCGAGAACATTATGTGGCTCAAAGTACCCTGAGAACTCTGAGATGATTTTTTCCATCTTTAGATGCAAAAGAAATGGAAAAGAAAATAATAAAGCTATCTTAGTTTGCTTGGCTTATTTTGCTAATCTCAGACTGGTTTGGGCTGGAAGGGACATTAAAGTTCATCCTGTTCCACCCTGTTCCTGCCCATGGCAGGGACACCTTCCACTATCCCAGGTTGTGCCAAACCCTGTCCAACCTGGCCTGGAACACTTCCAGGGATGGGGCAGCCACAGGTTCTCTGGGCAACCTGTGCCAAGGCCTCCCCACCCTCATAACCAACATTTCCTTCCCAATATCCCTGGCTCACACTCAGCACCATGTCTATGGGTTGATGTTTTCTCCCACAGGGCAGGACTAAGGTTGCTGCAGCCCCTTCCAGGCAGAGGAGACCCTGGACAGCACAAGACTAAATTTAGGGGAGCACCCTGACATTGCAGCAGAAAGTTCTTCAATAATTTGACACTTCTTATGTTTCTGGAGTACATAAAATATTTTAAGAAATGAAAAAAACCCCAAACTCAACACAAAACATTCTTCCTTTCAAGATTCAAGTAACTGGTCCCATAGACTTGAGTCAATAGTGTTGAAGATTTGATATCCTGCCCAAATTTTGGCTGAAATTCCATCTCCCAAACATAATTTAGTTAAATAATAAATGACAAATTCATGTTCTAAGTATCTGAAAATGTGAATCTGGCAACAATACACAGATGAGAGCTTTCAGCTCTGTCCACATCAATGCAGACTTCTCAAGTGCTTTAATTAACTCCTCAATTTTGCTCCACTTCAGCCAAATTCTGCTTGTGTGGAGTTTTTGCAAGGTTAATAACTGACAACTAACTAGCTGGATTTTCAAATGTATTTTCCCAAACAGAGTAAGACTGATTCCAGCCCCTTCTAACCAGTTGGTGATGGATTTGGGGGTGAATACACCTGACTCCAGCTCCCAGATGCCTTATTACAACATCCAGAGAGCACAGAGAAGGCTCTACTCCTTCTGTGGCTCCTGGGGTTTATTCCAAGACTAAGAATAGCCCTTCTTTATGAAACAGCATTTCACACAGATTATTTCTTTTTTTCTATCACACACAAGGCCTGTGTCCAGCAGGAAGATGCAACACTAAGCCAATTTCCTCTGTGTAAAATAACATCCACAATATTTAGAAAACAACCTAGAGCCAACGTCTTTATACCCACTTATCCTAATCCTATAAAAGCATGGAATCATGGATTGTTAAGGTTGAAAAAGCCCTTTAAGATTCAAGCCCAACCATCACCCCAGCATCACCATGAGCACATTGGACTGAAGGAAATTTGCTTTCTTACACACTGCTAAAATTCCTGTCCTTCTTTTTGTGCTCATCCTGTGTAATCCTCCTCTTTGCCTAATCTCCACACTCCACTCCGACTTTTTCTTTCAGCCTCATTTGTCCCAGTCCCAGAGGAATTCTGAGACATCTTCACTGCAACCCAGAGGAAGATCTTCAGCTCTCAGCACAAAAAGGGAAAAAGCTGGAGTTGAGTAAGTTTTGGTATCTACTCCCTGGCTTAATAAAAGTGGACTGCTGTTATTAATCATCCTGATCCCAGCAGAAAGGTTGAGGCGTGGAATGGGCTCTGTTCACACTGGACCAAGCTCCAGGACAAAACATTCCCCCAGCAAAGTCAAACTTAAGCTGCAGCCAGTTGGTGCCAAATGTCCTTCTAATCTATTTATTTTCTCTAATTAAATCTATTTAATCTAATGAAATCAATTCTTTATCTAACCTATTTCTTTTTTGATTTTGCAATTTAATTTGGAATGAAACCATACAGTGCAAGAAGGGGCAAGAGGGGAGGGAGAGCAAAATGATCTCAAAATATTCCTGTCAGAGGGGGCTGAAGGAAAGGACAAGGCAGCACCAGCAGTGCCTGGGACTCGGGAATATCTCCTAAAGGGAAGGAAACTAAATGCTAGATGTGGAGAGTGCTGAATGGCAAGTTCTCTGCTACTATTCCAACAGGGAAAGCTCCAGCCACCTGTAATGAGGCTTAATTCAGTAATTACATGGCAAAAATCATCAAGCAAGCAATGGAATGGTGCTTCTCTCATGGGAAAAGTAGGAGTCTGGGTGCTCTATATGCTGCAACTGCATCCAGCAGCTGAGACATGCTCATTTTCTACCAGTTCATGGACTGTGGAGAGGAAAAAAAACACAACTGCAGGGAAATCATCCACGTTCAGAAGCATTTCCCTGAAGAAGGACCGTGTGTTCCAGCTCCTGTACATCAAATTTATTATCTCATAGACTATGATTAGCCATAAAATTATATATGATGCACAATGTACATGGGATGTATATTATGCTGCATAATTTATAGCAATATTTATTGCTGCAATATATAATATAACATCTCTTTTAGGTGCACCACAGTTTCTATGGATCAAAGCAGAGCTCCTGTGAGGAATGATGGCACTCAGCTTTATATATGGAAACCATTAAGTCAGCAGGTTCAATGTTCACGTTCCAAAACACTCTCTCAGTTATATCTGCAAGGATCAGCACTTGGATTTACAGACAAAACCTGCTTGGACACTTCTACTCTGTGTCAGAAGGTTCAGCATGGATTTTCTTTAACTGTGGAACTGCTCCATTCTTTTACAAGCAGGAAAAGCATGAGGAAGGGAGGGAAAAGATCTCAGGAGGCTGCACAGGGAGGGCTATGTGTGTCCTGGTATCCTGCATGAGGAACAGCACTGGCAGCAGGTCAGGGAGGGGATCCTGCCCCTCTGCTCAGCCCTGGGAGGCACATCTGCAGGGCTGGGCCCAGCTCTGGGCTCCTCAGGGCAGGACACACATGGAGCTCCTGGAGCGGGGCCAGCGGAGGCTGCGGAGATGCCCAAGGGATGGAGCATCTGTGTGCCCAGGACAGGCTGAGGGAGCTGGGGCTGTTCAGCCTCCAGAGGAGACACGGAGAGGGGCCCCAGCCCTGGGTGTCAGGGTGTGCAGGGAGGGGGCAGAGGATGGACCAGGCTCTGCTCCATCAGGCCCAGCAATGGCACAAGAGGAACGGGCAGGAACTGAGGCCCAGCAAGTTCCACCTGGGCAGGAGGAAGAACTTCTTCCCTGGGCAGTGACCCAGCCCTGGGCAGGGTGTGCAGAGAGGGGAGGAGTGTCCCTCCCTGGGGATATTCCAGAGCCCTTTGGACACATTCCATACAAGTACTCCCAAAATCTTCCATATTTAAAGAACGCTGCATCGTCCAAATTCACCAAATTTTCCAAAGGAGAGGAACACAAACGGAATTTTCCACTAAGCCTCAGCCTATTTTCTCTTCCACCTTCAGTAGCACAGAGAAATGGATAGACCTGCACAGCCATAATTACAGTGGGCGAGAGAAATGGCAAATCTGACATTGATGTTCAGCCCAGAAAAAAACTGAATTATGTATTTCTTAATGCCTTGTACAAGTTCCAGGCAGCTGAGGAGAACCTGTTGTAATTTGTTCTCCAAAATGATTTAAACCACTATTTATTTCATTGTGAAAAATCCTTGTAATTTCAAAAATGACCCAACTATCCCTTTTCTTAAGATTCCCCATCACCAAGTACTACAATTGGTGGCTTCATATTCAGGGATTAATATTTACAATCACTTCAGTGCCAAAATGAGGGGAGTATTTAGTTCACAGATCACAGAATGGTTTGGGTTTAGAAGGGACCTTAAGGACCCTCTAGTTACAATTCCCCTGCCATGGGCAAGGGCACCTTCCACTAGACCAGGTTCATGGTATTTGTCTGTTAATTTACACATTCATATTTTATAAATTAGGGCATTATTTGAAGTGGCAAGAGTACTGCAGTCTGAGAAGGTCTCCACATTCCTGGGTTTATGAAACTAAATAGACAAATATTGCCTTAATAAAAGAAGCCAGAAGCACAAATCTGGCTCCTAGAAGCAGGTAATGTTGGGGTGTCTGGGTGCTATTACTAGACCAAAGGGATTTTAGCTGTTTCCAGTCTGATCAAATATTTCAGCACTCCCTAATGGATCTAATCCCAAACCCAGTGAATGGTCTGATATTTGTAGAGTAAATAAATTTATTACCCTATGAGTTGATCTTTGTTTTGCTCCACAAGGGTGGGAGGAACGTTGGAGACGATGACTTGCATATCCAACTGATTGACCACAGAGACCTGCAAACAAAAGAGGACAATTCAATTGACACTTCCATCCACTGCATCCTCTCCATACAAAAAGAATGGAATAATTACTTCCCTGCCTCCACAGTCATGCACTGATGTCCAGATTTCTCATTTTAATTCCAAGTGGGAGAGCTGTGAAATCACACTTTTCTTGGCAGCCAAAGCCCATAAACATCAGGCAGAGATTTAACTGGAGGTGTAATTGCAGGTCTGCAGCAGAATTGTAGGTTTTTAAGGTGGGCTCTGCAAAACCTGTTCTTTATATTTTAGACTTTACTAACGAACCACAGATCTCCCACGGGCTGGATCCAAAATTATTAAGGAGCATTTTGATGGCAAGAAAATCCTGCCTTGGGGACAGGCAATGTGCACCAAGTTAAATGGAAATACAAGATTAATACAACAATACAAGATTACAAGACAGGACTAATTCAACTAAATCAATGCTACTTTGTTGGAAAATCATGAAGGAAATTGGTCTATTTTGAAGCTATCAGTGACAGATTTTATTTTAATCTCCAGTTGCTTAGTTTTTCCCTCTATATATCCTAAAACTATACATTTTAGAAGTGAGATTTTTCCTTTCAAAACCTAAAAATGCTTCTAACCCACTCAATACTCATGTGCTTTGTTAAAATAAAATTAAACTCCAGTTTTCCTCCAGAGTACAGACTGAACTAGGAAAACAATCTCTGGAATGGGCATTTTCTGCTCCAAAAATAATGGCACTTGTGTGTTTCCCAACATCAGATGGGCAGGTCAGTGGGAACAAGGGACACTACACACAAACATCAAATCCTGTGCTCCACAGCTCCTACTCCATGTTCTCTTCAATCCCGAAGAGGATTTGTGAGGAAAATTTGGAAAAGTAGGCAAATGTTAAACCTGATAAATTTAAAAATCAAGACTTAGATGATTCTAAAAGAAATAAACAAGCCCTGATTTTCAAAAAAGTAGTCCAAGCCCTGTAACCACTGCAGCAAACAAGCCACAAATCCTTCCACTGATTCACCAGCTTTGAAGCTGAATTCAACTTTAAATATTTAAATGTTTTTGAAATGTCATCAGGCCACCCTGTTCAGGCTTCTGTGTAAGAAAAACACAATTATAAGGAACTCCAGATAAATTTCTGACTAAAATTATGCACAGAACTCTAAAGCAATGATCAATCTAATAGAATTAATTACATTAGCCAATGCAAGCAACCACTGTGCACTAAACGTGTTCTCATTTTCAGGGAATCACAATTATCACCGCTTGTTCATATATAAAGATATGGATAAACACGTTCATGACAAGCTAAAGGAAACCAAGGGTGTTGGACAAAAATCAAGCAAAATTTGAGGTTTCTATAGTAACATTTACTTGCTTATTATCCATACTTGTCAAGCAGGGGAAGCAAAAATTTGTTGATAACCAATAGCTCAGAAATGATAACCCTTTGATCCCAAGATTCATTCATTAAGCACTTCCCAATTTTTAAATCAGAGCCTATAAAGAGTCTTGATCATTATATAGGACCAATGGATTCCTGGGAGCTGAGAGCTGAACGAGGAAGGGGCCTTGCAACCCCCCAAACCTCAGTGAACATTTGATTGACAAAGATATTCCATGATACCAGATAAAGATGATATCTATGATAATATATGATCTGATAGTGAATATTAACTATCTACCATTTCTCTGCTGCTTCCTTGCAGCAAACTAATTTGAAAATGTAATTTATTTCCTCCTTTTGTCTCACAGAGGCCTAGAAAGGGAAATTCCATCAGGTGGAAGCAAACTGTGGACCCTCAGATGTCTAATTCAGGCCATCAAGCCAGTCCCAGCCATCAAGAACAGCCTTTTGTCCAACAGATGGACAGTCCCCACCAGCAGGAAGACCTTTTACAGGTGGATTTGGCAGCTCAGGATGATCACAGATGATCCTGGTGCCAGTTCTGGAGGATACCCTTGCTCTGCTTAGGTTCTTCCAGGTCCTGTCCCTGTGGTGGTGCCCCACCCCTTTTCCCTAGACCTCCTCCCAGTGCAGTCCTGTCTTCTTATTCTTTTGGACATGAGTGAATTAAATTTATTTCCTATGTGCAGTGCTTGAGTGGTATTAAAGGAAATAAGCCCTCTGAGCCTCAGCACCTGACCCACAGTGATAGCAGGACAAATCCTGTTCCAGTCCTGAGAAAAGATCTCCATGTATGGATCACACCTGAGGCAAAAAATCATAGAATCCAAGAATGGTTTGAGTTGGAAGGACCTTAAACTGATCAGTACCACCCCCTGCCACTATCCCAGGTTGCTCCAAGCCCCGTCCAACCTGGCCTGGAACACTTCCAGGGATGGGGCAGCCACAGCTTCTCTGGGCACCCTGTGCCAGGGCCTCATCACCCTCACGGGGGACAATTCCTTCCCAATATCCCATCTACTCCTACCCTCTGGCAGTGGGAATCCATTCCCCCTTGGCAATTGTCTCTCTCCATCTTTCTTGAGGCCCTTTTAGGTACTCAAAGGCCACAATTGGGCACTCCAAAGCTTGTCTTCTCCAGGCTGAACAATCCCAATCCGCCAACCTTTCCTCACAGCAGAGCTGCTGTATCCCTCTGATCATCTTGGATCCTCTTCCCTGCTCCAACAGGTCAATGTGCCAACATCCACACTGGGAAGGTGTTGGTCTCAAATTGTATCTCCAGGCACTCCAAGCTTCCACTCTAAGGTTGATCATCACTCACCCAGACAACCTAAAGATACTTCTATAAAATAATGGGACATACTTCCCTTTCTAATTTTAACATTGATACCTTCTGGCTGTATTTTACTATACCATTAGTACCCAAATTGCCTGAGAATGCCCTATCATTTGTGGAGGTCAAGCATGAGGACATCATACATTATGTTTATTTGGTGAATTCCTGCATAACTCAATATCCCAACTATTACGGCTCGCATCTGTATCATTTGACAGTGTTCCCATGAACTGGATAATGCGCTTCATCCCTTCCACATTATGTTAATATTAAGCCAATCCATCACGTTATATAGGCTTTAAAGAAATTTAACTCTGATAGGTTTTGTGATTGGACCAAGTCAATGTAATTTACACAGCATAACCCCATGAGCTTGAGGCCTAAAGATGGTGCTGAAGTGCTGCTTTCCTGGAAACTTAGAAGTACACGCTCAGCCCAGAATTTTTCCTTGAGACTCCCTTCCAGATATGAGCAATTAAGACATGGCCAGATAAGATAAGACAAGACAGACTCCCAGAATGGTTTGGGTTCAAGGGGATCTTAAATCCTATCCAGTCCTACTCCCTGTGATGGGCAGGGACACCTTCCACTATCCCAGGTTGCTCCAAGCCCCGTCCAACCTGGCCTGGGACACTTGCAGGGATGGGGCAGCCACAGCTTCTCTGGGCAACCTGTGCCAGGGCCTTCATACTCTCACAGGGAAGGATTCCTTCTCAAAATCCCATCTATCCCTGCCCTCTGGCAGTGAGAAGCCTATTCCTCCTTGTGTTGTACTCCAGACCCTTGGAAATAGTCTCTCTCCACATTTCTTGCAGCTCCTTTCAGGTACTGCAAGGCCGTAATTAGGTCTTCCCAGAGTCTTCTCGTCTCCAGGATAAACATTACCAATTCTCCCAGCTTTTCCTCACAGGAGAGATGCTCCATCCCCCTAAGAGATTTTATGTCCTCCTCTGGACTTGCTTCAACATGTCCTAAAATCTTGTGGTTTAAAAAGGAAAAAGCTTTATTTCAGTGACTTAAAAAATTAAGCACACACAGTTTATGGCTTTTCTATAGGTCTGCCTGGAATTAAACTTTATGTAGGGTTTAAATTTTCTCATAAGGATAATGTCTGGCTCATACTTACAAGCACTTCTGCTTTGCTGCTCAGTCCTTTTCCGTAATTGTCAGTGGCAATGACCTGAAACTTGAAATAGGATCTCCTCATGTTTTTGAAGAGCATTGCAGTTTTGATCAGCCCTGTGTAAGCTTCAATCACAAAACCTTCTTTCCCATCCTTGATGGGGGGAATGATGAGCCTGTACTGCATGGCACTGTAATTCCCAGTGTCTTTATCATCAGCCTAATGGGGAAAAGAAAACAAGCAGGAGCAAACAAGGTAAATACCCAGGCAAAGAATCATTAACCTTGTCCTTTAAATAAAGTTGCATATCGGTCCAGGCCAATTTCTTCCACTCTGACATTTAAAACACTAGATCCCAGAGTGCAGATATTGCTGGTACTTTAAATGGTTCATTTAACTTTGCTGCTCACAGTTTTGCTTTTCCAGCAATTTCTTTCTCCTCTGTTGGCACCAAAAGAAAGAAAGGAAAAAAAAGAAATAAATTCACTTTTCAATTCTGCGACAATACATCAAAACAGCTCAATTTTGAGAAATCTCCACTGTTAAATAATTCATGTTGAAAACTAAATATCACAGAAAAAAACATCCCAGCAACTCATTCACAAACTTACACAATGAGAATGTTCTTCCTCTTCTTAAAGATATTCTGCATCTGTACTGATGGAGCATAGGTATATTTTGAGCATTTAAATCATGTTTTATTAAAAACAGAAAGGAATGGGTGGCATTCCTGCCATGGTTCCCAGGGGACCTGCTGTCCAGACCCAGTGCAGGACATGGAGCTGCCCTAGCACTCTCCCTTTGCTGAATTAGAATGCAGACCTGGCAGGTCCAGGAGATGTTACTCCTCCTTTCCTGTGCCTGCCAAACCTGGGTAGCCCCATCCTGGCCTCTCCAGACCTGCTCTTGTTCAGCAGTCGGTACCTGTATCCAGAGGTGAGCGATTCTGAGGATGGTTCCAATGTTTTTCTGTGCTCCATCTGGGAAGGGGTCAGTGAGGTGGAGGTTAATTACTGCCTGTACATTATGCACTTATTAGGGCACCCTCACTTCAGTATCTATTAGCTTTTCTCAAAGTCTTGGCACAGCTTCTGAAGCCTGTGGCTTAAGCTTAATGCTGGAGAAAAACAGCCTTATCTTCAAACAGGGGCAGCCTTGGTGTAAAATCCATGACTTTAGAACAAAAAATAATAATCACAATCTTGTCAGAGTTTATGGCACTGCGAAGAGTTCATTCAATCGTAAAATATCCTGAGATGGAAGGGATCCATAGGGATCAAGTCCAACTCCTGGCCCTGCCCAGGACATCCCAATAATCCCACCCCATCCCTGTTGTCCAAACATTCCTGGAAAAGCTATGGAAGCTTTGGGGTTGTGACCAAACCCTGGGGATCCAGTGTCCAGTCACCCTCTGCAGAAGAACCTTTCCTGGTATCCAAACAGACAGAGTTCCAGCTATTCCCTCAAGTCCTGTCCCTGCTCCCAGAGAGCTGAGATTGGAGCTGTTTACCAGGATACATCACTGCCCTGAAAGAACACTATCAGTGTAAGGTCATTAAGCCTTCAATAGGTGCCCATTAATCATCATTAATTGTTTCCTCAGCAGCAGTGAACAACATCCATAGGTGGAAATTTTTACTAACTCCTGTTTTGTCCTCATTTTCGGATCATTTCCAGGGAATACCAGCAAGGAGACACATCAGTGACCAATCCAGGTATTCAAAGCTGTGCTCTCCATGCTCCCCTAACTCCTACCAGCTCAGATGGAATAGATGGAACTATACAGCACTTAAATGATAATATCCAGGCTGGTTTAGCTGGAGAGAGCAAATACTTTTCAAACCACATCATGGTGCTGCAGAGCCTCCCAAAAATGAGCTCCTGTAATGACATTGGCTGGCACTCAGCACAGAGATAGAACTGCTTCAAATGGTCCTCACATCCTCTGGGAACATTCTGTTTTGCTCTAAATTGGTAAAACTTTATCTAGCTCAGCTACCAAAAGCGTAAATATCCAATGTGTTAAATTGCTCTTGTAGCTCCCGAGCTTTTTTTTAAGGCTTTTAAAATCAAGATTATTGCCTCTTGGGTGATCTCAACCCCCTTTATTATTGGGAAAGATGGGGGAGGTTAAAAGCTTTCTGAAATTTATCCTGTTCTGTCAGTCAAAAAAGTAGAGATCTCATTGAGCTTTTCCAGAGCACTCCTGCTTTCTAACTGGCCCAGGGAAATACAACCCCAAACCATACCAGAGCCAACCTGAACATCAGAAGTTACACATCAGGCTGACGCTTGGATGGTGAGAAGCAAAGACAGTGTTAAAGCAGCACCTAAGCTGAGCCCCGCCATAGAGACATTGGGAGGGGCTATGCCCAACGTGGGGCAGCCCCAGTCTCTCCCCCTAGAAACCCCTAATGATCATCAATATAAGCAAATAAAAATCAAATCTGACACTTCAAACGCCTTTTCTTAACCAAACACAAAGGAAATCTTCAAATCACAATTAAAAGGGTCCAGAGGATTGTTATTAATACATAATTACTACTAAAATTATTCTTACTAAAGTAACATTTAAAACCAGCCTGATAACAGAAATAAACCATCCCTGCACATGTGTAGACTGTAGGTAGCAGAAACATCCAAAGCAGTTTCTCTTGGTGCTTTTTGGATCAATTTTATCACTGTGTTATAAGAGAGCTTTAGATCCTCCACATACTCACAGTTGGGATCAGGGATCCTCTGCCTGTAGTACCAGGGGATACTTGAATATGTAAAAATACTTTGTATGTTGATGCAGAGCATTAATTTTTTAAATTACCACTTCCTCGCCTCAGACCAACCAAATCCATATGTGTGTGTGCCTAAGACCAGGCAACCCTGGCTGTTTCCAAGGGTCTGGAGTGACAGGACAATGGCTTCCCACTGCCAGAGGGCATAGATAGATGGGATATTGGGAAGGAATCCTTCCCTTTGTGGATGGTGAGGCCCTGGCACACAGCAGGGGATGGAACAGGATGACCTTTAAGGCCACTTCCCACCTAAAGCAGCCTGTGATTCCATGGCAGGCAGAGCTTTTCCAACAAAGCTCAGGCTAAAGCCATGAACAATCTAGAAAAGGCCTGACTGTACATATCCACTGGCTTATCCCCCCTCCATTTTGCCTGTGATGGAGCTGGTGGGGAAAAAGAGAAAAAATAATTCCTGTAATCCCACACACATATTTGGGCACATGAGGCACAGAGCAGAGAAACAAGATGTGATCCAGCTCGTCTGGGCTCATCACAACATTCACAGTGACTGCTCAGCTCAGAGCCAAAGGCTCTCTGTAGGTGTCCTGTGAGATGGAGATAAGCATCCCACCCTTTCAATAAAAAAGACAATTTCTGTGTTCAAATGGATTGATTAGGTTGGTTCAGCTAGGTCATACTTTTAATATTAGCAAATTCTCTCTCCGTAGCAAGATACAGCTTGTAATAATAGCTGGTTTCAATAACAGCTGAAGTCAATCTCATCTTTAGTATTTCACCTGTGTAGATGTGTGTGACTAAGGACAAACAAAACAGATGCAAAACAGCCTGGAAAAATCAGATCAATTCGATCAGATTCCAGTTCCAAACTCTGTTGTTTCCATTCCCTGCTCTTTAGATCAAGCCTAAGGACAGCACAAGGCTCAGCTTGGCAGGACCACCAGAGAGAGCTTGTGAGCTGCTGCCAGGAAGGCACCAAACTTCTTTAAAAGAAAGGGAGGATGTTTGATGTGCTTGTAATTTGTCCTGAAGGTAAATATTTTTGACACTTCATTAAGAAGAGATCTATGACATCTCAAGAGAAGCATTATGACTGTCAAAGAACAGAAAGAGCTACACTTAATCTTAATATTACAGCAGCAGATCTGCCTTTTGTCATGTGCAAGAAATACTGATGTCTCCTAAACTCTGCTGTGATTGAGTACTGATAAATATGAATTACCTTAGGAATTACCAGGCCAAATTCCACCCTGCATTTGTGCCCACACAAAGGGAGTTTGGTTGGCATCACCATGTGCTGCCTCCAGCTCTTACACACTGGTGAGGGAATGGCTTCAAACTATAAGAGGGGAAACTTAGTTTAGATGTTGGGAAGGAATACTTGGCTGTGAGGGTGGGCAGGCCCTGGCACAGGTTGCCCAGAGAAGCTGTGGCTGCCCCGTCCCTGGAAGTGTTATAGGCCAGGTAGGAGCAACCTGGGATAGTGGAAGGTGTTCCTGCCCATGGCAGGAGATGGAATGAGATGAGCTGTAAGTTCCTTTCCAATCCTAACCACTCCATGATTCTATGATTTATTGAAAAGTTATTAACAGGGTTTTTTTTAAAATTTTATTGGCAGTTGCCTCTCTTGGAGCAAAGAGACCAACAAGCCAATTATTCTTGGTACGGAAATACACAGGACTCACTGAAGCTGAGTCAGGCTGAAAATAAGAGATGAAAATCCATGAGCCAAAAACTAGAAGCAACAGAAACCCTCTAAGTGGTGCCTCTGTAGCCACTCAGTTTGTCTGAGTAGATGATTTGTTTTTCATGTTATTAAATAGAATCGTAGAACTCTAAAAGCTGGAAAAGACCTTTAAGTTCACCAAGTCCAACCACCAACCCACCACCACTAAACCATGTTCTCAAGTGCCACATCCACATGTTTTCTGAACACTTTCGAAGTCACTTGATCGTGACTTCACTGCCTCTCTGGATGCTTCCACTGTCCAACAATCTTTTCCACAAAGATATTTTCCCCTAATATCCAATCTACACCTCCTCTGGAACAACTTGAGAATGTTTCCCCTTGTCCTGAGAATTAACACAAGCCTTGGGTTCCATGTGAGCTGTCACCAAAGGCTGCCCAAAAATCTCACAGCTGAGAATTTGGTGGGAAAAGGTCTGTAAAGGTGAAGTTTGAGGAGCAGATGCAAAGCTACAGATTTCTGAGGGAGACAGTGGCAAAACCAAGGTGATGACCTGGAGTGCCAAAGACCTGAGTATGAGGATATACAGAAAAAAAAGAAGAACTGCAATAGCTACAACAAATCTTACTGGCTTAAGTGCCTGTAAATCACCAAGAAAAACCAGTTCTAAAACAGCACAGTGGCAGCTGTGGCTGCAGAACTGGAAATATGCAACAATCTGTAAATTCCTACCAGCAAAAAAGCCTTGTTCTAAAAGCAATTTTATGTGCCAGCAACTAATTGGGAACAGTTGAACCTGCCATCTGCTTGGAAGAAGGGAAAAAAGCCCTCAGCAGCCAAGTCCCATTCATTTGCCATGCCCTGGTAGCATCCTCAGGCTCCTGATTAAGGGTGACCCTTCCAGGGAGGCTGGAAAACATTCCAAATTAAGAATTACGTTTCACTCCAAGCAGCAAGTCTGAATTTAGCTCAGGCTGACAATGCTAAAAACTGGGACTGTTTGAAGATTATGCAACCGCTTCAGGAGTTGCAGTTAGTGATGATTTTAATGCTCATCCCAAACACTGGCAATTGTTGGTGACAATATCAAAGTGCTGTTGCCACATGGGATCAGTCTGACAGGTCTCCCTGGATGAGGGGATAAGTGACCCAGCACAGGGCTGTGTTTGTGCAGCCAAATGGATTTAAAGGCATCATTGGTCTATGGCTGTTACAATGGTACTAAAACAAACTTAAAACAGCCATGGATATCATGGAATGGCTTGGGATGGACTTAAAGCTCATCAAGCTCCAACCCACTGCCCTGGGCAGGGACACCTTCCACCATCCCAGGTTGCTCCAAGCCCCGTCCAACCTAGTCTTGGGCACTTCCAGGGATGGCACAGGCACAGCTTCTCTGGGCAACTTATGCCAGGGTCTCTTCACCCTCATTTTTCCATAATATCCACCTAAAGCTAATTTGTGTCAGTGTGAATCCATTCCCTTTTTTCCTGTCACTCCAGGCCCTTGGAAATAGCCTCTCTTCATCTTTCCTGTGGGTTCCCTTCTGGAATTAGGTGATTTCCAAAGCTTCTCTTCTCCAGGCTGAACAATCCCAATTCTCCAGCCTTTCCTCTCAGCAGAGCTGCTCCATCCCTCTGAGCACTCTGATGCCTCCTCTGGATTCACTCCAGCAGCTTCATGTCCTGGGATATTATTTCTAGGCGGACACACTGCTTCCATCAGGGCTGTTGGAGCAGCATAGCTGTTGTCACTGCAATGAGACTGCAAAGAAGATTTTTCCTTCTCCCAAGGATGTTTTCTCCCTACTTTGGGATTCATAAATCATTTCTTAACTAAGAAAAGGTTGTGATGGGCAAAGCAGTTGATTTTTGCGCAGAGGGAAAGGAATGTTTTGTCTTTCCCAGCTCAAAGCTCTCCTGGGTGCCCAAAGTGGAATCTCACTTTTTCAGGACTTGGATTCACTGGTCATCCCAAGGAAAAGGAAATACCAAAAGAAATCTAGAGGTTTTAGGCATGGATAAGAAATAACCAGTGGTTTAACATGGATAAAGTGTCTGGGTAAAAAGTAATCCCAGTATTTCCTCTCTACTTACCCACATATCCACACCCAGGAATTTTAAATAGTTATTTTATCCATCAGTATGGAACCTCTAAGATGTTTTCAAGGATTATAGTGAAGGAAAAAGTAATTCCTGCTCCCCTGTGTGTTACCAGGATCAGAACCCGCAGCAGCAAATGGCTTTATTTTGCTTTTCTGGATTTTAAATATTCAAGGGGCAATAAAGGAGGAAGGCAATTATGAAGAATCTGAAAAGGGGCAAAAGCCACAGGAAAGGTCTGAAATTAAAAAGTTGAACAACCATAATGTGAGAATGAAACCTTTTCCACCAAACACGGATCAGCACTTCCACAGACTTGGATTCACTGGCCCATTTTTTGGCACAATTCCTTCCCTGCAAAGATTTTTCATACAAAAATACCTTTATACAGGAAAAAAATCCCTCTCCCTTCCTTCATTAGAATGAATATCTCTGATATCTCCTCATTTAAATACACTTTAATCAATAAAACCAGAGATTAATACCGGAAATATTTTAAAAGAAAGGGCAAATAACACAAAGTAATTCCTGCTGGTGATTTCCCTCAAGATTGAGTTGATTTTAGTTTTGTTTTTCTCAAGCAGATTGAAAATACTGTGGATGTGGCTAAAGGAAGCTTGGTTGGATTTCTGAGGGGGGGAAATAGAATTTCCATGAAAATATCAGTGGTAAAGCAAATACTTCCAATATAATGAAATGCAAAGCAAACCTCAATGCACAAAATTCATCAATTAGTAGCTCTGAGTGTTCCATTTGTTTTAATGAACACATTCAAAGTGAAACACAGGAAAAGGCCTTTGATCATGGGAACGAGCTCTTGCATATGCTGGAAATTTTGGGAAAAAAAGGGAGAATTGCAGAGAAGGGGACTTTAAAAAGCAAGGACTAAATCCTTAATTAAAATTGTCATTTGAACTAATTTTTTTTTTCTTAGAGCATTAATACTCCTCAGCTTCCAGAGGATACTGGTCTTAATCCAATTGTATCCATATAGAATAAATGGTTTATCACTACCCAAATTAATTCTAATTGAAAATGGCTTTTGGATAATGATTTGTAGTGTTCTGCTGAGCTCCAGTTTTCTTTCTTTATCTACTTTAAAAATCTTACTAAGAATCTAGGGCAAGACAACACATCACCATTTTCTAAAAGGCTTTTATATGAAAATTAAAATATTGGAGTGGATATAGAGCTGGGAGAAGATACTATCAGCCATGGTCACATACGAAATTCTGGATGATGAGAGAAATGTTTCTGTGGTATCTTGTTAATGTGTTTGTCTCTAAATTGAACTTGTCTGCAAGATTATGGACTCGGTGCTACTCCCCTGGAATGGAATTTTGGTCAAGCCATAGAGCACAAAATGATTGAAGCAACTGAAGTCAAACATCTGAATGTCTGAACTTATCCCAAACCCACTTACATAAACTACTACATTAAAAATTAATGACTGCAGACATTGATTATGCCCATAAATTATTAAGTCCTATTAAAGAAGGACTAATTGTGGTTTCATTTTTCATTTGAAAGCTGTAGTTTTGCAGTGGCTCATTTGAAAGCCTGGGAGAGCTGGGGGTGTTCAGCTCCAAGGAGACCTTAGAGCCCCTTCCAGTGCCCAGAGGTGCTCCAAGAGAGCTGGAGAGGGACTTGGGACAAGGGCCTGGAGGTTGGATATCTGTCACTTATAGATAAACATCAAGTGAAAATCCAAAGAAAAAATAAATGAATCCATAGAGTCCCAGTTGTACCTCTAGAATGGCTAATTTGGTTTAACACAAGGAAAATTCCAGCTCAGGAACAAAAATCTTACGCTTTAATTGAAAATAAACAGTCTCCTTCCCTTCACAGAGTCCCAGAATGGTTTGGGTTGGAAGGGACCTTAAAGACCATCCAGTTCTACCCCATGGCATGGGCAGGGACACCTTCCACTATCCCAGGCTGCTCCAAGCCCCATCCAACCTGGAATAGTGGACGGTGTCCCTGTCTATGGCAGGGGGTGGAACAAAATGAGCTTTAAAGTCCCTTCCAACCCAAACCATTACAGGATTCTATGATCCCAATACCCCAAATCTGAGGATCACCAAAGCTGTTGGCAGTGACAGGAATAATGAGAATATGATGAGAATTCCCAGTTTCTTTTCAAAATTACTCAGTCAATGTGAGAAAAGTGAGCAACCATTTATGAATGCAGAAGCTGAAAGCAAATGCATTTGAAACTCCTACTAAGAGCCTGAATTCCCCACCAGTATCCAAATCTGGATAATTTCCACAGTGTGTACTTTATTAATGTTCTTCTACATTTCAACCTGGAAAACTCCTCATTTAATTCTACTCACCTGCTGTCTCCAAGAAAAGACATTAATTTGATTAATTATTCTGAAACAAACTGGAATGGGGATTGTGTTTAACTAAGAGAGCAATTACTTTTTATTTCTAAAGTTCAGAAAACAAGCTAAGTAGCACCAACTGCTGCAAATGCTCAGTGCTAGAACAATAAATTACAGCCTGATTGCCTGCAACAAGAGCATTTCTTAATTGTTTCTAATTTTCCTTTAACTAAACACACAGTTTGGTGCCATCCACTAATAACTTCTGGCTTCTGCCTATCAGCAAAATCAGGAAGAATTCTGTCAGAAACAGCTTGGAGACATAAACCTGTCATTTCTCTTGGTCCTCCTTTGATAATCTTGTCCTCCGATCACATTTCAGCAGTCAAATGTTTCTGAAGGGTACAAGAAGATTCTCAAATTTCTTCACCTGTACAGCTGCTCTTTTTCACTCCTTTCTCATCCCCCTGCCTGACATACCTGTGCCTAGGAAATCAGGGACGTCTCTTGGAAAACCAGGAAGGATTTCACAGCCTGGTCACGTTTTATACAATCGGCTCCAAATGCCGTCTGACATTTGTGACTTGTGTTTGATTTACTTTCAGACGTAAAACACTCCTTTGTCTAAATAACTTTGCCCTTCAGAATTCTTAATCTACTCCAAAGGAATAGATAAGCCTCCTTTGTGCAGGTCCTGCTCTCTACAACTCCCTGGCAAGAGGTTGAAGCCAGGTGGGAGTTGGGGAAGGGACAGGATGAGAGGAAACAGCCTCAAGTTGCGCCAGGGGAGGTTTAGGTTGGATATTAGGAAAGATTTTTTCACAGAAAGGGTTGTAAAAGCATTGGAAGGGACTCCCCAGGGCGGTGGTGGAGTCCCCATCTCTGGAAGTGTTCAGAAATGTGTGGATGTGGCACTTGGATATGTGGTTTAGTGGTGCTGGTTGATGGTTGGACTTGATCTTTTCCAACCTTAATGATTCTATTCTACAGCACTTCTAAAGGTCAGGGATTTGACACAATCTTTGGAATCCAATTTTTGAGCTTCGGCTTAAGGTTTGCAGCCAGAAGGAACAAGCAGCAGAAAGTCTGGGAGCAAAGA
This sequence comes from Serilophus lunatus, assembly GCA_013399895.1. Classification (NCBI taxonomy): domain Eukaryota; kingdom Metazoa; phylum Chordata; class Aves; order Passeriformes; family Eurylaimidae; genus Serilophus; species Serilophus lunatus. Next base: position 210,547 of record VXBA01001025.1, on the reverse strand, counting down.
AAGCTAAACAAAAATATTCCTAACTTCCAAATTCTGCTCAATTCTGGTCTCAGACCATCCCAACAGCAACATTGCCAATGCTTACTCATGCATTTAAAATTTTCTTTGCATTGAATAAGAGGAGACCTTCTTCCTGGACAGGAGAGTGGAGCCAGGTGGGAGTCGGGCTCTGCTCTCAGGGAACAAGGGACAGGATGAGAGGAAATGGCTTCAGGTTGTGCCAGGGAAGCTTTAGAATGGATATGAGGGAAAATTCCTTCACAGAAAGGATTGTAAAGCATTGGAATGGGCTGCTCAGGGAGGTGTGCCACAATCCCTGAAGGGATTTAAAGCCCTGTGGATGTGGCACTTGGGACATGGGTTAGTGGTGGGCTTGGCAGTGCCAGGGGATGGATGGACTTGATGATTTTGGAGGTCTTTTCCAACATGAATGATTCCGTGAACCAGGCAGGCATCCAGTTACATGTAACAGTCTGTTTTGCACAGCGGAGAAATCCAGTGCACATTAAAATTCCAATACAATATAATGAGGAAAAGAAATCTGATACAAGGGAATTCCACAGAACCTTTTTCCAAATGTGTCCTCAACACACAGGGGTGCTGTGTCGGTTCCATCACACCTTCTTTAATCCTCTAGAAAGAAATCTTTTGTGATATGATTTTTTTTTTGCCTTTGTTTATCAAGGACTCTGAACTGAGTCCTCACAGCTGATGAAGCTGAAACTTCCCAATTTCCCACTTCTCTGCCATTTTTGGGCTTATTTTGGAAAGGATTGCCATGAAACAAAAAAACCTATGGACAACTTTAATAACCTCTGGTGTTCTCTATGTCATTTCTGGTGCTCTAAACACATGATGAGGTCAAGAAAAAGCTGAGCAGGTCATTTTTCTGTGCCTTTTCATGCATAAGCTGGAATCAGCAACTTTAAAGCTATTCCACTAATGCTTAAAGTGAAGATACAGGAGATCTGCTGAGGGAACAGAATAAAACCAGAGAAAAGAAGCTGCCTTGGCAACACAATCTGTCTCAATTGCATCCAAAAAGCAATTTTATTGGGGAAAAAATAAAAGCATTTTTTAAAAAATATGTTGCTTTTCCTCTTCGCTATTTTTATGTCTAATTCTAATCAGTTCTTCAGATGATATTTCCTTGAATTTTACCTATTTTTTAAAAAAAACAAACTTCAGTTAATTTTACTCTCAATTATGCCACTTTGCTGACCTGAAACAGGAACTGTTCTTTCCCTTTTAAAGTCTGAACAAGTTGCTGCCAAGGTAGAAAAAATGAAGGTAAACACTAGTGTTGGACATAAAAGAATCACGTAAATATTAACAGATCTAAAATGGCAGCTACAAACTCTCATGGAAAACAAGAACCTGAAATTCACTAGAAATAAAATGTGCTTTTTACCTCAAAATCACCCTTGTGTCTGGAATACAAGGACAATGCCTGTCAATCATATCCCACCAATGGAATCCATCACACTCATATTCAAACTCAAACCCTGATTTTGGGAGAAAAAGGATCCATTCTGTGCTCAGTATTGTTGCTTATAAAAAGAAATACAATGAAAATTGGTGCCAGTACAGCTTTAGAAGCCACATATTTCAAAATCTCCTGGGAAAAATCAAACCAGGGAGTAAATATTTTCCCACTGCGAGTGAATGTAGTTAAAAAACTTCAGGCTTACCTTGACTTTAAGCACAGAAGAAAACATTTTGGCATCTTCAGACACCCCTCCAATGTACATTTTCTTTGTAAACACAGGTACATGGTCGTTTTCATCCTTCACCTCAATAAATACCTTGGCTGTGTTACCTAAACAAGGAAGGAAAAGTATAAATGGAATATTTTTAACTTATTTTGTAACACCTATTTACAGCCCAAAGTGATTGAAGTAAAGGTATGGAAAATACTGTAAAAATGAATGAATTAGACATCCTAGGATGCTAAAATTGGACTCATTTAAGTTGGAAAAGCCTCCCCAGCCCATCGAGTCCAAGCTGTGTCCAATCCCCACCTTGTCCCCCAGCCCAGAGCACCGAGTCCCATGGCCAGTCCTTCCTTGGGCACCTCCAGGGATGGGCACTTCACCCCTCCCTGGGCAGCCCCTGCCAAGGCCTGACCACCTTTTCCAGGAAGAAATTCCTCCTCTTGTCCAACCTGACCCTCCCCTGGCTCAGCCTGACATTCCCTCTCCTCCTGTCCCTTGTTCCCTGGGAGCAGGGCCCACTTGGCCCTTTTCAGCTGCCTCCTCCTGTCAGAGATTTGGAGAGAATTCCAGGTCCCCCCTGAGGCTCCTTTTGTCCAGGCTGAGCCCCCCCAGCTCCCTCAGCTGCTCCTGGTGCTCCAGCCCCTTCCCCAGCTCCGTTCCCTTCCCTTCTCCAATGTCCTTCCTGAATATGACACTGAGTTTGATGATAGTTTAGTTGGAAAAGACCTTAAAGCCCATCTCATTCCAACACTTGCCATGGACAGGGACATCTTCCACTGTCCCAGGGTGCTTCAAGCCCCATCCAACCTGGCCTTGGACACTTCCAGAGATGGGGCAGCCACAGCTTCTCTAGGAAACCTCATAAAAGCACATTTACTATAAAAAGTATGAACTTGGAGGAAGTCAAGAGCTCTCAGGCATTTCTTTTTTTTTCATCTCTCTATTATTTCTGTATTTCTCAACTAGAAAAGTGCAAGGAATGATATCACACCTTAGTTACCCAGGTTTCGGTGTCGTCAAATGCTCACAAGGGTTACAAAGAGGTAATGAAGGATCATCACAAGGCTGCTGCAAACAGCAGCTTGCTTTATATATTTGATTATTAATAACTCATGTAAATAGTTACCAGGTGATTCACTCCTGGTGTCTATAAACTCATAAAGGGTCACACAAGAGCCCTGGCTAAGCAGCCTCAACACTAATTAATTGACTGTGTTAATTAGATGCATCCCTAAGCCTGTCCTCCTCCTAAAGCTGGGAGAACTCCACGGGTATCACCTCCTCCAAGAGGCTGAACACAAGCCACCACTCTTAATTTGGTTTCATTAAACAGCTCCTGATCCACCCCACTGAGCAATAAACATCTCCATCCTTCTGCAAGGGGAAAACATCCAGGAAAAACTACGGAACTGATGCCAAACAGATTCCACCGTGCTGTAATCTCCACCAACATCTGTTTCTGCCTTTCAGAATTGGCTAATCCAGAAAGACTGCTGGAAATTATGATATCCAGTTCATTAAAACCACATTTGCAAGTGATAAATTGCCTCATTTCAGAGCTGGTTTCCCAGCTCCTTTCAGTGCCAGGATAATTGAAATGTTGCACAGGTGCCACACTGGGCTGAATTGGTTTATACAGCCCAGGCACCCAGGTTTAAGAGTTATATTTTTAGGGGAAGAAAAAAAATTTAAACTCAGATTATTTCTTAGACTGCCAGAGTGATATTCTGCCTATCTGATGGTCCAACAAATGAGGACTCCTTAAGAATAACTGAAATCTGAAAAAAAACCAAACCAAGACTTAAAATGGCATCAATATGCCCCTGAGCCAGAAGTGTGTCCTGGAAGCAAGGCCAAGGAGGTCCTGGAAGGCATTAGGAAGGAGGATGGACCAGGCTCTGCTCCATCAGGCCCATCAATGGCACAAGAGGAACGGGCAGGAACTGAGGCCCAGCAAGTGCCACTTGAGCAGGAGGAAGAACTTCTTCCCTGGGCAGTGACCCAGCCCTGGGCAGGGTGTGCAGAGAGGGGAGGAGTGTCCCTCCCTGGGGATATTCCAGAGCCCTGTGGACACAATCCTGTGCCCTGTGCTCTGGGCTGGCCCTGCTGGAGTAGGGTGGTGGGACCAGCTGTGGTCCCCTCCAGCGTGACCCATCCTGGGATCTTGTGATCCAACGCGTTTATATGGAGAGAAGGAAAAAAGAGCAAGGAAAGAAAGGAAATTAAAAAAGTAATCACATCTCTCTCTTGTTCAAACCAGACCCTTAATTTTTCTGGCTGCAACACAAGTTAGTAGAAAAATGAGATTCCCAGGCAGACAGGAGTGATGTTACTCTGATAAGGGAATAGCCACTTCCAACAGTGGCTGGCACAAGTCTGTGCTGGAGAGAAGATTCTAATCATATCAGTGCTGGTAGGATCAGGCCTTTGCTCACCTGCCCCAGCTCTAATGCAAATTAAACCTGTTTTGCATGGTCACTGTCACATCAAGCCAGGCTGGGGGAGGTGGCTCAGCCTGCTGCAAATTTGGCATCACAATTTCCTCAAAACTCCATTCGTTTAATTTGCTGGTCATTCTCTGAGCTGCCAAAATGCTGATTTGTTCAGTGATGGGTGAATATTTTGAAAATGGAAAGAAGAGAAATGGAAGTTACTCCATTAAGCACAAAGCCAACTAAATATCCTGCACAGACCAGTGTTGGCACCATCAAACAGCTACCTGCATTTGAGCTCCCTGCCTGCTTTTTATCCCAGCTTAGATGTCCTTCACTCTGGCAGATGGAATGGAAGGTGGCATCTGTCAACTCCTCCCTATGCTGACCTTTGGATGCAATTCCAAGCTCCAGCTGTCTGTGGGACACAGCTCCCAACCAGCTACAGAGGTTGCCTGGCTCTCACATCAGAGTTTTCACTAAAATCCCTCCCCAGCAGCTGGAAGATTGTGCCAGACCCTTCACCATGAGGATTTCCCTGCTTCATTCAGCAGATCTCACCTGAACATGGGGCTCTGCTGCTCCTAAATCCAGCACTGCTGCACCTCCAGCACCCTGCCCCATGGAAAAACCACCTAACTGCAGCATATCCTGCTTCAGGCTCTGCCATTACATTCCTTTTTCCTTCATATTCCAAATTTTTTCTTGCTTCTAAATATTGCGTACGGCTCTAACCCTCTTGGCTGAAAGGAGGCAACAGCACTCACTAAAAGATCAGTGATCTTCCAAGGATGTCCATATTTACACTCACCTTCCAGAGGAGAGATTTTATATCCCCATGTGTGGAAAACTTCCATCTTTGCTACTCTAGATCTGGAATCCAGCTCCACCTATATGCCTTTTTTTTTTTTTTTTATGGACTCCAGGAGCTGAAACCAAGATTTACTTCCCTGTGGGACTTCTTGGGAGACCTCACAAAATCAAAGAATAATTCTCATTGCTATGACTGAGTTACCTCAAATGTGAAGGTAAAGAAGGAAAAGTATCTTTCCCTGGACAAAGCAGCACAGGCTGCCAAGGTGGCCAAAAAAGAGTAAACAAAATTGATTTTTGGTGCCATCACAGTTTCCTACAAGGTCCCTTTTGCCTCCTGTCTCCCAGCCCCCTGGAGATGAGCAGCACAGAAGAACCAGCTAAATAACCACTCCCAAGACTAAAAGACTTTTGGATCTTGGAGTTTCTGTGATTTTTTCAAGGAGGGTGAAAAGTTGAGGAAACCCTGAAACACCCAAAACTAGCAGACCATGAATGCCCAATACAGAAAGCAAATCCAAAAACAAAAACTCCAGGGAGCTGGACAAAACCAGAGTGTGGTAGCACTTCATCCCCAGAAATTTTTCCCAGACACACTTGTTGGAAAATCTTTTCCAGCACCACTGCTTGTCTAAGTGATGTGAGCCTATACTTTCTCTCCAGCTACAGAAATTAAGCCGAATTAAAGCAATGCTTTTGGGGCACTGGGGCAGCCCCAAGGATGCTTTGAGTGTCTTCAGATTAGTTTTACACAATTCTTTTCCCAACAACACTGCATTTGTCTCTTGGAACATTCCAAACCTGCATTTGATCCAGCTGCTCTTCCTGTTCAGAATAAATCCCTGCACCCCAAAAAGCAGTGGCTCTTCTACAGGAGGCACCAGCAGACTCTTGCCCTTGAAAATTCCATTTTAATCCAAACGGGAATTGAGATTTGTAATTTGTACTTTGCTTTATTCCAAGTTTGTGGAGCAGACTTTGTGCTTTGGCAGCTCCTCCATCTCACCTTCCTGAATTAGGCAGAACCAAACAGGAATCAGCACTGAGTATTTTTTCATTTTGATCTAAATCAGCCCCCAAAGCCTGAAGAAGCTCATCAGATGCTGCCACTGACCGAGAAGATGCAAAAATAATCTGCAACAAGACATAAACAATGACACATTTGGAACAGCACCGATCCAAGTGTGGATTGAAATTGATGTAAAATGTCTTTTTCTATCCAATAATTACCTGAACGAGAGCTCACAATTTAAGTGGTCTCCCTAAAGTGTATTGTTTTGATACCTAAAGAGATTTCAGGTTTGCCCCAAAACCTCAGAGCTCTCAAGGCTCTGCATGTCATTGTATCCATATGTCCCACCTCACAATCTTGGCCACTGCCAGGGCAGCCAACCTGTAGAACTTCAGCAGCACCAACTTTTGCAACTTTCTTCCCAAAGTTTTACCTTGTGTTTAGAAAACAAACAACCAAAAGACAGAGCTTTTCCCTTATCACTCAATACCCCAAGCAAAGCCCTGCTCAGTGCTGGGAATTCAGAAGAGAAAGGGAATGCCAAAGGTTCTACCTGATGGGATCAAAGATGGAAATAAGCAATTGAGGGGTCTATTTTTGCTTAAAAATCGTTTGCCACCAAAATAAAAACCATCTCTGACAAGATCCTACCACAGAATCATTAAGGTTGGGAAAGATCTCTAAGATCCTCAAGTCCAACCTGTGCCTGCCCTCTGGCAGTGGGAAGCAATTCCCCCTTGTCTTGTCACTCCATTCCTTGTAAATCGTCTCCCTCCATCTTTCTTGTCTCACTGTGCCTCGAGTTCCCATTTTCCCAGTTCTCTCTGTGCCTGAACACAGGCAGGAAGAATTATCTCTGGTGAGAAGGTGATAGGCAGATGAAGGACTGATGGGAATTCTTTTGCCCTGGTCTTGGCTTGCAGATCTCCTTGGGAGCAGAGATCAAATCCAAGGCCATGGCAGCACGATCCCTACAGCTTCATACAGCCATCAATTCTTTCAAAGACGCACTTGGACTAAAATTGCTCATTATATCCCTGAGGCTTTCAAAAAACAGTAAGAAGGTTTAACTATGTAGGTGCCCAGATCTCACTGATGTTTAGGAACAGTCTGGGATTGCCATGTTGCTTGTGGCATCTCCCTGGATTGACAATTTCTTAAATAATGGTTATTCTCATAAAATTGAAGTCTGAAGCAAATTTGAACTCCATTTGTAGTTCAGGGATTCAAAATATCAATACGATTCCCTTTCCTGAATGAATTATGCACCCACAGCAGCAGGTACCCGAAGCCTGCCCTCAAGGGATTCCTTGGCTCCCAAACACATCGATGATGCTCCTTAGCAGGGACAAACTGATACAAAGACAAAAATAGAGACAAGCACAGATTGCATAAAAACATGTACCATAATTCTTTTGGTATAAAGTTTGGGTCGTTTTTTTTTAACTCTGGCCCAGCTGTGAATTAAATAATGTACAGGACTGGCTAACTGGCCCTGATGTTTGAAAGCCAGACTTCCCAACGTTTTCCTTACAGGGAGACTGACAAAAATAATCAAAACACCTTTAAAAATATTTTTATTTGAGGAAGAAAACCTTCACCATGAGACACAATCAAAGGAAAGCAGTTTGGGAATCAACCTAGTCCTGCTGCAAAGAACCATCTGGTCTTTGTCCCAACACTTACTCTCAGCCAAGCTTCCAAACCGAAAGCTAAACAGGGTTCCAATAAACCCCTCGTGGACCCTCAGGGGTGAAGAAGGATATTTTTACTTCCTTCTATCCCTGTGGGTCTGTTCTTCATCCTTTCAGCAGTGTCCCAACCCTTGGGGAACTGTTACCAGTCCAGTTTGGGCTGTATCATGTGTTTGTGAGAAAGTAACTGTGATATTCCATCATAAAATTCCCCACAAGACTGAAAATATACAATTTGTGCTATCCACTCTCTGTTTCCATATAAACATGACTTTTGATTGTATCACTGAGACATGGATATGGTTTGTGAGGATTTAGCTCAAAACTGACCAGCTCTGTGGATGAAAGTCAGGCTTAAGGATCCCAAAATACACTCTGATGTAATACACTTCCACTCTGACGGAATACATTCCATCATCACCCTCACATTTTCAGGAACACCACAGAAGTGCATTATCAACACCCTCATCACACAACAACACAGACCTGTGTCAAAAAGAAGGATTTTGACACTTACTCTTGGAAGGAACCCGCAGGTTGGATCTCACCACTTGCAGGGAATCTGCCTGGACTCGGAGCTCGTAACTCTTCACACTTTCATAATCCAGAGGTTTTTTAATGGTGATCACACCCGTTCTGTTGTTGATGGCAAACACATCTGAAAGCCAACAAAAACACAAGGAGCTTTTTTCTAAGATACATAAAGATGTGGGGTTTTTTTGGTTGTTTTTGTTTTTTTTTTGTTTGGTTTTTTTTATGCTTAAGTGCTTTATTTTGGTGGTGACACCATTCTCTGACACTGTCCTTGGAAAGTCATTTCCCTCCATCTCTAAATTCCCTATGAGCCCGTGTTGCTCTTTGAAGGAGCACAGCAGCTGGATCTGACCTGGTACTGGGATAACCATTCTATAATCAGGATTTCCCAAGCTGGAAGGGACCCACAAGGCTCATTGAGTCTAATCCCTGCACAGGATTTAAGGACATGCTGAAAAGAGGAGCCAAGAGAAAGCCCATCCTCACTAAAAGGAGGATGGAATGGGGAATTCCTTCACATCCCTCCAAATAATTTAGTAATTTTTAGTAATAATTTACTGACATTTCCAGGTGGATCCCAGAGAGCACCTGAGCAGGATGGGTTGTTTAGGTATCAGGCTCTAATTTAATGCTTGTGGCTGCCTTAAACCAGACTTTTAAGCAAGCAGGACTCCATCAAAGCTTTCATGTGGTTATTTCAGCATGACATGGATTCATACTACATGGCAGCAATGGAAATTTTCACATTAGTGAGTATTTCAATTGTAATTCTGCAAATTAATCTGATTTTTAGCTGACCTCTAGAGACTGGATAGAGGCAGTCATAAAATCACAGAATGGTTTGGTTTGCAGGGCTTGAGACCTTGAAGCTCATCTCACTCCAACCCCATGGACAGGAAAATCTTCCACCAGACCAGGAAGCCCTATACAACCTGGCCTGGAACACTTCCAGAGATGGGGCAGCCACAGCTTCCCTGGGCAACCTCAGAGCACCTCCCCACCCTCACAGGAAACAACTTCTTCACAATGTCCCACCTAACCCTGTCCTCTGGCAGTTTGAAGCCACTCCCTCTATCACTACATCCTCTTATAAAAAAGTCCCTCCATCTTTCTTGTAGACTCCCTTCAGGTACTGGAACTCCCCCCTTTTTGTCCTGATGAGGTGGGATTTCATCTCGCTGGGTTGGACTTGATGATCTCAGAGGTCCTTTCCAACCTTAACAATTCACCTCAGCTTTACTTCTTAACGCTTTCTTGCAGGCTTCTTGTGCACACACCAGGCTGGGAGCGACCACTTAATCTGAAAATATTTTTATTTTACTCACCCTCTGCATTCCCTGAAACGATGGAATACACGACTGTCTGGTTCAGGGCGGCGGCGGTGACAACAGTGACCACGGTTCCTTTCGGGGCACTTTCACTCACTGGGGGGGGTCTGCAGGATAGAACAAAAGGATTTGGGTTACATTCCTGTCGCCTGAAAAGCAAGGAAGTAGATTCCTCCATCTATTTGTCTGCCAAAGGAAGAGGATCTGTTATTTAAGAAAATCACATTAAAAAGGCAATTTAACCTTTGCAAATGCAAAAACCAGGAAGCCAAACTGACAAGAGGGGTAATATAAGCATCTAATGGTTCTTTGATATGAGAAATGGAAAAGAAGGGAATAATGAGCAGAATCTGAAACAAAAGAACCATCACAGCCTGATAAACTGCAAGGAAAATATACGATGTAACGGATCTTTTCTAATACTCAGGTCTACTAAGAAAACTCAGTAATCTGTGAAAAAAGCAAGCAGGAAAATTAGTTCAGACAGTCAACACTTTACGGTCACCTCCAAAGGAATTTCTACTCTTCAGAAAGATCAAAAAAATTTCTTGCCAACCCATTTTGGTACTAAAAGCCAAGATGCTTTTCAGGAAATAAACTGCAACCCAAGTCTACCCAACCACTGTGAGGGTGGGGAGGCCCTGGCACAGGTTGCCCAGAGAAGCTGTGGCTGCCCCATCCCTGGGAGTGTCCAAGGCCAGGTTGGACAGGGCTTGGAGCAACCTGGGATAGTGGAAGGTGTCCCTGCCCATGGCAGGGGGTGGAACAAGATGGGCTTTAAAGCTCCTTGCAACTCAAACCTTTTCATGATTGTCTAATTCTACACAACTTTTAAGTACCAAGTACACGGATTTTGAGTCACTGAGCACTGATTTATGTAAAGGAAGAAAAAGGATCACACCACTAATGCACTTTAGTATCTCATCATCTTCATCCCCTGCAGACACTGAACAGGGAGCAACTCACATTCAGCACAGTTCCATTACATCTGAATAATGAGTTTCTTCCTGAAATGCACCAAAGAATTACTTCACTTTTTATTCTTCAAATCCCTTCTCCTCAGAAAATGTGATGAGGAACATTTTGAGATGCTGTTTCTTCAAGGAAACCACTTCACAAAGAACAAAGAGTCTGTGCTGATGTCTTTAAAGCAGCATCTAAACAATGTCACCAAAGAGAAGTGAGACACTTCAAAATCAAACATTCAGATCTTCATCACTGCAAGCAAAGGTTGGATTCATGCTTAAAACTCTACAAAATATAAAAATTTGAAAGGAATTTTTTACACTCCGCTATAAAGGGATCCACTCAGCAGATGGGTTTTTATTAAAACAAGCACCATGCAGATATTTTCAATTTTGGAAAGTTTCACTCCTTTGATATATAACAGGTGAGGAGCTGTTGAGAGAGGCTCTCCAACAGGAACAGACTCCAGGGGTTATTTTAGTTATGCACGCATCTTCAAAATTCTGGACAGAATCTATACCTGGGGGTATTTGGAAGAAGTGTGGACGTGGCACTTGGGACATGGAATAGTGGTGGACCTGGCAGTGCTGGGGGAATGGTTGGATTTGATGACTTCAGGGGTGTTTTCAGGCCTAAATGGTTTAGTGGATATTTGAGGACTTCCCCCTTTCATCTTCCAAGGATTTTTCCAGGATTCTACCCCATACCACATTTTCCCACTTTAAAGGCAGGAAAGTGGCGACAGCCCCAAGGCTGCAAGGTCTCAAGGAATGTTTGGACAACACTTTTGGGAAAATGGTGGGATTGTTGCGGTGTCCTCTGCAGGAGTTGTACTGGATGATCCTTGTGGGTCCCTTCCAGCTCAGGATACTAGGATTCTATCGAAGTTGGAAGCCCAGGTGACAATCCCAACAATTGAACCCAAACCTTTGCCATCACCCCCCAAGAAATGGCCAATCTGCCCTTGAACTCTGCCTTCCAAACATTTCCATTGGGACGAATATTGCTTTGAACATCCTAGAAAAAGTCTGAGACAGAGAATATACAGAATTAAAGGTCACATGACTGAAACGCTGACCTCCCCTTTTTTCCACAGGAAAAGGTGTTGGTAAATTATTTTTTACTCAAACATAGACCAGATCTCTGTGCTTCACCCTCCTGCCTGCATCAGCAGCAGAAATAAAATTCATTGTTGCTCCTTGATTTATTAAACTATAAAACCGCTGCTCTGAAATGCTTATTAATGAGTATTTTACCAATGCAAAGGGGAACCCTAGACAGGAAAAAAAGGCTCTCAAACCTGGAAGCATTTAAAGCTTAGGTTCTTTTGGTGAGGTGTCAGCAAGGATAACAACCTTTTTGTGCTGCATTATATATATGATCTTGTTTTGTTTTCCTCCTGATGGGGCATTATATTAACTTAACCCTAATTCCAAGCACACTTCCAGTATTATTCTTCCACTGGCAATGGCCTTGTGCCACCCTCTCTGCCATGGCTGAGTTCAATGGACTGACAAATCAATAATGATTAGCAGAGGTTTTGTGTTTGCTCTGGGAGGCTCTAGAGGGAGGGGCAGGAACTCACCATGGTAATGCTTTGGATTTCATTCCCCTGATTTAATTCCAGTGGCTGGGATCAATGGGAGAGATGCATCAGCTGGATGCAAGCATTCAGCTCAGGACAACAGCATCTAAGTGACAACTTCCTGTTTTTCATCCTGAACTACAACCTCTAATAATCTTTCTTGGGGAATAAGTTTATGATTTTCTAAATTCTGAATGACCAAGATGTAAAATTGTGGTTTGGTTTGGTTTGGTTTTTAAGTGGAGGACTTGCTATTTGAAGATTCAAGGCACAAACAATGGTGATTTTATGCACTAATTTTGCATTACTGGATAATAAAAGCCAGGTATTTTGTGAGATGTGACACCAGCAAAGCCACACAAAGAGAGCTTGGAAAAAACCATCATCGGAGTGGCACTGCTGTGACCCCAACATGAGATTGGGATTCAGGGAGTGTGAGGGTGTTTTTGATCAAATTTACAATAACTTATCGAGGCTCTGAGTGCAACAGCCAACAGTTCCATTCCTCAGGCTCTGAGACCTGACAGGACACAAATATCACTGTCACCTGTGTGGGACTGGTGTGGCACTGCCTCACAGCCAAGTGCTGACTTCGTGGAATCACAGAGTCCTTAACGTTGGGAAAGACCTCTAAGATCATGGAGTTCAACCATGAACCAGCGCCACCACCATGTTCACCAAGTGCCACACTCATAGATTTTTTTTATCCAAGTAGGGTGACTTCAGCACCTCCTGGGCAGCCCCTTCCAAGGCCTGACCACCCTTTCCAGGAACAAATTCCTCCTCATGTCCAACCTGATCCTCCCCTGGCACAGCTTGAGGCTGTTCCCTCTCATCCTGTACCTTGTTCCCTGGGAGCAGAGCCTGGTCCCCTCCAACTCCCCCCTACTGTCAGGGAGTTGGAGAGAACTCCAGGTTGCCCCTGAGCTTCCTTTTCTCCAGGCTGAGCCCCCCCTCAGCTGCTCCTGGTGCTCCAGCCCCTTCCCCAGCTCTGTTCCCTTCTCTGGTCTTGCTTTGAAATATTTGAAATATCTGAATGGTTCCTTTCTGAGCTTCTGAACTCAACACCTTCTCAAATTTCTAATATTCCTCCCCAAGACTTCCTTGCATGGTGATTCACATCCATTCACACCCTGGATGTGAGAAGCCCCCTTGCACTAACATGATAACCCACTTTCCCCCATAAACTTTAGGAATTAACAGGAATTAACACCCGCTTTAAACACCTCCGCTGCAACTCAGCCTATCCAGAGTCTTCATCTTTTCTCCTCAGCTCTTCCCTTTACAAAACCATCTTCTGACCACAAGGTATTAAATCCATTCCCATGGTATTTTTCCATAACCCCCACAGCAACGCGTATTTTAGGTTGGCGGATTCCCACATATCTTATCAAGATGGATAAGATGGGGTGGATCTCAGGAGAGACCCCCATCATATTCCTTGGACTATCAAATCACAAAATGGGTTTGGCCCTGAGAAAAAATCAAAGCAACCCCAAACTAGAAGGACAGCATTAAAATTGAGTCCTTACTTATGTAAAAAAAATACTGAAAATAGACACAAATTCTATAAATAAGAATATATATTAAATTGCTCTATCTCAATTACCTGCTTCTTGATCAGAGGGGGAAATTGGGACTGAACTTGGAGTAAATACATTGCAGGATTTAACTATTTTAAGTGCCTAAAAGAGAAATTTTATTTTTTTCTCTCTTCTTTGCTGCTACTTGTTTTCCCTTTTCTGAACACGTCAGGCTCACAGCCATTTTTCAATTTCCCTTATACCCAATATGCCTTAAATTCACCATGAAACTTGTCTATCTCCAAAAGCATGAAGATGACATTTCATAAAAAAATTAAATTTAAAACAAGAAAACCCAAGAATAATTTGGAAAATTGGCTTAGTGCTGCAATTTAATAGTGTGATGTGTATGGACTCCATATTAGGCACTTCAGTCAACTCTATTTTGAGTACTTTTTATTTTCATATATATTTATATAGAATATTATAATATTTATCTATATATATTTGTATTTTATTTGATGGAGTATAGCTCAGAACTTAAGTTTTGTTGTTTAATGACATAAACATTCTCACTTCAACCCGATTAACATAAATACTTTTATTCAATTTATCTAATTTTCAGTTTCCTAGAGATGCAACTGTAACTCTGTGAACAGATTGTCAGAGACACTGATTATTTTTTCTGGAAAAGGATATTTTCATATTAATTAGATGTATTTTTCAAGCAGTTTGGCTTCAAAGTCTCCTGAAAAAGATCATGGAATAATAATGGACTTAATATCCTCCTCTCCTGTCTCAATTCTCAAACTGGTTGGACACTCTCTGACCTTTCCACGGTATTTATTTCCAAAACAGATGACAAGGGAGCCTGGACATTGTTCCAGCGACCCCCTCTCATAAACTACACTTCTTTAAACCAAATGTCACATTTTGCTCTCATGAATTCTCTGTCATAAGGCAAAAAGTGTTCCAGCTATCCCACCGATATTCCTAAATTAAAGGATGGGAAGACATTACTATTTCTGCCAGAATTACTGCAGAGGCAAAAAAAATAAAAAAAGGGAAAAAATTCCCAGCAAGCACATCAGTGAATGGGATAAAATGGGATAAAATCCATGACTGCCATCAAAATACACTGCTGGAAGACAGAAGGGTTTACTATGATTATTAATATGGATAATTCCTATTCCATATACAGATCCCAGAGCGATTTATTTGTACATCTCATTAATTGAAACATGATGAGAGCTTTGCATCCCCTCCTCAACAGTCCAACTGTGGAATTCTACCCATTCCCTCACTGTGCATGGTTCCCCATTCCCTATTTCCCAATGAGTGTAACTGTGTGACTGAACAGCAATAAACTGGGACAAGTCTCTGGGAGTAATACTTCCAATTGATTCCCGATACAGCTCCATAACTTTGTGAAATCCTAGGATACGTAACAATTTACTTGGATAGCGTTTGCCTACAACATTGAGGGGTTTAATTAGGTGGAAAACATTAGAGTGTCCCTTCCACAGAGAGAGAGAGAGATCCACATATCCAAAAATCTCAGTTTCACAGCAGAGTGTTGTTACTGGTAGAGAAATAAAATTTCACACCACATTTACAGTGTGGAACAGGCTCAAATTCCCAGCCTCACATATTTCTCCATAAAACTTCAGATTACTCTAAACCTGGACACCTCTTTTCCAACAGGTTGGGGACCTATAATGCAACACTAACAGAAGCTGTAAGTTTCCAGTATTTTCCTTTTTTCCTGCCCTGAAATGGCTGAACACCTGTTTAATGTGCCTACGGGCAATAATTAGGAAGGAATGAGGCTGCTCTCCGTTAACATTTCATTCCCTGCTCCAGCAGCACATTGCTATTAGTAATGACCTTCCAGTTGCAGAGGATGTGGAATTTATTAATTAACAAAACACCAAAAAAGATCCCAAATCCCTTTGAACTTTTCCTTTCTAAAATAAGAACGTGCTCATAAAAAGGACAGACCTGCTAAAAAAAAAAAGAATTCTATATTCATCTGGGGTTTTCCTCACATCTGGTGTTCACTGTTTTGTAGAGATGCTAATTAATATCTGTTAATTAAGCAATGAAAGCGCTGCTGTCAGGAAGAAATGGAAACTTCTGGATCAATTCCTTGCTCTGGAGTTTGCTCAAGAGGTGATCTGGCTGGAGCCACTGAAATAAGAGAAGGAACAGCTTGAGAAAGAAGTACTCAAAATCCGGGATTTGATTTTCCCAAGCAAGGGATTTATTTGGTTTATGGAGTTATTAACCTTTTTATTATGTTATCCAGGGAGGTTGTGGCTGCCCCATCCCTGAAAGTGTCCAAGGCCAGGGCAGCTGAGCTTGAAGCAACCTGGGATAGCAGAAGGTGTCCCTGCCCATGGAGGAATGAGTGGAACGAGGTGGTCTTTAAGGCTTTGAAGTCCCGTCCAACCCAAATAATTTTGTGATTTTATGATTCTCTTGCCAGATACGTGATTGTCTTCCCAGTACAAAACAGAATGAGATCAGTTCAGCATTAAAAACTTTAATAAAAACCTTAATAAACTGAGTTGCCATAGCCTGTTTGGGGCAGCGATGCTCAAAGTCTCACGTGCCTTGTTCCACCAACCATGTCCTCTCCCCGCTGCTGTGCCCTTGCTCTTCAGGCTATCCCATTAGCTGGAGAGAGTGGAGCTGTCCTTGTCCACTGTTGAAAACCACCCCAGGCAAAATTTTGGGTGCTGGCTCCTCTCTCTGCCATCAGTGCTTTGGAAAACCAGTGAAATCCTACTGACCCCCAGCCATCCCGTGGGAGATATGTCGAGAGAAGCAGCATCAGCAAAGTCCTTCCCTGGCAGCTTAAAGGTCCAGTAGGCTCAGGGTGGACCAGCCACCTCCAATTAAATGTCCACATGTTACAGAACTTTGATTCCTTTGGATTTTTGCCTCCTTTCTTCACGTTTTGCATTTTTTGTGGAACTTGGCTTGGAAAACACTTTATTTATCAGGCACTGCTGCTGTCAGCTCTCTCCAAGTCATCTTCGATATACATGACAAGGACAGACAAGGATTCACTGTGCTAATGAAGTTAAATTCCTCTGCTCCAGGGGGAAGCACTGGCATAGCCTGCAGCACCAGCTGGAGCGTGGTTAGGGCAGTGAGCCTTATGGCTGAGAGTGCACTGGAGATCTGTGGGAGCTGAAGTGTATCCATGTTCCCATAAAACAGCTCCCTAGGAGCACTAGGCATGGAACACCTTCGGGGATGGGGACTCCATCACCTTACTGGGCAGCCCCTTCCAATGCCTGACTACCCTTTCCACAAAGAATTTTCCCAATATCCAACCTGAACCTCCCCTCTAGTAGCTTGAGGCCATTTCCTCTCATCCTGTTCCTTGGTCCCAGCTCGACCTCCACCCAGTTCCAGTATCCTTCCATAAGCTCACCCTTGATGCTGAGAGGATGTGAGTGCTGGGAAGGGGGATGTCCTAAAGCCTGCTTGGCCTTCATCTCCCAGTCCTCACTGGAAGAGCCGACTAGTTGCAGCCAATCCCTCTCTGATCTATTTTGAGCTCATCCATCACAGTCATTAGGAAGGAACTATATTTTATCACTCACTTATCATAAAGCAACTGCTCCACTCCATATTTTATGGCTCTCAGAGCCCTCAGCTGCCCTTTGCTGTTGGATATGTAGAGTACAGAAGCTTTTAGAAGTCTCCACTATAATTTACATTCCAAACAAAGAAAGAGGGAGAAAAAGAACTAATTAATTTGCCCCAAGTTATGGAATAATGCAGAGAATAAATGCCAAACTCTTGACTTCACCTGCTTGATTGCTGCCTCCTGTGGAAGTCACTTTAAGACATGGGTAATAATAAATCAAAGCCTCCCTTGTTATGAAGGGGGCTCCAACCAGAGCCCCCAGTGTGCTGGTGGACTTCTGGCAGAACTCAGAGCTGCCAGCAAACAGCTCAAGGCACAGTGGCACTTTGCTTTCCCTTTCTGATCAGGCCATCTGGTCCCTCTCTTTGGAATTTTGGTTTTATTTCAGTTTTTGTAATACATGCTGCAGCTTCACTCTGTGAAACTGTTCAGCTGTGACCCTTTCCTTAACATACAGAAGGGAAGTTTGTAAAACAGCTTGAAAACAATGATGGAATCATCCAGATTATGATAACTACAGAAGCGAAGATCAATACCAATCCATTCCAAAGCCATTAATTCTCAATCCTTCAGGAATTTGAGCATCCACCTTCAACACTTCATCATTTTCCAAGGAGACCATTACTCTGTGTTGCCAATTACCCTAAGATGTCCCATGTCAGCTGAAAAGGAAGGCTCTGTGAAACCTGTCAGTTCCATTTTGAATCTCTGTCAAGAAACCAAACACAGAGCACAGCTTGCATACTGTCACAATTCCTGAAAACCTTAGTCCCTCTCCAGAATGTTTGAAAGTCTCAGAGCCGAATCAGAAAGTTCTGGGGTTTTTTTTCATTTCATTTCTGACACTGAAGAAAATAAGTCACTGCCTTTGCTGCCCTCAAAAGATTTGAAGAGCTTTTTTTTAATGACTTGTTTATCAAAAAAATTCCCAAGAATGGAGCTGTGCTGCTCCTTTGGAATGAGAAACCAACCTGTTCAACTAATCCTAATGAGTTCACAAGGAGGAAGAGACAATATGGGTTATTCAGAGGAGTATTAGGGGATACGAGTCACTTTTTTACTGCAAGAGATCTTCACTGTAGTGAAGTAACCTTCCAATTTCCTGGGATAAAACTGGAGCTCAAGGTGGGCTCAGGAATCATAGAATGGTTTGGGTTGAAAGGGACCCTGCCACGGGCAGGGACACCTTCCACTATCCCAGGTGGCTCCAAGCTTTGTCCAACCTGGCCTGGAACACTTCCAGGGATGGGGCAGCCACAGCTTCTCTGGGCAACCTGTGCCAGGACTTCCCCACCCTCACAGCCAAGAATTTCTTCACAATATCCAAGCTGAATTTCCCCTCTGTCAGTTTGAAGCCATTCCCCCTTGTCCTGTCACTCCAGTTCCTCATAAACAGTCCTCCTCCAGCTTCCCTGTAGCCCCTTCAGACACTGAAAGGTGCTGTGTGGTCTCCACACAACCTTGTCTCCAGGCTGAACACTCCCAGCTCTCCCATCCTGTCTCCATAGGGAAGATTTTTCAGTTTCCCCAGCAACTTCTGGGCCCTCCTCTGGACTTGCTCCAACATCAAGTTTCTTCCACCAGAAACCTGCATGTCCTGACCTATCTGAAATTACTGTCACAAACAGCCACATTTTGATTTGCTGCATTCTCTAAACTACACTTCTTACCTTTGAAGATACCTAATGAACTACAGGGAGCAGGAATAATCTCCCTTGAGAGAAATCCTTCAGTAAAGGACTATAATTAAATATATACCGACACTGACTGTGTCACAACACTGGCATCAAGAGCATATATTGCTTCTGCTTAACATCTTGGTGGTGGTTGCATTGACACTATAACTTCCTGTTATTACACAGATGTCAAATTTACCACTTTCAATTATTATATAGATATTGTTCAAATTTATGAACGTATTCTCTGTAACAAAATTTAACAAATTAATCAGCCTGTGCCTCCCTTTTGCTCAATTTTAAGACAATGAGGTGAGTGATACTAAATTGTCAGAGGGTACATTTATCAAATCATGCCTCTGTAATAATAATAACTATTCTCTGCTCCTCTCACATGGAACAGGCGGGGTCTGAGTTCTTTCATGCCTCACACAAGAGGAGCAGAGGACCAAAACATTCCAACAGATTGGAGGACAAGTAACCAGAAGCTCTGGTGATCCCAGCCACAGCTCCAAGGCACAACATCAGTTGTTTATCCAAGTGACTGACATTTCCAGCAGCTTCTGAGAGGATCATTGCAAGCAAGCATTTCCACAATGTCTTGCCAACTACAGCCCATATCTTTCCACTTGGAGACAACCTGTTGAGACAATAAAACTACACCACAACAGAGTGTTTTTGTAGCCCACCTATCTGAGACCAGCTGACCATTAAAAATTGCAGTTGTAAGGTGAATAAATAAACACTTTACCTGTACTCATCCTGTGTGAACCGTGGAATCACCGAGGGCTGCAGAACAGCAATTTCTACTGTTGTAGTGTTGAACTTCACAGGGTCCCCATCATCATATGCAATGACCACCAGCTATGACCAACAGAGAAAATCACTCACTGAGCGGAGAAAAGAACATTTCTCATGTTGACTTGCAGCAACACTTGTACTTTCAGGGTCAAACAAATCACATTTTCTTTCACTGCAAATTGTAACTTGTGGAAGAACAAAACATGGAGGGAACAGGTGACAGCCAACCACGGGTTGGACCCTCTGCTGAAAAATGGACAGGAAGAGAGTAAACTGGAATTTGGATACAAGTGTCTTCTACAAGGGAACCTGGGCTGTCCCAGCCCTGCTGTGTCACAGGTCCTGTGCTGGCACTGCTGGGGACACTCCAGGTCTGAGAGACACTGAGGGGCTGGAGCATGTCCAGGGAAGGGAATGGAGCTGGGGAAGGGGCTGGAGCACCAGGAGCAGCTGAGAGAGCTGGGGGGGGGGCTCAGCCTGGACAAAAGGAGACTCAGGAGGGACCTGGAATTCTCTCCAGCTCCCTCACAGGAGAGGGGAGCTGGGGAGTGTCGGGCTCTGCTCCCAGGGAACAAGGGACAGGAGGAGAGGGAACAGCCTCAAGCTGTGCCAGGAGAGGGTCAGGTTGGACAGGAGAAGGAATTTGTTCCTGGAAAGGGTGGTCAGGCCTTGGCAGGGGCTGCCCAGGGAGGTTTGGAGTGCCCATCCCTGGAGGTGTCCAAGGAAGGACTGGCCGTGGCACTCAGTGCTCTGGGCTGGGGGACAAGGTGGGGATGGGGCACAGCTTGGTGACAAAAAAATCCTCTTTAGGAAAGAGATGCTCTGCATGCTAAAACCTTGGACAAGGCCAAATGACCTTCTCCAAAGTGAGGCCCAGTATAAATACTTTGCTTTCTTGATCTCTGCTCATGTCTGTTTGTGTATGTAATCTGTGCTTTCCTGCTGGGACAAACAACTTCACTTGTTTTCAGCTTCCATAGGAAGGTGCCACCAGAAAGATGCGACACCAGCTCACTGAAGAGGGAGCAATGGAAAGTTTTCCAGTCTCCTCTCCCTGAATTTCTCCTTACTTCTGGAGGTCACTTAATGGAGCAGGTCAGCACCTCCTTCTAGCAGAGCATTTTTAACCCATTTCTGCCAGGCCAAGCTACTCCCAGAACAGCTCAGTGAAGAGACAGCTCGGAACAAAAGAAGACACTTTTCCCCCCAGCCAATATATTATGGAATTCACCAGTGCAAGTTATCAGAACTTCAGAAGATATCAAGTATTTTTTTGTTTACTGACGCAATTCTATTCAATTTTTAAGTACCCTCTCAATTCATGAATCTTCGAGGGGAGACATGTGCCAATGATTATGATTCAAATCATACCTTTCTCCACAGTAACCACACTCCAGGCCAGTAACAACACAGGAGGAATTTAAGGCTCTTTAAAGTTAATGCTTTTGCATTAAAACATTTGTAAACAGCAACTCCCAAACTCTCCACCTGTGCAGTAACTTTCTTTACAAGGTATCTTGCCATTCTTACAAAGCTATTAGGTTTAGGGTTACAAAGCAGATTTCTATGCTGACAGCCCTGGGGAAAACAAACTTAAATAAAAATGAGGGTTCCTGCAGCTGCCTTGTTTTTCCTGCTTCCTCCTGCAGCCACATCTATTCCTGGACTCAGAATGGCACAAAACACGTGCCAAGGGAAAAAAAAAATAACAAAACTGAAATTTCACATCTTCATCCAATTAAATGTTGGACTTGATGATCTTGGAAGTCTTGTCCAACCCTAATGATTCTGTGATCTTAGTATGCAAGATAAAGCAACAAAAGAGAAACACATAGGGGAAAGGAATCCCATCAAGAAGATAAAGAAGGTTGTACCTTAAACACTGTACTGGGCTCTTCATTTAGGTTGACTCGGGTTATGACACGACCTGAGTTTTCCTCCACATCAAAAATGCTGGCACTGTAGGGAAATTGGACGACATCCACTTTGTACCGGACTCGACTCGCTGGTGTGCCCTGGAAAGCAAAAACAAGGCAACTGGAACATTTCTGTGGAATTATACACCCCATGAAGTCTGCAAAGGATTAAAATGCAGCATTGTTAAGACCATCACAAACAAAACTTGCTGCTTGTCTTCCTCATAATTGGGTTACTGAGCACCCCCAAAATATTTTATAGTGATTTTTCAAAGCTTCAGCAAGAAAAGTAACCAGGAAGAAAAGAGTTCAACCCCCCATCTCCTTAAACAAAATGTCTGTTTGGTAACTACCGACAGTTTTAAACAGAACATGGGCACAGCTTAAGGTTAGTTAAACTACCTTTCAAATACACTTCAACATGTTCTAAAACTCATTTGAAGAAACTTATGACTGGTAACAGAAAAAGCAGTTTTGCACGTGGGTTTTAAGTAGCCTCGCAATGAACCCTCCCCACAGTTCAGACAGTGTTTTGGTCACAAGGGACAAGCACAGGGAGCCCATGTGTGTGGCACAAACTGCCTGAAATACCAAATCCGAAGGGGAATCAGAAGCAGCCCTGCCAGAGGGTATAATATATGATTTTTTAAAGTCAGTAACAGCATTTTCCACCACAAGGCTATTTACCTGATTTAACTGTTTTAACACTACCTGCCTGAAAAAAATAACATTTATTGAGAAGAATGTAATTTCTTAAGGCATTCATTAGGTTCCAGTGATCCCATTGCAGCAGTCACTCTCCAGGCACCTCAGTGCCATGGAAATACTGAGGGTGGAGAAGATCTTTTAAAGCCACTGAGTCCAACTTATAACCACTGCCAAGCACTGAAACATGTCCCCAGCTGCCACATTCACATATTTGTCATAAACTTTCAGGGATGAGGAATCCACCCCCCCCGGGCAGCCCCTTCCAGTGCCTGACCACCCTTTCCAGGAACAAATTGCTTCTCCTGTCCAACCTGCCCCTCTCTCCTGGCACAGCCTGAGGCCGTTCCCTCTCCTCCTGTCCCTTGTTCCCTGGGAGCAGAGCCTGACACTCCCCAGCTCCCCCCTCCTGTGAGGGAGCTGGAGAGAATTACAGGTCCCTCCTGAGTCTCCTTTTGTCCAGGCTGAGCCCCCCCAGCTCTCTCAGCTGCTCCTGGTGCTCCAGCCCCTTCCCCAGCTCCATTCCCTTCCCTGGACACGCTCATCTCCCTCTTCATCGTGGTTGAGTGGTTTAGAAGAGATTCCCATGAGAACATCAGGCCTTCCCCCTGATTTTCTTTGTCTGAATAATGATTTTTCAGCAGACTGTGTGTCCTGTATGTGCAGGCATTTGGGCATTTCACAAAATTCAAACTAAGTTATTTGCTAAATATTTTCTGGAGTGGATTCAGAGAAGCCCTTTAGAAACTTATGTCCTGTCTGTGCCATGATTCCATTTCCTTAATGCCTCTGAGTCTAGACCTCAGATTAGATTTTGACCTTTACATTGTATTTAAACATCCAAAATATCAGAGCCCATAGTTTCATTAATGGCAAATTTGGGATTTTTACTTGAATCCAATAACGTGCTACAAAGCAGCTTTGTTGTTATTGGGCATTTATTCCATGCCAGCTAAGTACAAGGAAACAGGACATTTCATCTTGTAATCAGCAACAGCAATGGCTCCAAAGTGCTTTAAGTTCACTCAATCCTATAAACATTTTCCTGATCCAACAGAAGCCCTTTGACTGTTGCCTCTTGGAGCCCTCCAAGGAACTCCAGCCCAGGCAGGGTTTATCAGGAAGAATCAGCACCTTTAATCATCCAGAATTGTGTCTGCCAGGTGTGTTTTGGTGTTTAGCAAAGTAATCTAAAAAAAATCATGTTAATATTTCAATTACTTCACAGGCCCACATGTGCTAAGGAGTGCAAATCCTTGAAAACCTGAGGAATTTCTGAGACACACAGAGGTCATTATCAACTTTCCCCTGGCATTCTCTTCAGCCATTTTTCTTCAGCATAATAATTAAGAGCAAATTACCTGCTGCAATCCAGTCTATTTGGTCTCAGAGTAATGGTCCTCACATTTGCTGGGAAGACTAAGAGATCTCATCATCATTAAACCTGCACACGTTAGGTAATTTGGTATTAAATAAACAAAAATCTCATCGGGTTATTGTTCCTGATCTGCCTATCAAGTAACACTTTTATCCTGCCATTTCTGAAAAATAACAAAACAGGGATTTATTTTTTATTTACCATACTTTGGCACTGGTGTAATTAGGAAAATCTCCAGAGAGATTTCCCAGGGAAACCTATTTAGAAGTAAGTTTTAATTATCTGAAATATTAATCATCTTTTGCCTCTGTTCTAAATTAATTTGGATACTTTATTAAGTCCGTAGCAAAACCTCAATATAGCAGAAAATATTCTCAACTAAACCACAGAACAAGAATTGTACTTGGCAGGAAACATGTTTATTATGTCAAACCAAAGTTTCCCTGAGAGTTCCTTTAAAGAAGCTCCTCCAACTTCAATTATTTCTTTTATGGCTGTGTTATGCCATAAGCTTCAATTTATTCTAGGGGAAAAACATTCCTTTGTGACAGCTGACAGGGAGGAACATGGCCCCTGTACTTAGGTTTGATGATGAAGCTGCTTCTGGGAAAGGGGCCATGGATGAGGCACATATGCCCTGGCCAGATTATTCCCAACAGGCACAGAGAGCTTGCAGAGAAATTAGAATAAAGCCAGGAAAAATGGGGACAAGTGAAACTCAACAATTTTTGGGTGTTTTCATGTGTAGTTATACCAGCAACTCAAGAGGAAGCCAGGAATTGTTACTTCCAGTCTCCAGGAGAGGAAAGCTGGAGCCCCTCTGCCCTGGAGCCAGGCTGGGAGAGCTGGGGGAGTTCAGTGTGGAGAAGGAAAGGATCCAGGGAGACCTTATAGCACCTTCCAGCCTAAAGGGGCTCCAAGAGACCTGGACAGGGCCTTTGGAAAAGGGTCTGGAGTGATAGGAAAAAGGGAAATGGCTTCATGCTGCTGGATGGGATACTGGGAAGAAATTCTTTCCTGTGAGCTCTGACACAGGTTGCTCAGAGAAGCTGTAGCCGCCCCACCCCTGGAAATGTCCAAGGCCAGGTTGGACGGGACTTGGAGCAACCTGAGATAGTGGAAGGTGTCCCTGCCCATGGCACTAGGTGGAATGAGGTGATCTTTCAGGTCCCTTCCAGCCCAAACCATTCCTTGATTCCAGGATTCAAATGGGTAACAGACATACCAAACCAGAGTGACTGGAGAGAATGGGGGAAAACCTGCCATATTTCACTTTCCTTTGCAGTCAGCTGGTGAAAATCCCATATGTACCTCTGGTGAGTGACTTGGATTTTATTCCCTTTGTGTGGAATAGCAGCCTAATGAATGCAGAATTATTTACCTGGACTCTCTGTACTCAATGTCTCTGCCTGGCTCAAGTCAAAAAACCACTGAGGGTATTACAGGTAAAATATGAAACTTGTGAGGAGAGTAATGAATTACCTCTATCCATAGATTTGAAACCAAATCCGAATGATTTGCGTAAGGAACACTTCAATAAGGCAATTTTTTGTAAAGTTAATCCTATGAAAAAAATTGGGAAGTGATGCTAAACCCCAGACTTCACATGTTTTTGTAACATTCTTGAAGTAACCAGGAAAGATGGGGCAGATCAGAGCAGGGGGATGGTTTTGGTGGTCTGCGTTGTGAATGGTGCAATGGTTCACCCTAAATTCATTCATACATAGTCTAAAATCTGAAGGATTCTACTCCTTAGTAAGTAACTCAACAAAAGGGCCCAAAATTCTGAATTACCAACTCCCACAAACTGAACACTAAGAACACAAAGTTCAATAGCCTTGAGATCAAGTGACTTGAAGAACTCACGGAATTTGCAGCAGGTGTCCCATATCCCAGTCAACAGCAGACACCAGAAAATTCAACAAGTTCTGCATTGCCTGAAAATGTTTTTACCTCCAATTAAAATTGTGTGAAGTCTCAAATCAAATATCTATTAGCATCTTATTTTTCAGTGGGTAAGACAACAAGGACAATTATTCTAAATTTGACAAAAAGGCTCCGTTGAAGAAAAACCTCACAAAATGTTAAGAGAATGGATAAATCGTTAAATTAGATGTTTTGGAGCTCCAGAAAATGGCTGCTCATTAAAATTAGTGTTTTGCATCTGTTTCTATTAACATTTCAAATCAACGAAATCAGACTATAGAGCCCATGGCAGAAATATTCCAGCTTGTACACTGATAAACCATCCAAAAAAAAAAAAAAAGGCATAGAAAGAAAAGCAAATATCTCTCGTTATGTAACTCCTGGGAATCACCTCTGACAAGCAAAGCCAACAAACTGAGCAGCTTACAAACAGCTCCTGGTGCTCTCCTGTCCAAATATTTGGAGACTTAAGAGCTTCATCAAGGCATCAAATGTTCACCAGGAAAAAAATTCTCCTTGTCTCCAAGGGATTTGTCCAACCCTAACACAGGCTCCAGATTTCTTCAGCTCCAAAGGATCTGTCTGCCCAAAAAATAGATGGTTTGCAATAGCTGCAGGTATGTCTCCCTAGAAAGACTTGAAAATATACAAGAGAAAGCAAATTTGCACATCTTTGTGTCAGTTAAAGGAAAGAAGGACATCAAAATAAATGTTTCTCCCCCTCTGCTCTGCTCTAGTGAGGCTCCACCTGGGTCACTGGGCACAGTCCTGGTGTCTCCAACTTAAGAAGGACATGGAACTGTTGGAGCAAGTGCAGTGGAGGCCATGAAGTTGCTGAGGGGACTGGAACACCTCTCCTATGGAGACAGGATGGGAGAGCTGGGAATGTTCAGCCTGGAGAGGAGAAGGTGGTGTGGAGACCTCACAGCACCTTCCAGGATCTGAAGGGGCTACAGGGAAGCTGAAGAGGGATTGTTCATGAGGAACTGGAGTGACAGGACAAGGGGGAATGGTTTCACACTCACAGACAGGAAGTTTAGATGGGATATTGGGATGAAATTCTTGGCTGTGAGGGTGGGGAGGCCCTGGCACAGGTTGCTCAGAGAAGATGTGGCTGCCCCATCCCTGGAAGTGTTCCAGGCCAGGTTGGACAGGGCTTGGAGCAATCTGGGATAGTGGAAGGTGTCTCTACCCATGGCAGAGGGCTGGAACTGGGTGATCTTTAAGGTCCCTTCTAACCCAAACCATCTTGGGATTCTATTCTTTTCCTACAGGATATTATCTCACATATCTAGAAGCATTCCTAGCCTCTTTCTAGATCTGGAAGCACCATTGAAATCACCAAAAACGCAGCATTTCAGTGGCTTCCCAGTCACACAAAGCCCCTCCAAAGCCACACATGCCACTCAGGGTACCTGCCCGCACCTTTCACCATCGCTGACTCCATGTTTTGCTGAGAACACAAAAGGCTTGGTGAGGAAATGAAGCTCAAATATGATCAATGAGTTCTTCCAGGAAAGAAGGCAAGGAGTTCATAGTGGAAAAAACCCACCCCACAGGTTCTTTTGTTTTGGAAGGACAAAATGTTTATTTACCACATTTCATGAAAACACATCAAGCAAAATTAAGCAGATTTCAATGAGCAGAATTTGAAATTTGAGTGGTTAGAACTAATGTGAAAGTATCTTTTGAAACATAATTTGTATTCTCAGCCACTCCCAATAAAAATGTGAATTAAAACTGGAAAAGAAAGGAGAAATTGGTAAGAGTTTAAACTGACATTTACTCAACACAGCCCTGCAAGTCTTAGCCTTTAGTGAAAAGCACTGGTTTCTATGTTTTAATTGACATTTCACCATGGACATGAAGGAATAACTATCAGAGGTCCCTAATGCCTTCAGGCAGTTTTTGACCACTCTGAAATACACAGGTCAAAATAAAAATGTAACAAAGCATCTCCTAGGAAGCATTTGAGTCTGGCACAGATTCTTTCTACTTTAACTGAGCAAGTGTGAATAATAACCAGAAATCCAGGGGTTTTTCTTTTTGCAATCAGTTGTCTTCTGATAATGGCTGAAGGTTTTAGGCCTCTGTTAAATGAAGAAAATCACACATCTCCAGCCTCAAACACTCATTCATTCATGCAGATACACATTTCTATGTGGAAGGTACAATGAGTACTGCTTGGAGATTTGATGGGGGAATTTTGATCATCAAACCAAGAGAATCATCTGTCTCCAAGAAATGAAGAACTGTTGGATTAATTTAAGAGTAAAAGCTCACTCTTGCCCCTCCTGACTTTCTGAAAGCACATCACAATCAGTCACAACACTTCCACACCTATATATGCACTAAGTTTCTCAATAATTTAGGAAATACACATGGAAAACCATGTCCCAGGTGTCTTTCACCCTCTTGTCTTTCACCTCAATCACTATTTATTTGTTTGAAATGGAGAGCCCACCTCCCCTGACACCTCTCCCACCTCCTTCTTACCCAAACCTGCTCCTGGAAAATTCCAATTTGCCTCATCTGCAGAGCCATCCCATCCAGGTGCTGAGCATTTCCATTTGGATTCTCACAGCATCCATATTCATTTCACAACACACAGCCAAGTTGGGATTTGTTGAAGACAGTGAGAGCCTCTGAGGAGCTGATAAGTTCTGAGAAGCTTTTATTGCAGATGATGGAAAAATCTGGCTGGACTTTTATTAATGTGGATATGGGAATAGACTACATTACTTCCAAAATAATAATTGCAAAAATCAGCCTTGGGTACTTCAAATTAGGGAGGCTTTTTAGTTAGACCTGCCCTGATAAACAGGCAGGTTTTAAAGCTACAGTTCTTTCCTTAACAGATACATATTTCTTTTCCTGGAATGATAAAAGAGATATATCAGTACTCTGCAAATAAGATTCCAACAGGTTAAAAAGCCTAAAGCGCACAAGTGAGGTATTGATGATAAATAAAATATTCCATCCCTTAAGGTGAGTTTAGAGGAAGGTCCCCTTGCTGAGCAGAGAAAAGGTTGTGTGGTTTTCAAACCAATTTCTGGTGAATTCATATCAAATACTTTGTGACACCATTTAATGTCAAAGTCAGCCCCAAATAAATAGAGATTTTCCAGTAGCACAAAGCATCCGAACAGGTTGGCTTAGGTAGAAAAAGAAACAAAGCCATTTCTGCCTGATAATTTTTACTTTTAAAAGAATAAAGCTGAGATAAAACTATCAGCCATTAGTTTGAAATAAAAACTCCTTTCAAAACCTATTTTAAAAGCTTTCTTCCACAGCTGGCTGACTTTTACGGCTTTTGCATTCATTAAATGCTTCAGGGCAGCTTTGTTTTTAAATCTTCATAAAAAAAATCAAACAAATGGAACAAGTGTTCATGTGATAGTGAGATAAATGTTAGAAAAGGAGAGAGTTCAGTAGGATTTGTTTTTTTTAAATGAAAAAGTGACATAAGTTTGCATTGGAAATGCTGATAGCACAGGACTAAGAATTATGAATAAATATACATTAATGAGTTTCAGAACTATTTTGTTTGCACCAAGAACTCAGTGGTACCTTAGTCTTCAAAATTTAGACACCTAAAATCTAGGGATTATAAAATGGAGCTTATATTAGAATGGGCAGATAGAGCCCAAAATATCTTACTGTAAGGCAACAGAAAATATTAAATAAAAGCTGCACAAAAACCAAATAAAAATTGAATTTCTAGCCCTAATGAGCAATTATTTATTTTCTCTCCCCGATAACCCACATCTGTTTAAATTTCCAAGGCCTAGATTTTTATCTTCTTGCATGGCTTCATTGATCCTTAACATACTTTTCCACAGGCTTTTCTCAAAAAAACAGTCTGATAAACTTGCTTGGAGCAAATGCTCATCCCTAGAAATTTTTCAGTCCAGGCTGGACAGGACTTGGAGAAACCTGGGATAGTGGAAGGTGTCCCTGCCCATGACAGGGAATAGAATGAGATGAGCTTTATGATCCCTTCCAACCTAAATCATTTTAGGATTCTACGAAATCCAGAGTGGTGCGAAAGGCAGGAACAGATCCCTGGGGACTGCGAGGAGTGAACTTAAAATTTTAGGGTTCTGCTGTGGCAACAAAAAAATACCAGTTTTAACAGCCACGCACAGCCAGTTTTCCTCACATTCCACTGGGGGATCACTCTGAAGTGATTCCACTTGTGATATGGACACTGTTTCCTTCCCATATTCCTTCCTTAGCCCCCTTGGATCTCCATTCCCATTCTGTAATGCCCAGGTTATTGCAGCAAACACAGGGAAGAATAAAACACTCAGGAAACGTGATAGAGTAGAATCAGACAGACTTAAATCTTTTCCAGCAAAGATCTTTGAGATAGGGATAGTCTAGCTTATCTGCCCTGCAAATCACTGCTTTAAAAAGTGACTAAGATGATCATGGAAACACCAAGAAACAGGGAAGGAGGTTGGATTTAAGCACTAGACAGAGGCAATAGGAGCAAGAGTGTAGGCAGGACACAGAAATACGAGCCCTCACAAAGCTCTCTGAAGGGCTAGAGCAGGGAATTCTCTTCCAGAGATATATTCCCTTACTTAGGCATTGTGGTTCAAGTCCGGAAAGGGACCAGGAGTTGTGGGTACAAGCCTTTCATGTCCCTGATCACAGAGTCATGGAATAGTTTGGAAACACCTTCAAGCCATGGGCAGGGACATCTTCCACTCTCCCAGGTTGCTCCAAGTCTCATCCAACCTGGCCTTGGACACTTACGGGGATGGGGCAGCCAGAAAAGATCCTCACAGGTGCTGCAGCTTGTTACCTTGATAGCAACATCCTGCATTTTAAGACTCCCAACACCTGTGGAAACATCTAAATGTTGTCAGGTGCTCTGGCCAGTTTCGTTCTCTGCAGTTAAGATATTTTACATGGAAATAGAGCTACAGGTTGAATCTTTCCATCAGTGGAGCAAAGAGAGCACAGGCCTATAACATCTCATGGAAAGGCTTTTCCTGGAGATATTGGCCAAGTTAGACAGGGCTTGGAGCAACGTGGGATAATGGAAGGTGAAGGGTTTGGAACCAGATGAGCTTTAAGGTCCCTTCCAACCCAAATTATTTTGTGCTTCTGCAATTCCAAGATGAACAAAACAAGATGCAGAGGGAGGAGAGCAGGAACTACCATTCCAAGGTCTTGCTGTCTTTCCCTCAAAATCAGGCACCACCATCGCAATGCTCCCTCTCAAATTGTCCAGGACTGGCCATTAAGGGACCCAGTTTTTTGGTTACTGCTCCCACACTTCCTCTGCCCTCTGCTGCCCTTCCTTAAATACCCTGGAGTACTATTAATTGCTAGCTCCTCTTAATTAGCCACTATTAATTAACTACTTGATGATTCTACTGGCTTTGCTACACTTTAAACAAATAATACTCCAGGTCTTCAGCTGTTAAAAACAACCTTAAGCGCCTTCAAGGTGAGGAATATCCCACTAACAGGGATTGCCCTCAGGGAATTTCCCTCCCTTTGTGTGCTCTGTGTCCTTAAAAGAAATTCTCCTCCTGTATTTCTGCCCTTAGATGGTGAAGAAGTCCCCAAAGAGCATCTTTAGCTCAGCTCCACCTGATTTGCATGAGAGCACTGCCACCAGCTTGTAACCTGTGTAGCACATTCTCCCTGAAGATTTTTCTCCTTATTGTGCCAAACACTAACAATTAAAAATGGAACCTGGCTGGCAGAACAGCTTTGGCTTTTCCTGGCCTCAGTGTATCATCTGGTCACAGATGTTCCTTGACCCCTAGCTCCAGGAACTGCCAAGGAGTCAGGATTGTGAGCCCAGTCCTGTCAATCCAGAGCTCCAGCAGGAAACAGCGACAAAAGCCAGTGACACAAATAAACTTTATCCCCAAAACAAGTGCCCTGGGTTCAAATCCTGCACATGGAAAGGGCAGATTCCATAAGACCCTGGGATGGCTCAGATTAGAAGTGCACGATGACTGTAAAATCGAGACAGTGATAACCATACAAAGCTGTGCTTTGTCTCCCCTTTGAGCCACAGAACTGTCCCTGCCTTTCTGTCTTACTCACCTACACTGAGAAGCTGTATAAAGAGCTTTCCAAAACTCTTCCTGAGAGACAGGAGCTGTGTCAGTGATTTTCCAGCTTCAGGAGCCAGCCTTGTAAAGGCAGCCACTGTCCAGAACACTCAAGGACAGGCTGACACGAAATAACGCGTGAGTTACTCCTCTGTGACTCTCCTCATCATAACCTGGGTTGATCAAAGGTACTAAGGAGGGTTAGGATTTTTCCCTCTTGGGTGTAGAGCATTAATAGGATCATTTTGCTTACCGGGGGATCCTGATCCTCGGCTGAAACCGTGGTGATAACGGTGCCCTTGATGGCATCAGGAGCCACCATTCCCCTGTAGAGCTTCTGGCTAAACACTGGTGAGTAATCATTCATATCCTGCAAAACATTACCAACAGGTTAGTTCTGAAGCTTAAACAAAATTACAGCCACATCCATAAATGGGTTTGTCAAACTCCTTGGGAACTTCCTTGGGAAGTCTGCCTGCCATTCCCAGACTCCCTTGATTCCATCACCACCACACAAGACCAGTATGCAAGGGGGAAAGAGACAGAGATTCACCAAAAATATCGTGTGAGAGCTCATTCTGCAGGAAAACACAATGTCACAAGTGAGCAGAGCAGAGAATTCCACATCACCTGCTCCTCCAGCAGCAGCCTCTGCTCATTTTCCAAAATGAATGAGCTGCTGTTGCTTGATGGTGTTTGTTACCTCTAATATGCAACAAATTAAGGGGAAATAGAGTGTCTGATTAGTATCAACAACCCAGGAGAGCCTATGCTGGTGCTCTTGATGGGTATCATGATGAAAAGAAAGTTCAAAGGCCCAATTTCAACGCCAGAGTGTATTTTCACACCTAGAGATGTGTGCACAGCTGTCTGTGTATTTATCCATTCATGACTACCTCCCTTGGTGACAAATGCAGCCTCACCCAGATAGATTCCAGGCCAGGTGGAAATTCCCAGGCTGGCACCAAGGGAGATGCCATGGTTGGATGCTCAGTGAAATGTTTCCCCAGGAGCCACCAGTGTTTAGAAGCTCAACCAGCATCAGAGGTTATTAAAAATCTGTGATAAGAGAGGCATTCACTCACACTGAGGTGTCGGAAAATAACTGAAAATAATTCTGATAGGTTGTCAGAAAAGAATTGTTTGTCAAAATTCTCTCCAAGACTCCCTAAAAACCTGTAAGTTTCAAGTCCATCTGTAAATCACAACTGTTATTATACTGAGACAATTTCTCTCTCTCTTATTTTTTCCTTTTGAGCCACTTTCCTACCTGGAACTCTCTTGAGGACACATTTATTCATTTTACACACTACTATTTGCATAGTTTTGAGCATGTGGATAACACATTAAATTTTCTGGGGTGGCTTTACTGATCCACAAACAGAGTGCAGCCTTTTTTCTCCACTTTTTTCCCCTTCATAGAATCATTAAGGTTGGAAAAACCCTTCCAGACCAGCTCTTTATGCTGCAAATTTAATGAGCTTATACTGACTAAATCCATGTTACACAGTCATTTAAAACACTCCTGCAGACCCCATCAGAGCCCACAACAACAGTACAATAAACAGCTACATATAAAAAATAAAGGACTGTCAGAAGTCCATGTAATAAATGCCTGAATAATTCCTGGTCAGTGAGAGGTCTGTCATTCCAGACTTCAAAAGGCACTGGAATTGCCTTTTCTCTGATTTTCAGACTTTCAAAGACAACAGGCTCATTAAATTCAAGTAAAAAGCCACTCCCAGGCAATTCCAACTAGGAGAGCATTTCAAATGAAAATATTTTAGAAAAACATCCACATTCAATAATTAGCATTTCTGCATGGAATTACAGGGACTGAATCTCATTATTTCCCTTTCTTGACCTGTTTGTGAGAAAATAATTCATTTCATCAGAGAATTTAATACTCAGGTCTATTTTACACAGACAATCTTGTTTCTCATGACTCTTCAAAGAAATAAGCTTTCATCCTTTCTGCTCCCAGAAATTCCCCCCTGGAGCAACATGTTGCTGTGGCAAAGGATCCAGCATTATACAGCAACTTTGGACTGTAAGAAATGTTCCAGGCCACGTTGGATGGGGCTGGGAGCAACATGGGATAGTGGAGTATATCCCTGCCCATGGCAGGGGGTGGAGTGAGATGAGCTTTAAGGTCCCTTCCAACCCAAACCATCTGGGCTAAAGCTTGTGAAACTTGGCATTTTTTTTGCATCTTGCTTCCCAGGATCTGGGTGGTCAGGATCACCTCCCTGGAGGAGGTGAAGTTTCAGAAATGTAGCTTTTTATGTGTATTTATTCCTGTATTTTTGATCCATCCCTCTCTGTGCACCTGCAGATCCAGAGCCAGCTCAAATCTTTTTTCCTTGGCATGAGAGGTCAAACTACTATTTGTTCACTGGGGGTAGGGACAATCACCCTGTGTTGCTTTTATTGTCTTTTCAATACCTTAATGTGACCTTTGAGCCTGAAAAATGGGGATTTAAGGTACTGGGAAGCATAATCCTGTTTCAAGGTGATGCAATGCTATAGAACACACGTAAGTCATCCTTAACACACCTGTTTCTCAAGATACATGGAATCAGAAAAAATACAGAGGAATACAAAGCATGAAGTAGGACACAGAAAGCCTTCTGCCTCTCACTTCTCTCTCCTCTAAGACAAACAATGCACGACTGTGTCTCATAAATGTGAGCTGAGATGACTGAACAGGCACTAAATGCCTCAGTCATAAGGAGCCAGAACAGCATCACGTGCTTATCTTCCTGACTCATCCCTTCCACAACCTTAAAGCAGCCACTAATTTTCCTTATAACAGAGTCTGAGCTTAAATGTTTCCACTTTTAACAAAAGAATCATCCTGGGTCTCCTCATTTGGCAGCTGCTGTGAGTGCTCCTCACAGAGACCAGCATTTCCGGGGCTTATCCCAAACACACAAGGAGTAAGTGCTGGAGGCACAAAGGGAATTTTTGCAGGCAGAAGGTTTAACATGTGAAACACGCAGATGACATAGAAATGGGTTATTTTGTGGTTGGAATGCTTTCGTTATTCTAATAAAGCCTTGGTTCTGAGAAGAGAGAGAGAAGTTCATATCTCCCTCAACTGGTACAACTCCTCTTTATATAGTGGGGCACTTAAAGGGAACAAAAAGGAAACTAAGGATTTTTGTGCGCAAAGTACCACCAGAGAGGATGGAACAAAGCCTAGATCTGATTTTGTTAGACTAGAAAAAGAAAGCATATTGTGAAGTCTGTGAATAGCTCAAGAAGTCAAGATCTGCTCCATTTCACTCCCAAATCCGGTGTCTCTGTAGTCATAGGATAATGGAATGGTTTGGATTGGAAGGGACATTAAAGCCCATCTCATTCCAACCCCCTGCCATGGGCAGAGGGACAACTTCCACTATCCCAGGTTGCTCCAAGCCCTGTCCTTTCTGGCCTTGGACACTTCCAGGGATGGGGTAGCCACAGCTTCTCTGGGCAACCTGTGCCAGGGCCTCACCTCCCTCACAGGTAACAATTTCTTCCCAACATCCCGTCTAAACCTCCTCTCTGCCATTGTGAGCCCATTTTCCCTTCTCCTGTCACTCCAGGCCCTTGGAAATAGTCTCTCCCCAAGATCTTCCATTCACTTTTCATCATCAAAGTGGACTTAACACAGAAAGGCTCTGGGTAAAAACAACATTTAGAGCAAGTGCTGGGCTTCCCTTATTGAACAGAGACCAATGACATACAGGTTTTGCCCAGGTAAATAATTGAAGTTCCCTCTAAACCTCATGACTTCTGCTGAAAACACCTCTAACCCTGCCTTTGCCCTGGGACAGTTGCAGTACATAAGTGCAATCCTTCAGCACAGGTTAAGGAATAGGGCAGTAAACGTTCCCAAAGTGATGGTAAGGAGTCATGGAATCACTTTTTAAATCTGAGGCATAATCCTACATGTGCTCCTGTGGACAAATTGCAGCATCTTACAACCTTGTACAGTTCAGTGCTTCAACCACATCCAGGCTGCTATTCCTTTAAATCCAGGCTCCAGACACACACCAAAATATGTAAATGGGAAATCGTACTTTCAAATACCTGATACTCGACAGTAAGGTAGTAGCAACCATATATTTATAGATTAATATAAGCCAGCCTTTGTGTCTCTACTTATCTACCTGCAGATTTATTACATTTTTATACATGTTTATTTAAAAACCAGAGTGGAAGTCAAAGCGTAACACTCCTATAGATGTTCTTTATCTACCACTTTTTGTTCACACATAGAACAGGACACATCCTGACACTCTCCCTTGCACAAAGATCGAGGATCAAACACAAAGATCAAGACTCAAGCACAAAGATCAAGCAGAATATGGGAGAGATGCAAAAATTCTGTTCTTGAGAACCCACAATAGCACCTTGAAAAGCAAACTGAGACATATTAAGAGATTTCTTGATGCCAACTCACTTGTTAACTCAGCTGTCATCCTCAGCATGGAAATGATCCCCCTCCCCGAGCACTTTCTTACTCTCTAAACAGGAAACAGCTCATTCCCAAGATTTAAAGGGTGTTATTTAGCAAAAAGGTTGGTAAGAAACAAATATTGACCTCTCTGCAAAGAGTATTAAAGTGCTGAACAAAAAATGCTGGGAGTGAGATTGTCATCCTGGAATGGCAAAGAGGAGAAACAAAGCAGGGGAGAGGAAAGACATTAAGGAGCAAATCAATATGTAATTTAAAAATCATTAAGCTACTCACTTGCTGTAATGCACTAACACAACATCAGGAGCTCCTGGATAGGCAAAACAAACTAGAACAGAAGAAAGATCTCTCCAGCACAGCATTCCCAGCATAAACTGGACTTGGAAACTTCAGTGGGCTTCAGGAATATATTTTTGATTGTTGGGGACACCAAGAGGCCTTTGATGCTTGTGCTCCACTAAGTTAAGAATACAAGTATCTAACACCTGGGTGAAGTAATTTCCTCTTCCTGCTCATCCACTACTGTGGGAAATACACACCTTGGATTCAAATCTCTCCCTACACTGCATCTCGGGCTGTTACATGGAATCATGGAATGGTTTGGGTTGGAAGGGACCTTGAAGACCATCTCATTCCATTCCCTGCCAAGGGCCAGGACATCTTCCAGGGACACTTATTCCAATGAATTAAGTTCCAGGGTTTATCCTCCAAAAAAGAATCCTGTTAGACCTGCTGCTAGCAGCCTGCAGTGCAATAGATGGCAGTGCTTCCAAATGGGAATGAAGCCTCTCCTCCCTACATCCCCCAAATCAACCTGGTTAACCCTTACCTAACTTGCTTCTGCCTAAAACAGGGTTATACTTTTTTACACCTACTCATCTGGGTTTTGAGGTGTCCTTTTGCAGCTTCTAAAATCAGTGTGATTTTTGAATTCCTGGTTATTTTGTAGGCTGGGACTAATTCTAATTGGGCATTGATTATTTATTAAAATACCTGTAATTCCATGACAGCAAAATGCAATTTTTTAATCTGTTGAACAAATTCCTCTCCAAGAACCCCAAACCCTGTTCATTTATCCAGACCATGAAGAGAATCCCACTGTTTAGGTGTGCAGTACTGCCCAGATGGGCACCTTCCCTTTCTTCCTGTCTCTGTCCTCATCTGTTAAGCAGAAATAATCATAAACTAGATAGATGACCATAGATGATCTCTAAGGTCTCTTCTAACCCAAACCATTCCATAATTCCATGAAAAAATTCTCACTCACCTATTTCTGACCTGCTAAAAAAAATACAAATAAATAATGTATTAAGCTTGTCAGCTTTATAAATACTGTAATTTTGGGAGGGTAAATACTCACAGCAAGTCTTTCTGAGTACATCCAGGTGTTTCTCCTACAACTTTAAGACTGTGCTGATCCCAGGGTTTCTAGTCAACCGTATCTAAGTGAAAATCAATATTCCGTGGCGATAAAAAACAGTGTCTGAGCTAATAAATGCACATTAGGCTTTTCCAGCTCCTTTTGCAATCTGTTGGCTTTTATGACAAATGTAATAAAAAGGAAAAAAATGTGGTATTCAAGAGTTCTCTTCGTCCACATTAAATCCCACAAAAGAAGAAAGTGAAAAGGTTTCCATCAAAGCCCAGCACATCACACATGGAAATTCCCCAACCTTCTCAATCTTTTCCCACATCTCCAGAGTGCAATTTTCTGCTGCCATTTTTGGGATTGAATACTTGCCACTTCAGTCCATGGGCACATTCCCAGAGCTGATGGCATCCCAGCTGAGCTGCCGGCTTCCCAGCTGAGCTGCCCCAAATGTTTAATAATTCCCCGTTTTTTGGGGACTTCCAAGGGCACGTTTCACATTTTTCTATTAAAAATGTGAAATTCCCTTCCTACAGAAACAAAGGGTTGTTTGGTATCTAAGGAGCAATATCCACTGGGAAAAGGCTGGTCCTGTCTTTGTCAAGATACCCTATTACCACAGTAATTGTTTCCAAATGCTAACTCTAATAACAAGCACAGCATTTGAACTACAGTGATTCTGCTTTTCCCAAGACTGGTTATCAGTCGTATTTTGGAGGATGTGTTTACATATGAGAACTGGGACCACAGGCATTCAGAGCAAGAGGTTCAGCCCTGGATAGCCTCGGACTCGCTGCTTCTTCAGGAAAGCTGTGAAATCAAGAAAAGGAACCTGTAAACTGGGGAAAAAGAGAAATCTTAGTCTGTTTGAGGTGGCAGGAAAAACTAATGCCCTTTATAATATTCCTCCTTGGCAATTCTCCTTGAGCTGGGCAGTAGAGTTTTAGGGTGGACATTAGGAAATATTTCTTCACCGAAAGGGTGGCAGTGGTGCAATCCCCATCTCTGGAAGTGTTCAAAGGACATGTGGTTGGGGCACCTGGGGACAGGGTTTAGTGGTGAACACAGATAATAGTTTGACTTGATGAACTTAGAGGTCTTTTCCTACCTAAATGATTCCATGAATTCACTGCTTTACCTCTGGCTCTTTCTGACATCCACACAATACAAGGAGCCGTTTGGCTGCAGCAGAGGCCAATAATGTGTTTCCATGCTGGTCCCAGATGAAGTTATTTCTCCTGCAGTGAGTGTTCTGCTACACAATCTGTGTCTTGATCTAGTTCAGGGAAGGTTAATACAAACTATTTGTAACTTGTCAAGCCAAAGGCTGAAAGTGGGAGTCTAAAGAATATCACAGTGAGTCTCCCCCCTCCTCTGGCCTCAAGGAGCAGGGTGATTATGGGTGTGCTGCTCATTCTGTATGATACCACGGAAATGATATATGACACCATCATATGTCCATAGTTGGTTAAAAGAATCCCATTACCCAGGAAAAATTACAGTGCTTTGGGTTAAGAGTTGGGCTCTGAAAAATGACAAATGTGAGCAGAGCAGCAGAAGCCAGGGAGACTTGGAGCTCTCAGTAATAATACAAATAACATTCTGAGGATGAGAGGGGCTGAATCTGTAATGGTGACATGAGTTCTCTGCTCAACCCCACAACTGCCTTAATTCTTGCTCCTGGTTTCCTCTAGTTCAATGTTTTGTTATTGCAGACTTATGTTGGGGCTCACAGTGCATCTCCAGCTGGTTTAGTCCCACTTTGTGGTCTCAAACTGCATGAAAATAATTACTTAAATACCAGCTCCTAATAAAGTGAAAGCACTTGTACAATTAAGAGGAAACAGGCACATCCTGGTCCTGGTCCTGGTCCTGATCCTGGTCCTGGTCCTGGTCCTGGTCCTGGTCCTGGTCCTGGAGCAAGAGATGGGCTGAGTGGGCGGGAATGGGTGGTCTGTTCTTTTTGTTCTCATTTGGCTTTCAAAACTTTGCACCGCTCTCTTGCTGCTCTTGGATCAGCCAAGATCCTCTTATGGATCCTTCACATCTCATACAGGGACAGCACAGGGTTCTGACTTCAATTTCCAGCTTCTCCCCCCTCCTCTGTAAATTTTAGATCTGAGAAGTTCACCTACAAGTTCAACTTAAACTACCAGACATCTCTTGTGTCCAAGGTTCAAAAGGTGACATATAACCCATTAATGACATGTGCCCAACAAAAGCAAGTATTAAAGCTGGG
The DNA here is from genome assembly GCA_013399895.1 of Serilophus lunatus. Classification (NCBI taxonomy): domain Eukaryota; kingdom Metazoa; phylum Chordata; class Aves; order Passeriformes; family Eurylaimidae; genus Serilophus; species Serilophus lunatus. The sequence goes on along the minus strand of VXBA01001025.1, from coordinate 170,723 downwards.
CTTTTATCACACATCCTCCTCCATTCTCTCAACTGCCTCTCAAAACATCACTGTCCTACCTGTTACTCTATGCTGGAAACATATATAACATTTCATGATGTCCATTGATCTGTTGCAAAAGTCAGCCTGTCACCTGACAATAAATTCATTGATTTAGTTTCTTATTTTAAATATCAGCTGCTTCTCCTCCCTCCCAGGCCCTGTTCTGTCCCTGGCCTAAAATCTTTTATTGCAAAAATTGTTACTTCCGAGTCCAACCTGGTATTCCAGCTGCACATTTGCCTTTCCAAAGTATCACCAACTACACAATCACAGAATCCTAGCATGGTTTGGGTGGGATGGGACCCTGAATATCACTCAGTTCCACCCCCTGCCATGGGCAAGGACACCTTCTACTATCTCAGGTTGCTCCAAGCCCCGTTCAACCTGCCTTGAACACTTCCAGGGATGGGGCAGCCACAGCTTATCGGGGCAATCTGCGCCAAGGCCTCATCACCCTCACAGGGAAGGATTTCTTCCCAATATCCATCTAACCCTGCCCTCTGGCAGTGGGAAGCCATTCCTCCTTGTCCTGTCACTCCAGATACAAAGTCCCTCTCCAGATCTCTTGGAGCTGGAGTAGACACTGGAAGGCCACAATTAGGTCATCCCAAAGCCTCTCCTCTCTCTCTAGGCTGAACAATCCCAGTTCTCCAGCCTCTCCTCACAGCAGAGCTGCTTGATCCCTCTCCTCCTCTAGACTGTCTCCAATAGGTTGATGTTCAGCCTTTCCCCCACCAGCACCCCCAAGTCCTTCTCCTTGCTCCATCTGCTCATCCCCAGCCTTGATTGATCCCAGGGATTCCTCTAGTCCAGCTGCAGCACCAGCACTTGGCCTTGTTAAACTTTATGAGATTCCCATGGGACAGTGCTTGAGCTTGTCCAGGTCCCTCTGGATGGCCCCAGGTGTCACCTGCACCCTCAGCTTGGCGTCACCTCCAAAACTGCTCCATCTGTGTCCCACAGCTGGGCTGGCTCTATGACCCAGGCAACATCTCTTCCCTGAACACAACCCTATCTGAAAACAAGTACCTTTAAAAAGACCCCACCAAACCCACCCAGAGTAACTCAAATCTTACTTCTTTCAAAAATTCAGTGTGTTGGGAAAAGGTTTTAGGAAAAAAAAACACCTAGGTTTGAGCAACTTCCTCTGAAAATCTAACAGAAAAGCTCAGGGAATGATGGCATAAGCTTTGTTTTCTGTGACGGACTTGGAACCTGCTAGGAAAGAGTATGGATCATCAGAGAAGAGGTGACCTGCATCCCAGACTGAGACATTTTGCACAGAGAGGTATCATAGAAGCCTTCCTGCACTGTCACTAAATAATCAGAGACACAGGCCAGCTCTAAAATAATTCTGAGCTCATCAGAGACTGACAAACAGACTTACTCCAAACCATGTGGCAGTTCCAAGTGCCTGTGTATACACAAGAAGCTGGATTCCCCCCTGATTCTTAAATACTTTCACAGACCTGGATTTAAAGTTGCTGGAGATGAAGATTACACTTGTGAATGGTACATTTGGTCCTGTTACGATTTTTGCTCCTTAACTAAAATTAAATTAAACCCTCTTCTCTCCCAAAGCCCACAGAAATCAAACATGATTCTAGCCTTTCAGGGATTCTAAAGGACAAAATGCCAAGGTGTTCTTGTACCTCATAAGTCTGTATCCAAGATTTCACTATAAAATAATTGCACATAGGAAAGTCATTCTAGCTGTTATAAAATATGTGTTTAACTGAACAAGTTGCTGTGGAAAAAGTACCTTCCCGCAATGAAAAGCATTGTCCTGATGTTCCTGGGAAGGCTGCTGCAGTATTTTGGAGGAGAGGATGTTCCTGAGTGTGGAAAGGGTGCCCTTACCTTGACTCTCACAGTGACAGTAGCCAGCCCAGGTGGCATAGAGCCCTTGCTGTCGAAGGCTTCCACCAGGAAGGTGAAGGTTGCTTCTGTGTCAGAGAAGGATTCATAATCCAAGGATTTCAGGAGTGATAACTCGCCCGTGTGCCTATCCAGTGCAAAGTACTGCCGTGCTTCCTCCGTGCGGATTCGATAGTTCAAGTTGGAGCCAAGGTCGACGTCCTTCGCCTGCAGAAAAACAAAGGGACTTGACACCAAAGCAAACCCCTTCTCACAAAGTACCCCTGCAGATTTAAAAGACATAAAAAAGCAAACTACTGCAAACAACTTGGGTTTTGTTATATTGTTCTAACTGGATTCAATGTGCACAGACACATGGAACCAAATTCACTGAAGGTTCAAAAATCCAGAGATTTCTGCCACAGGAGATGAGGACAATATTCTGGGCAACAGCACAGGAAGCTGCATCTGCTCTTCTTTTCCCTTCAAAACCTGTTATCAGCCACAACCATGAGAGGATCACGCAATTCCACAATGGTTTGGGTTGGAAGGGACCTTAAAGATCATCCCATTCCACCCTCTGCCATGGGGAGGGACACCTTCCACTCTGCCAGGTTGCTCCAAGCCCCATGCAACCTGGCCTTGGACACTTCCAGGGATGGGGGAGCCACAGCTTCTCTGGGCATCCTGTGGCAGGGCTTCACCACTCTCACGGGGAAAAATTTCTTCCTGGCATCTGATCAAAATGTCTTGCCCTTTAGTTTAAAACTGTTCTCCCTTGTCCTATCTTGATCTGCCTGTGTAGGCAGTAGTAGTGCAGGTCTTGTTGTTTCAGTTTTTGTTTTTTAATAAACAAATTATTGCTAAAACCCAATTAATTGCTATTATTTCCTAATGAACTCCTCTTCAAAGTATTGTTCTGTACCTTACTAAAGGTGGTGCATTTTTCAGTCTCTTCAATGTCATTGAATCACAGCATCATAAAATCCTGGAATGGTTAGTTTTGAAGGGTTTTTAAAGACCATCTCATTCCACCCCCTGGCCACGTGCAGAAACACCTTCCACTATCCCAGGTTGCTCTAAGCCTCATCCAACCTGGCCTGGAACGCTTCCAGAGACGAGGCAGCTGCAACTTCTCCAGGCAAAATTACCTCCCCCATACTCCAGTTTCCAATCTTTCCTACAGCCTCGCTGCCAAGTTCAATAAATTACACACCCCCTTCCTCACTCCCTAAGGCTTTCTTACCTCTATCTTCAAGAACACAGTCCCTGGGGGTAGATTTTCTGGGACACAGACAGTGTAGGAAGCGTTGGTAAACACAGGGCTGTTGTCATCAATATCCAGCACCTTGATGGCCAAGGTGAGCGTGGACCGACGGGGATCAGCGGCTCCATCTGTTGCCTCCACAATGAGCTCATAGGAATCCCTCACTTCCCGGTTCAGCTTCACTGCTGTGTAAATGCTCCCATTGGATGTGATGCGGAAGAGATGGTTGAAGTTTGCCAGACTGTAATGAACCTGACCATTAACCCCAGCATCTGCATCTGTAGCCTGGAGAAACAGCAGAAGGACCAGGTTTAATGCATTTATTCCATACCTACATGGGACATATATCCATAAAAAAACAGGTGAGGTAGGCAAAGATTCTCCAGGGTATTCTGCATGTTTGTGTGGCTGCTCAGCAGTGCTTGTTTATGGCATCTTGCCTCTGAGGTTTTACTGAAAGTAAAATATCCCGCAGCAATATTTCAGCTGGATCCCAATTGGGCTTTCTTAGGGGAATAAATACATTTAGTTGCTCAGCCTTGGACAACTTTTGACAGGACAAGAGGAAACGGCCTTAAACTGAGCCAGGGGAGGGTCAGGTTGGACATGAGGAGGAATTTCTTCCTGGAAAGGGTGGTCAGGCCTTGGCTGGGGCTGCTCAGGGAGGGTTGGAGTCCCCATCCCTGGAGGTGTCCAAGGAAAGACTGCCCATGGCACTCGGTGCTCTGGACTGGGGGACAAGGTGGGGATTGGGCACAGCTTGGACTCGATGGTCCTAGAGGTGTTTTCCAACCTAAATAATCCTGGGATTCTGTGAATCCAGTCAGTCCTCCAGACTGTGGCAGAGATGTTTAAACACGAGGACGTACACAAATGAGTTTATGACACAGACATGTTTTTAGGAAACAAATTGCAAAGCCTGATGTAGATTTGAAAGTAATTTGAATTTAAATTCCTATAAAACAATTTTTTCTATTACAAAACATACTTCCAAATTAATCTGATACAAAAAATGTTGTCCCAAGAGAATTTATTCTCATGTTTTCCAATTACACGAGTATTTCAGATTACTCTTGGAGTTTCCTGTGGGGTTTTTTTTTTTTTTGTTTTTTTTTTTTTTTGTGTGTGTTTGGATCAGTTGTTTCTATGGATGAAATAGAATTGATTAGAAACTAATCAAACCTAACCATATATTGACAGATGTCAATTAAAAGGATGTGTTATCCACATTCTAGGTTGTGTGAAGTCACATCAATCACTGCTTAGCACATGGATACAGTGCAGGAAAGAAGTACAGTGCATTTTTTCTTATTAACAATTTTAATTAACTTTTAATTGATTTCTAGGCAGATAAAAGGCTTCATTACCAAGTCTAACAACGACCACCTTCACCAGAATGAAACATTCATGGAACACTTCCTGACAATTGTTCTGAAAACAAAACATGTAAATCTCTTATGATCTTCCCAGATGTCATTTATAAAGGCAAATAAATGAGAGTGCCTTGCTCACAGAATGCCCTTTGTTTAATTTTTAACCTTATTCATCACCTCCTAGTTTAATTAAGAGGAGGAAAAATAACAAGTCAGCATTAGGAAGCTCTTGGAAAAGCATATGAATTATGTTCATGCCTACAAGGACAGCTATGTAAAGAAAGAATTATTTGGCTGCTACTGAAGTTGGAAGTTCAGCATGTGAGGACAAATACACCAACTGAACAAATCTAAACAGTTCTGGCCTCTTCTGGGTGTAGAAGAATAAGGATGAAACACGGTAACATTTTGGTTTGGAGGAACAAGCTGTAGGAAGTTAAGTGGTAATTCAGAGATCAGTGATTAAAACATCACTGAGTGTGACAAAATGTGTTAAGTGAAAAGCAGATTTCTAATGAATGTGTCCATCTAGCTGTCTGCACGCAGCCTTCATCTCAGTACGCAATCCAGAATTATTTGTGCATCAGAGAAACACCCAAATCTAAAAGGGCTGAAGAAAAATTCCCCTCAGACACCACCTGTCACTGAAGATCCTTCAGTGCTGGAATTCTCTGAGGGCTTGACTTCACAAGCATCTGGTCTGTCAAGCTGGGCCATAGCCCAGGTCAGACCACCAACCTTTCCCCGATGTTTGACATCTGCTCCTGACTTTTCCAGTCAGTGCCATCTCCCTACATCTCTCTGCTAGGAGGCAGGAAAGGATGTCAGCCCTGGGTCCTCTCCAGAAACCAGTTCCTGTGGCTGTTTTCAGCTACAACCATGACATAAAAATCAGATGCTATTTTTCGCTGGGCTACACTAACAACCTTAATAATTTCTTCTCTGGCCAGATTTCCTTCTCTTCCCCACAGCGCAGCTTCTGTGTGGCCTCTGTGGTATTTAGTGGGAATGGTGGGATCTGGTCAAAGGTTGGACTGGATGAACTTGGAGGTCTTTTCCAACCTTAGTGATTCCTAGAGCACGAAGGAACCTGGGCCACTCTCAGCCATCACTTCACCACCCACCTCAGTCCCCCCAGGACCTGCCACCTTTGGGAAACCTGGAGAGGAAACAAAGCTGATTTTGCTTTTCTGGGTAAAAAGAGTAACTTGGAAACATCCCTCTACATGCTCAGAGGTTTCCCTCTCTTCTTAGGGAAACTGGTCCAGGCATCCTGATAGGGAAATTTACTGTCCCAATGTCCTCCAGCTGAGAAGCTCATAAATTCTCTTCAGTAAATGTGGCCTAGGAAAAGTGGCATATTTGTCAGAATAAAGCAGCCTGCTTTAGTTAAGTTTAAAGAAATCTATTTTTCTTTCAATGAAGAGCATCTTCAGGAGTATAAATTAGACTTAAAAAAGGAAAATAAAACAATTTTTTGCTGACTGGCTCCTCATGTCAATATTGCAAGAGATACAGAAAGATGAGGTGCTCACTTCTACCTCTCCTATCTCAAAAAAATCAAAGAGTCATGGAATGGCTGAAGGGTTAGAAGAGACCTTAAAGATCACCCAGTTCCAGCCCCTGCCATGGGCAGGGACACCTTTCACTATCCCAGGTTGCTCCAAGCCCTGTCCAACCTGGCCTTGGACACTTCCAGGGATGGGGCAGCCGCATCTTCTCTGGGCAACCTGTGCCAGGGCCTCACCACCCTCACAGCCAGGAATTTCATCCCAATATCCCATCTAAACTTCCTGTCTGTCAGTGTGAAACCATTCCCCCTTGTCCTGTCACTCCAGTTCCTCATGAACAGTCCCCCTCCAGCTTCCCTGTAGCCCCTTCAGATCCTGGAAGGTGCTGTGAGGTCTCCACACCACCTTCTCCTCTCCAGGCTGAACATTCCCAGCTCTCCCATCCTGTCTCCATAGCGAAGGTGTTCCAGTCCCTTCAGCAACTTCATGGCCTCCTCTGGACTTGCTCCAACAGTTCCATGTCCTTCTTAAGCTGGGGGCATCAGGACTGTGCCCAGTGACCCAGGTGGGGTCCCCTCCCTTGACCTGCTGCCAACATTCCTTTTGGTGCAGCCTCATTATGTTTATCCAGAATTAGGAAAAGCTGCTCATCTGGAGAGACAGAGTCACCATCACTGTTATTCTAGGACTCCTCAGATCTACTTGTGGACTCTTATTTCCATCTCTAACTTACAAAGTACTGCATCATAAACCACACCTGGAAACCTAAATAAATTGCTGCTTTATTTCCCAGAAAATACATCCCAGAGTCTTCAGAGATACAAGGTGACAGCCTTTACCTGTTGTGGTAAATTTAAATTTGTGTTATCAACTCTGCTGCAACATTCCCGAGAAACCCTCAAGAATATAAACCAACAGTGTTCCAGAGTAACAAATTATCTCCCTCCATCTCAAACAGCTTGAAAACAGAGACCTAGGAGATCTGAATTACCAAAATACCTGTTGAAGGATCATTAACTCTGAAATATAATGACAAGGGCTGAAATGTCAACAGTATTAATTATATCATTATCATTCTTTTCAAAAGAAACATTCTACTAATATCCACTACTCTTTGCTCATGATGGGTAACAGGATTTAGAGAGGTTCATTGGGGATTCGTGCTTGGACTGTTGGAGCTGGAAAACAGCAAAATAAGGCAGTGGGTGGTTATCCCTACAAAGCAAAAGAAGCACAATGGGTGTCCCCTCCTTAAAGCTGGAAGGTGAAGCTCTTCTTAGACTCCACTTGGCCACCAAATCTCCTCCAGATTGAATTTTAGTTCTCTGGGGACAAAAGTTCCCCATGATCCCAAAACAGCTTCTCATCTCCGACAGCTTCTCCAGCATTTCAGCAAAGACTGCAGCTCAAAGGAGGGATGGAAATAGCGCTGCAGGATCCAAAGGATGCTGTTGGTTGGAATTATTGTATTCATGGCTGATAACGCATTTTTTATTACTATGGGTTTAATAGGTTTATTATGGAGGTTATTATTATGGGTTGGAAATATTCCCAAGCCCTTCATTTGTGTCAAACAGCAAATTACATGTGGGTGGGAGTGTTAAATTGGATTTTGTACTTGTTTTGCAGGGATGTTTCTGTTTGTACCCACAGGACAAAATTAGCATCTCCCAAATGCCACAAATATTTGAAAAGCTCTTGACCTCTTGGTATTTATTTATAAATATTTTAAGGAGGGAATACAAGTCATCCATAAAAGTTTAGGCTTCTCTTCCCTAAAATTCAGAAAGGTTTTCCTCTCTTTCATTCCTCTTTGCTTGCTTTTATACATACCTTCACCTCTGTTTTGTTCATTATGAGCTCTAAGCAAAGCAAAAGATGAGGAGGAACCAACACAAAACTCAGGAAGAGTCAAAGGTTTTAGTTACATAAATCTCAAATGTTCTGAGTTATTTGCTTGCACAAAAAATAACCCAACAAAGAAAGACGATGTAAAGAAAACAAAATAAAATTGAACCTTGTCATATCAGGGGGCAAATTCAGTGATTTACCAGCCCCACATTCCCCCTGATCCGGTGGAAGATATCCCTGCTCATGGAAGGGAGTTGGAATGGGATGAGATTTAAGGTTAAGGATTCTCTGATTTTGGCTATCTTGGAATTTCAAGGCAACTCCTACTTCTTTGAGAGAACAAACTGATGCCTTCTACACATATCCTGCTGAAAAACACCTCAGCTTTTCTGGATATCCTCCAGGAATTTCAGTATCCTGCTGAATTCCCAAGTCATACCTTATCCTTGACTAGACTCAGAGGAGGATAAAGGTAACACCCTGTAAATTTTCAAATAGTGGTATATTTTTAGCCATCAGGTAAGCCAGAAGTTGTTTTGATTTTTTTACTTTCACAGTCAGTGCTAATTCACAGGCATCTGGAGGGGTTAGTTCCCAAACCAATTAAATGTGACTCTAAATGAAACCACATAGTAAGAACAGTTAAATGCTATGAGCAAATATAAATTAAAATAAATGAAAATCAAAAACCTCATGGCTGCAATGCCATCATTTAATGGTCTGGTGAATCTTCTACGAAAGTTAATCACATTTTAGCACTTAAACACAGACAAGGTTCTTTCGGTCTGGCACATAACCAAGTCCTAACTTTAGATCTTGGCTTTTACTTGAAGAATCATTAGAAATTTTGCTTTTTGGATGAGGAAGATCTTTGGCAATTATATCATCAAGCAATTCAGAGATTAAACCAATTAATGCAAAAATAAAACAACAAACCCCCCCTACTTCCAAAATAAAACTTTCTAAATCACGGATAAAATACACTGCTTGAAATCTCCACATTTAGCTGGGCTCCCAATAGTTCTCTAATATGTTAATCCAATTCAAAGTTATTTTTAGAATTGCTGTCTCTTCTCCTAAGATCACCTACTTAGAGAATATTAGGAGTAGAATCCCAGTTGGAACAGTCAACACTTGGATTTAAACCTACTTATCTCACCAGTCAGACTCTTCTCATGCTTCTGGTTGCGTTGTCATTTCCCCTTATTCACACAAGAACAATTCCAGGGAATTAGTTTTCTTACATTATTTACAGATATCAAAGCCACAAGGCCTGAATAGTAGAAAAAAAGATACCTGAAATGTATTACAACAAAAGTTGGATTTGGGTTGGAAGGATCCTTACTGCTCATCCAGTTCCACCCCTTGCCATGGGCAGGGACACCTTCCACTATCCCAGGTTCCTCCAAGCCCCATCCAACGTGGCCTTGGACACTTCCAGGGGTAGGAGTCAGGCATCAAAACACTAATTTGGCCTGGATTAGCAGAAAATCCTAGAATATGCTGAGTTGGAAGAGACACATCAGGATTATAGTCCTATTCCCAGCCCTGCACAGGATAGCTCAACATTCCCTGAGAGTGTTTTCCAAACACTTCTTGAACTCTGATGAGAAACCACTGATTCAGAAGTTTTTAAAAGCATCCTGAAAAAATGCAAGGTGTCAGGAGACAAAAATAAGGCTTCCTTCCACTCAAAAATCCCTGGATTCTCCAGGATCAACTGCAAATGGTCTGATAACAAGAATCAGTATTTCCACTGCACTAAGTCATAAATGTTGTTACTCAGAAGGCAAAGATGTAAATTAATACAGAAATATAGTAAATATTGAGAACAGGAAAGAACACAGCTTTTGAAATCCATGTAGTTTAACAAGTCACCCCATTTATTACATTAAGGGTGGCAAGGAGCTTTTTTAACCTGTGCCTTAAGTTCAAACCCAAGTTCAAGGAACATGGTAAAGTGAAGGGAATGCGGCTGCAGCCATGTGCTGCAAAATGTCCTCCAGGAATCAGGGTGCCAGCAGGAAGATGGTGATCCTGTCTAGCATTGAAGGTCTAAAATGGAAATAAATTGCATGAATTTATGACCATACTTATTTCTTCTCATGCCAATCTTTTAAGAGGCTGCAGGAATCTGCCTTTTAACAGACAGATGATAATCCAGCTAGAAGCACATGAAAGTCTCTATGGCACCAGCATCTCTGTGAGGATTTATGGGAAATGGTGCTGAAAGTCCTATTAAGATCCTTTCTGACCTACCACTTTCTTTGGAATTTAGGAAGAAATGATACCACAAAGGTTCAATCCAAATGAACTGGTGATGATCCAGCTATTTACAAGAAGCCAAGTCTGAACTTCCTCTGGTTATGGCCCATCTGCCATGTTATGATTCTCTGATTCTCCTAGATTTTCTCTCCTGCCGATAAATCTCCCAATTTTCCTGGTCTTGTCCTTTTTCCGCCATCTGTAATCTTCCTACAAGTTGTCTAAAGGTCCAGGAGATGTGAGAATTTAATTTCCAAAGCTGGAGATTTTACCACAGCTGAGGTGTGACCCACAGTGCAGTTTGTGGGAAACCATACCCTGTTCCACAACCTTTCTCACAGAAAACATGGCCACAATGATTTATGGAAAGTGACATTCCTTTCCAGACTTTTCCACAAGACCTTGCAAAGTGACAGAATCACAGAATGATGGAATAGTTTAGGTTGGGAGGGACCTTAAAGATCATCCAATCCTACCTCCCTGCCACAGGCAGGGACACCTTCCACTATCCCAGGTGGCTCCAAGCCCCATCCAACCTGGCCTTGGACACTCCCAGGGATGGGGCAGCCACAGCTTCTCTGGGCAACCTGTGCCAGGGCCTCCTCACTCTCACAGCCAAGAATTCCTTCCCAATATCCCATCTAACCCTGCTCTCCAGCTGTGGGAAGCCATTCTCCCTTGTCCTGGCCCTTAGAAATAGTCTCTCTCCATCTTTCTTATCATCTCCCTTCAGGCACAGGAAGGCCATAATTAAGTCACCGCAAAGCTTCTCTTCTCCAGGCTGAATAAACCCAATTCTCCAGCCTTTCCTCACAGCAGAGCTGCTCCAGCCCCCTGGAGAAGCTTAGAACATATTCCCTGATATCCACAGACAACTCTGTGAGGAAATTTGTGTCATAATTACATTTCATTAACATTCTAGAGCAAGTTTGCCTCTTCACACACCACATTTAAAACACTTCTTTCCCATTAAAAGGAAATTCCTAGAAGCAGGAGAGCAGGAGCTCTCTGTCCCACCTACTTGTCTTTCAGTTTTGCCTTGCTTTGCTCTGCTACTTGATTTCTACCACAGGTGTGATTTTCCATTTATTATGTCAAGAAAAGCAAAATATTTCCATTGTACAGCACAATCAAGTAAAGTCCTCTTTTCCAGTAGGTGAAATAGCTCCATCCGGAAGAGCAACTTCCTTTAAGCATTTCTTTGTCACTTAAAAAGAAGCAGGTGACAGAGGTGGGATTTATGTATTCTCTCTACATTTTAGGGAAGATCTAAGGTCCAGTGATACTTGAGCATCTGATTAGGGGGTGGTTTATACACCACCTTGTAATTCTTCATCCCTATTTTCCTTCTCATTTCCTTTCCTGTCTCTATCTCCCCTTGATACCAACGTGTTCATGCTGGATATTTCAAACAGTGCTGATCACAAAAATATACCACCAATCAACAAATTATGGGGGTGTGTGGGAGAATCTGGATATATATAAAATAACACAATAAAATCTTCAGCTGAGTGATGTCTTTCCTGTCCTGGACCCCAGGAGCTCAACAGCTTCTCTGTAACCACAGACTGTATTTTTACAGTGTGCAACAAACTACCTGGGACTGATTTTCCCAGGACAGGAATTTGAAGCTGCTTGCAGATTTTGAGGTCAATATATTGATCTCCTCCTAAACGTCATTCCCTTTCCCTCCCCTGCCCCAGGTATTGGTAACAGTGCACTGTACAACACTGATCATTTCATGCCTTCGGCATGATTTAGACTGCAACGAATTGTCTGAATTTCACTGCCAAGTTTCCCACTTGGAGCTTTTTTGCCTCCTGTTAGCCCTTTGTGGAGACCTTTAGGCAGCAATTCTCTTGTCTTGCTGGAGCATCCCTGTGATCAGATGTGAAAGAGCAGCACAGAATCCAATCCATCCAGTACAACTCCGAGTGCTCCAACTGAGACAACACAGTGTCAAATAAAAGGAATTGGAAACACATCTGCTCCACTGCCAGCTTTATCCACTCTGGTTTTTGTTCTTCTAATCTTCAGAACGCTCCACAGATCCCCACAGGCAGCACTCCTGTGCCAGTGCCTTCAGGAACTCCAGCTGGCACATGGAGCTGTCGGAATGAGAGCACTCCCAAGTGTGGATACTGCCTGACTGCATGGAACAAAGCCTCCCCTCTCCCACAGGAAACCCTTCACTGCCCTTGTTCTACATCTCCCTGGGAAAACACATCTCGCATTCCACCCAAGCCCTTATGGAAATGCCTTTTGAAGTCCAACTTTCCTTCTCAAAGCCAAGCAGAGCACAGAAACTCCTGTCTGTGGCAAGAGTTCTTCCAGACTAATTGCTTTATAGCCCCATCCCTGGAAGTGTTAAAGACCAGGTTGGATGGGGCTTGGAGGAACTTGGGATAGTGGAAGGTGTCCCTGCCCATGGCAAGGGGGTTGGAATGAGATGGGCTTTAACGTCCCTTCCAATCCAAACCATTCCAAGATTCTGACAATGAGCTCAGGCAGACGATGATCCTGATACCAAATCTCAAGAGTAAAAAATCCTGAGGGATCAAAGTGGTTGAACACTTTTTCCATGACCTTCCTCACCAGACCCTCTGCCTCAAGGATCAGCAGGGTCAGATCTTCTGGAGTCTTAAGGTAAAATGGGAAGATGATATTCCAAAAGGATGCTGTAATGTCACAAAACCTGGTGTTTTTTTTAACCATCTGTATCACTGCTTGCTGTGGAGGATTTCAGGTTTCTGTTCCAAATGAATACACTTAAAAGCTTGGTAGTCAGTGGGTTAATTCTTGGGAGGGAAAACACACATCACAATAAGTATTACCTTCTTTTACCAGGCTGTTCTCCCCTAAAATAGGTCTTTTTGCATATTTTAACCACATCAAAGCTCTATAACAAATGCATTTCCACAGAAATCTCTCCCATACCTGCTGTGGTTTACTGCACGTGAAACACCCCAAAAGGTACTTCAGCTTTTAAAGAACATCCTCAAACAACACTCCCACACCAAAACACTCATTGTTATTACTCCAATAACCTCATTGAGGCCAGAAAAAAAATTCCATATGCCCAAACCTCTCTTTTCTACACCATGGAATGGTGTTTCCCATGGAAATTTCTATATTGAATTGCATTAATGTGAAACAGGAGTTACCACATCCAGTATTTGTGCTATAAAGAGAAAACTTTCCCTTCCCAGAGAGTGGCGGAGAGTTGATAAATCCAGTTTTTGTCACACCACAACTGGGAATAAGCCATCCCAAGGCTTCAGGAAATATTTTCATTTCAACACAGCTTAAAAATTCCACCTATTTAGAAGACAGAGGCAATAACTTGATATATTTTATAGTTCTATCAAAACTGAATAGAGACCCACCCTCGTGTTTGAGAAGATGTTTGAGCATTGAAGGCACCCAGCAAAACACAAAATAGATTTTAAAGGTATTTTGGTATTGCTTTGAAATATTATGCCTGTGCATTTTAGGATGCAAAATGAAAATCCACCAAATATGAAGACAGAGACAAAAAACAAATCATAAAACCTAAATTTACTGCAGTTAGGGATCCTAAATTCTGCAAGTCTAAGGCTCCAAACCAGCATCTGATGTCTTCTTAAAAACACAAATTTAGAAAAAAAATTATTATTGTTATATGATACCCATGGTATCATGGTTCCCGTGCCCTGTTCTTCCTGAAGGTACCAGTTAAGGAGCTTCCATTTTCTACTGGAGAAAAAAAAAAGCCATATTTTTCACCTGAATTCCTGAAAAAACATGCTTTCAAATTCTTCTTTTACCTACAGCTCACACTTAACTCATCACTGAAGCAGTATGAAACATTATATTCAACTACTAGATTGAAAACCCCCACAAATCCAACTAATTCCTACTTTCTTCTTTCAACTGCTGTAGGAAAAACTGACTTTGTAAAAAAAAATTATGTTTGCTTCAAGTGACTGGATGTGCATCTAGAAGACTCACATGTGTTATAAAAATTTACACAGCTTTAAAACCTTCAAACCCTAAGCAACATCTATTTTTATGGGAGGTAATCAATTATTGCCATCAAGGGTTTAACTGGTTTTCCTGTTAATGAATGTTCTATGTGTGCGACAATTTCATAAACTCTGTGTCCCTTAAAAATGTGCCAACACTGTTTTAACACTGAATCTGCTATAATCAAGTTTTTACAGAGGCAATTCTTAAAAAACCAGGGTTTGCACATGCTATTTTTTAAATAAAAAAGTGTTTCCAGCTTTTAAACACAGACAAGAAAACAAGCAATTCCATATTTTAAAGCTCAAAATATGGCTTTGTTACCACAAATGCACCAGAGAATGGACACTTTGCATTTAAAATGAAGATGTTTTGATGTGATTTTGCCTCAGGCATAATTATTTTGTGCTCTTTCCTAATTGTCTGGGCAGTTTGGGTGGTAAAATAAACCATTTTAGTGACTTACCCTTACTTGCCCAACAAAAGCATTGGCTTCCTCTTCCTGCACAGAGAGGTTTTTAGGTAGAAGCATGTCAAAAACTGGCCCGTTGTCATTCACATCTGTCACCACTATATTTACAGTAGCAGTTGAAGTCTGAGGAGAAAAATAACATTATGAACAAAGTATCTTTTATTTACAGTTTTCCAGGCGACAAAATTATTGCTATTTATTAGACCTGACCAGTAGAAAATCACAGGTAAAATTATCCAAATGTTTCCCGTGTTTTTATTGATTTGAAGAGCTTTAATTTCTATACGTATCACATAAAAAAAAAGGCTTAGGATTGAGCAATATGTGAAAGGGAGGACATCACATCTCTTTTTTCTTACACCTTATCTGAAGGATTCTAAGGAGCTTAAAACACGGAATTTTTCTATCCCAATCAAATGCAGTTGGGGAGGAAAATACTTTGTGGATCTTCACAGCCTGAGCTCTTTTCAATGCTCCTACATTTTGAGAGTTTCGGACACAAAACCCCACCGTTGTGCTTAATACATTATTGTAATTAATATATTGATTATTTTTAATCAGTTCACCCAACACAGTGTCTTAAAATCAGCTTTCCTGGGGCTGGAAGGAACTGGAGGAAATCTGGGCCCTTCATGGCAAGAGAGACACTGAGGGGCAGGAGCGTGTCCAGGGAAGGGAACGGAGCTGGGGAAGGGGCTGGAGCACCGGGAGCAGCTGAGGGAGCTGGGGGGGCTCAGCCTGGACAAAAGGGGGCTCAGGGGGGACCTGGAATTCTCTCCGGCTCCCTGACAGGAGGGGGGAGCCGGCAGGGGTCGGGCTCTGCTCCCAGGGAACGAGGGACAGGAGGAGAGGGAACGGCCTCAGGCTGTGCCAGGGGAGGGGCAGGGGGGACGGGAGGAGGAATTTGTTCCTGGAAAGGATTGCCGGGCATTGGAAGGGGCTGCCCAGGGAGTGAGTGGCGCCTCACTGGTTTCACACAGAAATCTGTAACAATCTTTCCTTAAAAAAAACCAAAGAAACAAAATTCTGGATGGAAACCAGCACATTCTGTGCTGCAGCTCCCCCCGGAAGGAACCTGCAGCAGTTTCACTATCCCAGGTTGCTCCAAGCCCCCTCCGTTCTGGCCTTGGACACTCCCAGGGATGGGGCAGACACAGCTTCTCTGGGCACCCTGTGCCAGGGCCTGCCCACCCTCACAGGGAAGGATTTCTGGAAAACTGCCCAGCTGGAATTAGCTGCCTCTTTGGTTTGTTGAATGCACTACATCCCACAGCCTCACATAAGCACCACACAAGAACCACTTACTACTTAAAAAGTAACAAATACAGAGGATTTTGAAGGCAACAAACACAGAGCTCCTCTCAGGCTGTTGCTTGGATTTGCTTAGGCTGAGTTACTTGCTAATTGTTTCTGTAAGTGTCATTCCCACATTTAATTTCTATAAGGAAAATGCACTTTATGCATCATTGTCAACACAAAACACACTCCAGGATGTTTGCTCTGCTGTGCAATGCACACTGAATGTAAATGGACTTTTCCAAAGATAACTTCATTTCACAGAACTCAGAGTAAGAAACAGTCCCACCTTTTAAAAACAAAGGTGATGTTAAAAAAGGTGGTGGCTTAAGACAGTAATTTCCATTTTAAAATATTTCTTTGCACTCAAAATAATTTCAACAGGCCGTGGCTCAGCATCTGCAGTGTGTTTTCTCTTCATTAGAAGAGAGGGAGGGAGGAGAAAAGACATTTGAAATTGTTACCAACTCTTATCTAAGAATTTTTAGTATTTTTCACATTGATGGCAATACTTTTACTCATCTAAACACCCACTTTATCTGCCAGCCAACACAGCCAGGCCAGTTCTCCACTTGTCCCTGAGTCCCAAGTCATACTTAAACTTCCACTGATAAATTTAAAAAGAAAGATTTTTGCAAAGAAAGAATATTTTGCAAGGGAAAAATACTTTATTGGAATGCTAAAAAGGAAAATTAACTTCCAAGCTTTTACAAAATGTTCTTTTTCCTAAAATTGCAAAGGTACTAAAATAAGATGCTGTCATGGGACTAACTTAAAAATAATCCCTATCTTTCTATTAGTCACAGTTTAGATGTCGATAAAGTCAGTGAATCCATAATTCACTTTAACGAGAGGAACATTTCAAATAATCTTATTTTATTAGTTCTGATTTAGCAAAGAACCAAAAGGGACTGAATTCATGAGGAGAATTCAAGCACACTCTGGGTGAGCAGCAATGCCCCTGAATTCTCCTCTGAACAGGCTCTGAAACTGAGATAGAAAGTGGGAATATCCCAAAATCTCGGTATTTCACCTGAATACGTTGGTTATCTCACCCCTATGCAGTAATGCCAAGCTTTAACAGGAAAGTCCTGTGTGTCTTTGAGGTGCACAGAGCAGTTCTGCCATATCATCACAAACTGAGATTACTAAGTAAATTCAACATTTTTCTATCCCCATTAGATGGCTCCAAAGATTTGCCTGAGCTCCCTGCAAAGCAGATCCTCTGAAATTGCCTTTATTAGACAACTGGAATTAATTACAGGAGCTTATTCAGAACTGCAGCACAGAGCAATATTGGGAACAACACCATCACCCATCCTGGGAATAATGTAAAAAGTCACCAGACACACCGAAATCACACTGACTAAATAATCATTGCCTACCAGTATGTTCAGGGCAGGCCATAACCTCTTCGTCTGTCATAAGATCAGAAAATAAGGAAGTAAGAACCCTGCGGGTCATATCCTTTTTTATAGCAGCCAAGGAAATATTTGGCACCAGTCAACAGGTAAGAAGGAGCACAGGTAGTGAGGGAATGGTCCATTGGTTCTCACACTTCAAGTGTTGTAACATACCTGGGACTCACATCCCAGGTCTCCACAGCATTATCGTTCGCCCTGGTTCTAGTTTTGTACCTCTGCAAATTGACTTGCACATGGTGGAGTAAAATGAAAGTGCTTAGAATTCCCAAGTGGCTCCAAGCCTCATCCAACCTGATTTTGGACTATTCCAGGGATGGGGCAGCCACAGCTTCTCTGGGCAACCTGTGCCAGGGCGTCCCCACCCTCACAAGAAGTGAAGAAGTGGGAACACACTCTGTCTTGTCCTGTCACTCCAGGCCCTTGGAAATAGTCTCTTTCCATCTTTCTTCTCCTCTCAGAAAGAAAATAGTTTGACGAATTTCTTAAAGATTTATGAAAAATTGCAGTTTCGTAGAGGATGCTAAACGAGATTGTGAAACAGCAAAAAAAAGCTCTTCGCATATTTAAATACCACTAAAGGTCTTTAAAGAAACTCAAGTGGTTCCTCAAAGACTCCCGAGTCCTAACTGGTTTTGTGTATTCATTGAGTGGATACTCCTCATGCAAATACAGTACGGTTATAAAACTGCTTTGACTGGTTTAAAACAAGGTTTTTCTTCAACAGATTTATTAGACAGGGTTTGGAAAGAAGCCCTGAAGCTACTACTGGAAATTCATCCGTGGTAAAAAACAGTCCAGCCTCATACCATGCATTTCCTATTTATTACTGAAGGAAACCCTGTTTCCTTCTCTTTTCTAATAAACATAACCAAAAGATCAACAGCAGCAATTTATAGCTTTCTTAGGGCCCCTGCAATAGTTCTTACATATATAATTCTTCCCTAAGCAATAATTGTAACATTTACATTGCCTGCACAAATATCTATTTGTCCTAAGCACGCCAAGCCCTGATAAATACTATGGATGATAAATTTGAGGAAAATTCCACTTTATTCTTATTTTATTTGCGCCTTGCCATTGAAATTGAAGCTGGGAATTGATGAGAGCACTCCATGCCTGGGAGAGGAAACATTCTTGGCTCTGATGTTGAGGAAGTTTATTAATTTGGGCAAACTCTAAGACAAACACTATCATCTCCAGATATATCTAGTTTGCATCTACTAAAATCTGAAGCAAAGACCTTATTTGGTCAAAAACGAAATGGTAAATAGTGCTTCTGATGTAAATATTAGGACTTCTCTATATTCAGCTCGAGAAAACTATCTTTTAATGATCACAGAATGAATGATTCTGTTTTCAGACCTTCCTCCCTTCCAGTGTAGAGCAGGGTAACTTGAAAAGGTGTCTCTCCCAACCCTCTACAACTCTCCAAGTTATAAAGAACAAATGGCCAACTGGACTGCAAAGAAATATGGGAGAGAGGAGAGACTGAGGCTGAAAGGGGGATGTGGAAAGATCAGGAAAAGTCTGTGGAGGAGACAAAGAGAAAAGTTGTCAAACACACAAAAACAAAGCCCCAAAGGAAAGCTCCCAAAACTGAATCCTCACACATCCTGGGACAGAATAGAAAAGCTGAGAATTTCAAGGGGGAGGGAACATAAACTCATGTACATCCCTGATAAACACACAGATTGGGTTGGAAAAGATCTCCAAGATCGTCAATGCCAACACAGCACTACTGCTGTGTTCCCCACTGAGCCACATCCTCACGTGCCACATCCACACGTTTTTTGAACGCTTCCAGGGATGGGGACAGCAAATCTCCCTGGGCAGCCCCTTCCAATGCCTGACAACGTTTTCCACGAAGAAATTGCTTGTGATGTCCAACCTGAACCTTTTCTGGAGCATTTTAAGGCTGTTCCCTTTTGTCCTGTTCCCTGGGAGCAGAGCCTGAGAGAGCAAGAGGGTCTCCACTCAACATTCTCCTAATGGGAGTGTATTTATTTCGGGAAACAAAATGCTTCTATAATTTGTTCCCTACTTTAAAAGAATTACAGGTCATCTTTCAGAATGGAATCTATTCAAAATCTTTGATTTCACACCCTGATCAATCTATTGTTTCATCAGAATTACTTAACTCATCCCTTCCCTTTTAGCATTGGAAATCAAAGCCTTTATAGGGAGTATTATCCATGCTAAGCTGCACAAACACTGGAATTTTGGGAGTCTCCTCAGTCCTGGACTAACAAAAGAGCTGATACAGGGAGAAAAGCCTTCTCTCCAAGAGGAGGAGATCCAGCTGCTCAAATTCTATTGCAAAATAAAATTTACAGGTCAGCTGGAATATTTGAGGCCTTCTCATACAAAGCACAAAAGTTGTCAGGAAAACAGCAATAGGGCAGCATTTCTCTTTAATTACAGCTTGTAAAGGAAATAATTTGAGGAGGAATATTTTAGAGGAGGAAGATTAAATCATGTATCTGTTTATATTGTTCCTTTCCATATATTTAGGAACTATTCCTTCCCACTGCACCAACAGATTAAGGTAGTATTAAAGTACAAACGGGTTATACAGATTTTATTTTTTTTAGTAGACTTGTTTCACTGATAACAAAGGGGTCACTCAAGTAGAAGCTTTTATCAGTACAAGCTTTTCTTTGTACACAAAAATCTGTTCAGCATTTACTGAAAGCCTTGTGTCTTCTTGCTAGATAATGGAACTGATGTGGAGCAGAGACAGATAATATTTCAAGTAGCAACAGAAAACTTGCTGAAATTAATTAATTCTCTGTATGCTATTCAAGAAGTAAATCTTTGTTTAAATTACCTTGATCTAGTGCTACCTGTTTGCTCTAAGGAAGGGAATTAATTCAAATGTCATGGGAGATAAACGCTCTGAATTATTAATGATCTTAAGGTGCCTGAAAACCCAAATCTGACTTACAAGATGAACCACAAGGCACTGAAACAATACAATCATGGAATGGCCTGGCTGGAAAGGGACCTTAAATCCCACCTTGTTCTCCATGGGCACGGACACCTTCCACTATCCCAGGTTGCTCCAAACCCTGTCCAACTTGGCCTTGGACCCTTCCAGGATGGGGCAGCCACAGCTTCTCTGGGCAACCTGTGCCAGGGCCTCCTCACCATCACAGGGAAGAAAATGAGGCTTCTTTAGGTTCCCTGTGTTCCTTGTAGTTCCCACCAGTTTTCAGCTGTTGCTTCTTCCCATGACCTTCTGGGAACACCAGAATTCTATGCCCTGTAGGCAGGAATATGCTTTGCAGATATTTTTAAATTCTAAGCCCCACTTTAAGCTCCTGTTCTGAGCTCAGCACAAACCTACAGACGTTGTAGCAGCTCTTCAAGGCTAAACACTGTGGTGTCCCACTTTCCTCAATCAGATGCAGCAGAAGAGGGAATCCAGTCCTGGGTACCCAGAACCAGAACACAGAAAGCAAATGAGAGTAAAACTGCCTTCAAGAATGTCTCTTTAATCCCTGGATTTGGGAATATCAGTTTGATTCACTGAGCTCTCCCTCTGATGCCTTTCTCAGGGCCATCTGATGGTCACTGTCTCCTCAGGACACCAGTCTTGGGGTCTGCAGTGCTAAACTTATTCCCATTTTTTCACAGAATGTTCATTGCAGAAGGAGTTGGCACAGTTGGATTAATGGGGGAAGATCTTGGATTCGTGGCTTTCAGAGAAACCCTCCCAGAGCCAGATCACCTCTGATATTCCCTAAGCAGTGAACCTCTTACTATATCCCAAACAGCTTCTCCTGGACTTCCAGTGGACTGTAGTGGCCTGATGGTTGTTTCTTCTAAGACAAAAAAAGAATCTGAGCCCCTGTCAGTAATTTCCAAGTACCCCAAAGTGACCGTGGCCAGGGACACCAATGTTCAGCCAAGGAAGGTTGGGAACAGGCCCTGGAGGACTGACAACTTCTAAGAATCCCTAATTACTAACTACCAAATGGCTTTATAAAGTAGGACTGAGCTGTTCTGCTTTGCCAAGACGTGGGAAGAGACTCGTTTCTGAAATGCCAGGTGAATATTTTCGGGACCAGACAATATTTGGAAGTTTGAATCCCGTTTAATTCATCCAATCCACACTAAAACAACACAATGTTTCAGGTTGTAACTCAGAACAACAATCTGGGAATCACAGCTGAGCATTTTAAACAACCAAGAACATTACAAGGCAAGGAGGAGTGATGGAATGGGTGACACTACTCCATGGAAAGCTGTACTGCTAGGGAAAGTATAAGTAGGTCTGTAGTAATTTTGATGGAATTTTCAGTCTCCCAAAGTCCCCGCACAACATCAGGCAGTCAAATAACCCTTGAGGCTCAGAATTCAGAAACCTCAGCTACTCAGTGCCACAGCAAAGCTGTTAAACCTCTCTTAGACCCTTGGTTAAAGAGACAGAAAAAGGAGCAAAAAAAAAAGTACCATTAAAAACAAACAAACAAAAATAAATAAAAATGGTATGTGGGACCACAAGCTTCAAATGCAAAAATGTGCTCAACAGACTTCACAGAGGAAGAATTTTCTCTAGGAACATCAGGAATTAAAAGGAGGAATGATCCCATATTGTATCCTGTGTACTAGGCCAATATCCAGTGGATTTTATAGCAGGTCCACAGCCTTGGTTGCACATGTAGAAGAAGGAGGTCCAGTCCCTGAAAGATCAGGAATCCAGTAACTGGCGGATTTAGAAAAGTAATGATGAGTTGTCCTCTCAAGTTGCACCAGGAGAGGTCTAGGTTGGATATTAGGAAAAATTTCTTCATGGAACATGTTGCTAAGTATTGGAAGGGGCTGCCCAGGGCAGTGGTGGATCACCATCCCTGAGACTGCCCAAAAACTGTGTGGATGTGGCCCCTGCGGACATGGTTTAGTGATGGGCATGGCAGTGGTGCTGGTTGATGGTTGG
Organism: Serilophus lunatus; assembly: GCA_013399895.1. Lineage (NCBI taxonomy): Eukaryota > Metazoa > Chordata > Aves > Passeriformes > Eurylaimidae > Serilophus > Serilophus lunatus. The sequence goes on along the minus strand of VXBA01001025.1, from coordinate 148,421 downwards.
GATCGAAGATCTTAAGGATTGCAGGATTTCTACCTCCATGATTACGGGAAAGGCAACAAGAAAAAAAGCTGCTCCCCAGGAGACTGGAGTTGGGGTTGCTTTCCAAGCAGAAGCACAAGCCTGTGGGGGAAGTGTCCTGCTGCCTCTAAACTCCTGGAGATACTAGAATGGAAAGAAAGATCCATTTTGCCACATTACCCTAGGTCAGAGAAGATTCTTCCATCAGGGATGGAGATGCCTAACAGGCCTTACTTATCTCCATGGAGAAAACATTCCCAGTTTTATGAGAACAATGTTGAATAGGGAAGAGAGTCATCACCCTGAGGGAGAAAGCTTTCACCGCAATGTGGGATAAATTTCCTTCTGAAAGCATCAACAGTTTTAAAGCATAACAACATTTCCCAGCTGAGGTATTCCACCTAAAACAGTATTTTATACACTATTATTTAAAAATTAATCAGCTGATCATGTTTGAGGAATATCATCCCTTGACATCCTGTGAAACCTGAATTTATCTCATGATCCTATGACTGTGTATAAAACCAAACTACAGTAATGGGCCAACATCAAATTTCCGTGCTACAACCAAGGAGGAAAATTCCAGTGGGTTGGGCTTGTGTGGCAAGGTTCTAGTAGCCAGAGGGCTTCTCAGAGAAACTGCTGGAAGCTGCATCCACACTCCTATGGAAGGGACCCACCCTAGAGCAGCCTGTTCCTGAAGGACTGATTCCATGGAAGGGACCCATGCTGGAGCAGCTTGTTCCTGGAGGACTGATCCCATGGAAGGAATCCATGCTGGACCAGCCTGTGAACTCCCACTGGAGCAGCTCATGGAGAACTGTCTCCCATGGGAGGGATCTGCTGGAGCAGGGGAAGGACCTCTCTCCACAAGGAAGAAGCAGCAACAGAAAAAACATGAACCCCATTCCTATCTCCCTTGTCAGTGCAGAGAAGGAGGAAGAGCGAGTGATCTCTCCCTGCCCTTACCTCATCTCATGAGTTTTCCTTATATTTTCCTCCCCTGTCCAGCTGAGGAGGGCAGGGGTAGAGCGGCTTTGGTGGGCACCTGACATCCAGCCAGAATCAAAAGTTGAAAAAACCTCCCATAATAACAGCAACAAAACCCCTCCCCATACTAATAAAGCCTTTCCCCTTTAAATGCCTTTCAAATTTTAAGGAAAAAAGGAAATACAGCAAAGGCTATATAAAATGCAAAAGCCTCTTTCAAGTGTATTTGACTCTAATAGCTGGTTTCAAACATCCCACTGTTGGATGGAAAGGGATCAAATATGTTAATGGGATTTAAATTACACTGTACCTGCCTGGGGAATTCATTTTGTGATTTTAGGGAAACAGAAACAAGTCATTCAATCAGATCCCCCATTTTCCACAGACACTAATGGAATTGTTGAGAAACAGCAAAGCTTGATGACAAGCAGCAGGTAAATAAAGTTTAGGAAGCAGGAGTTTTGCAATTGTAGGATTTTTATTTTCCCTTAAAGAGACATTGTTTTTTTCTGATAAAAACCAGTTTAAAAACAAAGTTCGTCCAGGAAGTCCCACTGACTTGTTGAAACAAGCATCCATGTCCCTGGAACAGTTTGGCATGGGAGCAGCCAGCAATTTGAAATGAGGCCTGACCCACGAGGAGCCTGTCAGACAGCAGGGAGCACATCCAAAAGAGCTGCAAATCAAGGGAATTATGCAAAACCACAAGGAAGCCTGGCAAATTAGTCCATCCCATCATTTCCTGGCATGGAAAAGGCGTGGAGATTTAGTGGGCTGGTGGAGATGCCCTGTTTCAGCCAGTTGTGTGTAAAATAAGAGCCAAGAAGCTTATCCAGCCTTATCTGGGATCCTGGCAAGACTGACTCTTAACCCTTTCATTCTAGGTGCTGCCACCATAAGCTTTAGGGAAATGGGCAGTCAGGGCAGCCACAGGGCTGGACAATTTTAAGAAAAAAAGTGCCCTACTAGTGCCAGAAAACATCACCAAAAAAATATATCGGCTCCAGCCATGTGAGAGATTGTGATAAAGAGCCTAAACCAAGCAGCAGAGAACATACTCCAACTAGAAAGTGTGACCACATTCCCCCCCTGAGAAGTGTTACACACACCTTGAAGATACAAAACTGCAGAGAAAAACATCTGGGACAGAATCCAGAATCATTCAGGTTGGAAAAGACCTACAAGGTCACCTAGTCCAAGCTATGCCTGATTCCCACCAGAGCACTGAGTGCCACGTGCAGTCCTTCCTTGGACACTTCCAGGGATGGGGACTCCAAAGCTCCCTGGGTAGTCCCTTCCAATGGAATTGAGGGAGAAAAGGAGATAATAGGATGGCAGGGGAGTGGATTTCTGAAGTTAGTATTGTTCGTGGTGAAAGTGTTCAGCCCTGGCACTGTTCAGAGACAACATTAATGGGATCCTCCGTGGCTTATTTGTGGTGGGTGAGCTTCAAAAGTCACCTCTCCCCTGCCATACAACTATTTATGTGACCACCATGCCGTGATCAACTGGGCTTCTATCAAAAAAACCTCATTAATTTTAACATTTAGATGCCCAGTTAATCCTAGGGCAAAGCAAATGAACCCATACGAAAGGAAGAAGTAGGAGCCTTTTTAATATCCCAGAGAGTATTTCAGGAGTGTAACATCCTGAAACAACATGAAAATCTTTGATGTTATCTCTTCAGATTTCACAGATTTTCGTTGGGGAAAAAACAATTCTGAGTAAATACTGAGAAGGAAGCAACCCTTATAAGCTGAAGGAGCTAAACCAAATAAAATTACATAAATATAGAGGTTTCTCTTCCATCTGTGCTGTTATTCCACGGCAGAGCTGCCCTACTCCCATGTACCCTGCACAATCTAACAGCAATCTTTCAGGAAAACTCATTCCATTGCCTCTGCTTGATCCATAAATACATATCCTTAAATAGCTCTCCATTTCTAATGTGGAAATTGAGAAAAATCACCATTTTGTTGTACCAAGCACAAGGTGCGAGCAGAAGTTTGTGGGTTGAATTGCAGGGTCCCTGGTCAATGCAAACATGGGAGAGTTGGGAATAGCTCCTGATAAAAAAATTGTTATTTTTGGAAGAGAAGTGGCATGGGCACTTTTCCAGATTGTTCTTGAGAGCTGGAGTTCTGGAAAAGGGTAATGCCTTTAGCTGGGAAGAAGGACGATTTAGAGAACTATTTAGATGCTAAACACACAAAACCTCAACTGTTCTGGCCTTTGTCAAAAAATAACGCAAAGGAGCAGCAAAGTCTCTTTGTTCCACCAACAAAGGCTGTTCCCCAGTGACTCAGAAGCTTCATCCTCTTGGAGAATCAAGGAAAATTATGGCACATTACAGATATCGAGTCAAGACCTATATAAAAGACACTACAATTAGACTATGCCTAACTCGACTGTGGAAATTCTCCCTCAGCATTCCCAGGAAACTCACCCCATCGGGTCTGCCATCCGAGGCCGTAACGATCAAGATGTAGCGGTCAGTGCTTTCCCTGTCCAAAGGCTTTCCCAGGGCCAGGAGCCCAGAACTGCAGGAAAAGAAAACCCCAACAAGTTACCACAAGGTATCTACAAGCACTTTGGTTCCACCACTTTGTGTCATGCCAAAGTTTCCCTCAAGCTGATGAGGTTTTAAGCTTTATGTAGGTAAAGGCTGAGAAAAACCTTGTTATGCTTTCCACTTGGATACATGGATAATTTAGGATTAAAATAACAACTTAATGATCACTGAACACAGGACCTGTTACTGCTGCACTTTAATTATCTATTTATTATATATATATATATTTACTATTACTGATGCAATAAATGAGAAGAGAGAATGACAGGCTCCTAATCATTGAGGAGTTCTGGTATCCAAGAGGATTGAGGAGCAAACTCTGGGAATACAACACCCACAGACTTAAGTATGAGCCTCCTCAGTGTTTTGAAGGGAAAGGCCTCTAATCTACACACTGTGTAACTTCAGAGTAAGCGCTGCAAAGACCTCATGCTCTCTCAGTGCAAGCACAGATATACACCATTCTAACTATAGAATAGTTATAGAATATTACTATAGAATATTACTACAGGCACAAATGTTGTGGAAAATGAATCATAGAACCACAGGATAGTTTGGGTTGCAAAGGACCTTAAAGCTCAGCTCATTCCACCCCCTGCCATGGCCACGGACACCTTCCACTATCCCAGGTTGCTCCAAGTTCCATCCCGCCTGGCCTTGGACACTTCCAGGGAATCAGGATGTTGTGATTGTTGGTGCCCATTTTAAAAAGTCAACAAAAGAAGGGCTATTTGGAAGCCACATAAAATACCATTTGAAAACACTGAAAATTCCTGTAACTGCTGACAAATAAAACAATTTGGATTTCTTTTCTCTAGAACGACCTAATTTCCTCCCATAGAAGCCTGGAAGCCACCCTGGGAGACAAGATCTCACCAGGGACTCATTACCCTCAATTTGGAAGGATAAGGAAAGTATTGTGTGGACAATCCTGACTAAGCTCTGCTTAACTGAGCTGGCACCAACTGACCAGATCCAAAGCTCCACATTTCATTCACAGGATTTTTATGTCTACTGGAACCTGGGCAAGTCTGTAACAAACTGACCCTTCTCTTAAATCTATTAAGCTATTTAACAAGTCTGCACCAACAAACATGGATCCAGGATGACAGCTATCCTCTTTTCCATGGATAAGCAATGGAACTCCACCAAACACATTACAGGGAATTAAAATATCTGAAGAAAAGCATAACAGCACATGGTTTTACAGTGCCAAATCCACACCAGCTGAGATCTGGGGATGCTGTGCCTTTCCATGTGTTTGTCCATTTTCGATTGATATGTCAGACATGAGCACCGGTCAAGCACAGCTCTGAATTTTATCTGATGTTCATGAGCCAGAACCCAAACAGTTCCCTGCACAGAAAGAGGTTTTACTTAAACAAGTGTGGGGGTTTGACAGGTGCTGGGGTCTCTGTTGGGTTTGTTGGNATCCTCAGCAGCAAGGCCTCAATACTGGTGACCCCTGCCTGTTCAAGGACAGGAACATTAGTCATCTAGTCAGTCCAGTGGATGTTTAGTAATGTACGGAGGCAGCGCTGATGGAAGCGTTTGAGGAGTCGCAGGTGATGGCGATAGACGACCCATGATTCAGACCCACATAAAAGAGTAGACAGGACAATGGCTCTGTAGACATTAATCTTTGTACTTTTCTTCAAATGTTTATTGCACCAGACTCTTTTCTGGAGTTTTCCAAAGGCTCTGTTTGCCTTTGCTAACCTGTTGTCTGTCTCTTTGTCAATCTTACCATCCGAGGAAATCATACTTCCTATATAGTTAAACTGCTGGACTGCCTTAAGCACTGACTTGCCTATGGTGATTGTTGGGGTTTGAGGGGTGCTGAGGTCTCTTTTGGGGTTGTCGGGGGGGCTTCGGGTCTTGGGGTGGTCTTGGGGGGAGCCCTTGGGCTTTGGGAAGGGCAGAATGTGTAAGGAGTGCCCATTTATCTTGTCTGTGTAAAATCCTGTTTTCCTTAAGAGAAAGGCAGGGGCTGGGATTGAACCAGCCCTCTCCCAGGGAAGGCAGGGGGTCACTCCCAGCCATCCCCCACGGCTTTCCCCGGGCCGAGCGGGGACCGGGGCAGCCCGTGCTCCTGCCTGTTCTCCCCCCGGGGCCAGGGGAGGGAAGGGGGAGCTGCACCCCCATCCCCTGCTGTTTCCCAGGGCTGACCTGGGACTGGGACGGCCCTTGCTCCTGCCTGCTCTCCCCCTGGGGGCCGGGGGCAACAGCAGCCGGTGCTGGTGGCCACATGACGAGGTGGCGGCAGTGCGCGGCGGTGCTGATTCGCAACCAACGGCACGCGGCCCCAGGGCTGGCTTGTGCTATGCATGGTGTGGGGGATCCCCCAGTCCCGGCGCTGGCAGCAGCCCAAGAGCCCGGCCATGGGGGAACCCCAGCATGCCCACGGGCGGCAGCGGAGATGCGGCCGCACGGCAGGGAGGCGCAGTAGGTGCGGTCCTGGCAGCTCCCAGCTTGCAGGCAGAGACACACTGTGAATGTCAGCGCCGGACCTCGGCGCAGCCGTGGTCGGGAGCGTGAGCGCGGTGGCTGCTTGTGGACAGCAGCAGGGGCCCAGCGTTGGCACCGTGCTGGTGATGGCTGGGCAGGGGGGCGGTGGTCACTCCGGAGCATCCCCAGAGTGCCAGCGGCCAGGAAAAAAGATGGTGCCTCGAGCTCTGGACACGTGGTCTCCAGCGGGAACTGCCACTGTGTCTGGAATGAAGATGCCGGAAGAGAGGCGGAGCTCAGCGCCGCTGGCCAATCAGAAGATGGCTTAGCCAGGAAAAAGACAGCGAGATTCGCGCGAGACTTGGAGCGCTTAAAAAGCTGAGCACAGAAGCCCTCTCTCTCTTCGCTTTTGGTCCAGGGGCAAAGCACACGGCTCCTCTCCTCTTGGGTCTCAGACCCCACGGCGTGACTCCACCCATTCCTCTCGGCACTGAAGCGAAGTCCAGCTTGATAGCAAGTAGCCACTTCCAAAGGTGTCCTGGGTGGGGGTTGCTTTTCACTTCTTTTTGTGTTTTGCAGAAAACCTCGAGGGGCCGGGAGTGACACCACCAGAGAGGGAGGGAGAGAGACGGCTTCCCTACCCCTCCCCTAGCTGGGAAAGCAGTTCCCTTTTTGTTTTTGTCCTTTTTTTCCCTTTTCTGTTTTCTGCGTGTCGAGTGTTTCTCTGTGTAAATTTTGGGTCCCCGTGGGTTGTCCCTTCTTCCCTATTTTAAACACCGTGTAATAAACTGCTCCCCTGTTGCTAATTTTGTTCAGCCTTCCATCATCTTTATTGTGCACGCCCCTTAGACGATAAAAAGTGGTTCAAACCACCACACAAGGAAAAGCCAAAGCAAAGCATAAAGTGCCACCAAGCCAGGAAGTCTCATGAGCTGAACTTCTCCAGGATGTTTGGATGTGTAACAGCTGCATTTAAGGATGATTTTTTCCCTAGTTTTCCTCTAATTTATGACCCTCAGAGAAGATTTCAGCAAACCAGTTCCAGGCCAACACTATTTCTAACAGATACCAACACTTCCTGGCAAGGAAAATCTCCAGTGGACCTAAAATACTTCCCTGGGGATTGGTAAAAACCAGTGGAGAACTTGAGCACTGTGTGTGGTTCTGTAAGCCAGAAAATAAGGAGTTGACAAGCCTTGGATCCTGGAGGCAGGAGAAGGAAACCCTCCTCCTCCTCCTCTTCCTCCTTCCAGGGCTGGACTTCAGATGCTGAGGCATCAGCACAGATCCTTTAAATCCCACAGATCCCTTCTCCAGGGGAAATGACTCCCCAAAAGGAAAGAGTAACACCAGAGCAAGAGACAAACCTGAGAGAGTTTATGTACATATTTTTATATCTAGCCACACATATATTACAAATACATAGCTGCAATTACAATGATAAATAATTATATTTTATATATAGCTATAACTATTACAATAAAAATATATAATTATATATAAATAATTATTCTAATGTTAAATAAATATATATCATTAAAATACACGTGTATCTATACCTCTATGGAGATGAATATTTAAATAATAAAATTATATATACATAAAATAAAGCCCATGATACATATTTTTATACATAATTTTTACCATTACACATGTACTAAAACATACATATATTTGTCCTTTTAGCTGCTTGCATTAGTGTCATAATTAGACTACCAATCATGATTTGATTAGACTATTAAGACTTTAATTAGACTAAGGGTATATTCTTAGCTTTGCACACAGACATGATCCACAAAAAGGAAAATCAATTAGTTTTCATAATAGACTGAATACATATTTTTCAGCATTTGCTCAAGACACAGCAATAAAAGAGGAACAAAAATTTTTTATGGGGAAGGAATAGTAAAGAAAATATAAACCATTTAAGTGGTAAATTATTAATTAAAAAATGTATCTATCCAAGTGGTGATAAGAATAAAATATTGACATCAAATTCTGCTTTACTAACACTGACCTGGAGCTGCATATATTCATTTATATTTCTCCAATATTATTGCACTATCAAAAAGAAATTACACTCTATTGTCTGTGTTTCAACAGAGGAACATCATTGAAAGATAGGCTAAATGATGAATATCATGTGTTTTCCTCAGGGATTCTGATTTACCCACATTCCTTTACCACCCCAGGTTTTAATCCTCCCTTTCCCTGGGGTGTATAAGGAGGCAGGGAATTTCCATAGGTGGTGCTCTGGTTGTAGTGCTAAAGAAGGAAGAGCAAAACCATCTCTAAATCCTCAGACTGAGGAGGAAAAAGGAGGAAAAAGATGTAGATGTCAAACAGGTACTATTTATCCAGTACTTCTGGTACCAGTCAGGGAATTCCACAGGGATTCACTGACACATCTCAGGATGCAACAAAATCATCCCAACAAGAAAAAGGGAGAGAAAGAATCATGTTCCTGGTCTGTGCCTTGGTCTTGTGGTATTTAAAATTGAGGTAAATTCCTGTGGCCTTCATCTTCCACTTGTACTAACTCTGTTTTGTTTAATATTAATCCTCCTTGTGTCTCCTCTCCAGACATTCCAGCATCCAAGAAACAAAAAATGCAAAATATTGAATAAAAACTTTGGACAAACCATTTCCAAGAAAATAGAAAGGAGAGAATTTCCCCAAGAGTTCTCCTTTTCACCAAGAGGCAACAGATCAGAGACCAAAACCTCAAGGTGTGGTGGTGTAGACAGCTGTGGGGGCTGTGAAGGTCGGAGGTGTCAGCCTGGCCAGGAAGGGTCCCTGGAGGAGGGATGGAGGAGAACTTCCAGCTGGGAATTCACACATGCCACCTTTAACAGCTTGGCTTCCAGGTACCTCCACACTGCTCACATTCCTGTGTTGTTGTGGACAACACAGGAACTGCCAAGGATCTGACTTCTAGAGAACCTCCCTGGCCTGGATTTCCACATGTTTTTTAACTCTCTGACACAGAGAACTTCCAGGAATTTTACAGTGTGGTGTGAGAAGCACAAACTGTATGAAACAACTATTCACTGAGTAACCCCCTTGGAGCATCTCTCATGTAGCCAGGTCAGATTATTTACCTTCTAAGTCAACAAATGTGTAATCCCCCTTCAAATCATCTCTCATGTAGCTGGGATAGATTAACATCAGCAGCCCAACATAATTCCTGCTCTGGTCATCCCAGTGAAGGAAAGTCTCCCCTCTTTAAGATGTCTCTTCCCTCACTTCACAGGAATTTAGTATTAGAGGGCCCATCCATCAATCTTGTGGATGACAGCACCAGCATCCCTTGGGATCTTCAAGGGTTTTTTTACGTTGTTTCCCAAATGATTTGATTCTCCATGTAGGGGAGATTTATCGCCCATGGCTCCCCCAGGACATACAAACCTTTTGTGTAATTAAATTCTCAAAATCTCCCCCACAACAAATTAGAACAATTCTTTTTTAAATTATACACCATGAATAAATTAGTCCCCAGGTTACTTGTGTCCCAGTGTTTCCATGAGAGGTCAACTAACCACCCTCCCTTCCTCCTGCAAAGGAAAAAGACACTTTGGAGTGGAAATAATAGATAATTAAAAGGAAATAATAGCTGATATTAGGTAAAATAAAGAAAGGGGTGGTGGGACAGGCAGACAGATCTGGTGTTTACAATTTCATAACATATACTCTCTCTATTTAAACTTCAGGAAAAGAGATTTTAAAACAACGCTCAAAAGGCTTTTCACTACAGGCTAAACTGCAAAAAGGCAGGAAACTAAAGCAAAAAATGTCCCTGTCATTAGTCAGGGGCTGACAGGTATAAGGCTTTTAATTAATCCCTGGTCACTCTTTTAAACAGAATGTTTCCACTTCAAGGAGTTTTACCTACCTAAAATGTTTAAAATAAATAAATAGTCCCCTGTGAAAAACTCCAGAGTGTAATAAGGCTCACAGAGCTCTCATTTATGTCTAAGGAGCAGCTGTAGATATCTGATTGCAAGCCTTTTTTTTCTCTCTCAGCCCATACATTCCCTTGGCTGCAAAGTTCCCAGTCTGTTTTTGAGGGTTTTCCACTTACCTTTGAGAGAGATTAAAAACCTGTTGAGGATCTCCCTTCTGAATGAGGTATTTTATGGGGTCACCCTCTCTATCAAAAGCCTTTAGAGGGAAAAAAAAGACAACATTAAGTCAGTGACAATGCTTTCTTTCCTTTCCTTCCACATATAAACTGGAGAATTAACCCCTGCAGTTCTGGGAAAGTTGTCTACAGGGACAACACTCATCTCTGTTTCTAAGGCAACACTGGTTATTGCAGATGGGCTTCTCATAAAGCTGTGGCACAGAATTCTCATGCTACAGAGAAATGACAATATCTTGAATATAGGACTAGTAATTATTAGTAATTATTAAATTAATGCTACACATACACAGCAGCACAAGTATGAAATTGCCTACTCTATCACGTTTATTCTATGCTGCTACAGACTGATTACACTAAACTTCTTGTTTCCTTTCTTCCCATTCTTCATTTCCACTCATCCCAATACATCTTTCTGTTACTTTTCCAGAATCCCAATCTTCGGTGATGCTCCACTGAGCAGTGTAGGCATTGCAGCACTTGCCTTCCACAATAATTTGATTTTTGGGGGATAAAGATCAGGATGAGACCCTTTAAGAGGTGCTACTAACAGCATCAAAATAATTCTATTCCACCACTTAAATGTCAAAAATAACTTTTCAGAAGTTGAATAAGGCACTTTTGTACCTCTGCTCCCAAAACTGGCCATGGAATTTCTATTGTTTTGTCACACAAACCTTTTCCCAGAAAATCCAGTTGTGAGCTTTTTAGAGAAATTACTGTCTACTAAAGAGTCTCCTGTAACTGTCTCACAGTTACAACTATTTAGCACTCAAAAACCCAAAGTGATTAAGCAAGTTATCGAAGGAAAAACAACAAAGAGAATTGCAAGAACAAGGCCAAGAGGGGCAGACAGGCTTCACTGGGAGACAGAACAACATAAAAAAGAAGAAAAAGAAAGTATTTCTGTAATTCTCATCTTTTAACAACCACCCTTTTTAATATCTATTTTCATAGCATTTCACAGAATCATTAAGGTTGGAAAAGGCCTCTAAGGTCACCCAGTCCAAGCTGGGATTGGGCACAGCTTGGTGAAAAAAATATCCTCTTTAGGACAGAGATGCTCTGCATGCTAAAACCTGGACAAAGCCAAATGACCTTCTCCCGCACAATCAATCACAGGATCATGG
>VXBA01001025.1:44691-136995 GCA_013399895.1 Serilophus lunatus | reverse complement strand
CCCCCCCGTCAGGGCAAAGGAAAAACACACCTCAGACCCACTCCAAAATTAAGACCAGAAGCACAAATTATTTCTGTGTACAGAGAGAACAAGGAATGCAGTAAGAAAACAATTTACCTTAGCCAAAGGAAACCTATGGAAAATAGTGGCTAGGTCAGATGAAGACCAGCACAAAGAAAGAACAACAACAACCAGATGAGGACAAAGTCAGAAAAAGTCAATGCAGAATGAAGAGAAACAGGAAAGAACACAAAGGATAACAAAGAAATGTTTAATGGCAGAGAAAACCTGAGGACTGTGATACCTCCGTTGGTCTAAAGGCAGAATGGATAATGTTGGGAAGGTCAAAGATCTTCACTCAAATTAACTGTGGCAACAAAAGGGTAAAATCTTAGCTGAGAACTGGCAAAGAATAAGGTAGAGAAGTGTTACATAAATAGAGCACCTTGAAATTATCTGCTTAAATTAAAGTTCATCCCATTGTATAAACCCCAGGCTGAAGCAATCCCAAAGCCACAGAGGGAAAATGTGCTAAAGGACAAGCACAAGGTATATCCTTCACAGAGGAATGAGTCAGGAAATCACAGAGCAGGGAGGTACAGCTCAATTCCCAGAAAATGACAAATAACCAAATTATTTGTCAGTAAACTGAACTGACAATCTGGAGATGGGGATCACAGAGCTAAATTTCTCAGGAATGGAAGGCTGTCAAAGGCATCTGATCTCCTTTTACCACAGCTCTAGAAAAGCTGCGAATGCAGCAATCCATCTGAGCCACAATGAGTCTTTTCCTGCTGCTTTGGGTGACATTTCCCCAAACAATTTCAGACAACACAGTCTCCAAATGGAAGATGAGATTAAGCAAAAACAAGAACCATCATAAAAACGAAGGTAAGGCAGCAGTGGACAAAAGTTGGTATTGACTCAATTCTGTGTCCACACCAGCACCGACTGAGATTTCCATCCACAACATCAATGACAGAGTAAGAAATTTGTTTATCAAATCCACTGAGTGACATCTAGTCAGTGTGTGTGACTGGAATTGTGATCCCTTTATCCTGAAGATGGGAACAATCAGGATCTGACTCAGCAGAGACAAGTGAAAAATATCCAGCCAAGAACACAAAATACTACAGATCCTGGAGGCAGAAAATGGGACTAGTTGGCATCTCCAAGGACTATCACAGATCCTAAATCTCCAGAATTCTGTTGCTGCTCCCATTTTTGGTGGCCCTTTGTAGTCCTCTGTTATAGTTTTAATTTGTTTTGTTTTCTTTTTCCCCTTTTGTTTGAATTCTTATGCATTTGTTGTGAGCTGTGACAGGCGTCCAAAGCTGGGAGCCACCTTGTTGTCGTGGTAACGGACTGATGGACCACCCCCCATCATTCCCTGTGCCTCCCCACGAGGCTTTGGGGGACCGCATGGCTAAGCTGGGGGCTGCCATGACATGTGTGATGCAAGCAAAGGGGAGGAGTGAACAGCTCAAGACTGTTTGCTGACTGGACAAACTGGCTGTGCTGGGCGGGGATAAGCAAGGCTTTGAAAAGCTCAGCGGGGGAAGGGTCGCTCTCTCTCCTGCCTCCGACCTGGCCCGGGAAAGCTGTCTCCAGCCGTTTCTTTTGGAAGCCTCAACCAAGCCTTCTTCCCCCTCTGAGCTTGCTTCAGCATCGGCGAAGAACTACCTGGCAGCCACAAGCNTTTCTTTCTCGTGGAGGGGGTGTGAGTGTGTGTGTGTGTTTTTATCTTTTGGGACTCCTGTGTGTGTGTGTGAGTGAGGTGTTAAGGTGTGTGTGTATATATATATATAAAAATAAATACATACTTATATTGTTATTATAATATATATCTATTTGGGTTTGGTTTATCTTTTTTTCCCCCTTTCCCTGTAATAAACCTTGTTGTTTTTTTTCATTTAACGAGCTTCTGTTCTAAGTGATAAAATTCTCTATTGTCTCAAACCGGGTCATCCTCCTACCTCACCTGCAAGGCATCCTGCCCTCCCCTCACATTTAAGGGGGTCTCAGGGGTGTGATTGTGGCCTACATTTACTCACAACAAGTCAGCAGACTCCCAGAAAGACAAAATAAAAGATCGGCTCAAGTTTATTTCATTTTCTCCCCATCTCCAAAGAAAATCCAACTTCCATTGAACATATTAAAAAATCAGGGAGGAAATGACAACTTACTGATTTTAAAAACTCATGTTTTCTTTAAAACCAAAGAACTTCAAGTTATTTTTAACTTAAGAAAACCACTGAAGGCTTGCAAAGGAGAAGGGAAATCTATAGCCACTGTTTTCCAGACCAATGGAATACAGCTGCTCCATAAATTGTACACAATTCCACGTTGCCTCCTTGTTCAGCATGCAACTGGACCGTGGTAACAGCCCTATTTGTTTTGCAGGCTCCCAGAAAAAATACAGCATTTGCATATTTTAATTAATAATGCCTGGCAGAACATGAAGCCATAAACACCTCCCAGGCAAGCAATAAACTCTGAGGTTTATTTATAAATTAGTGCTATGGAGACCATTTAATATTGCATTAATCTCAAATGTTGGTAATTAAAACACCAGTCACAGTCAACAGGCTGCATTATAAAATAAATAATAGCATAGGAAAGAAAAATAACCTTCCATCCTCTGCATGAAAAATCTGAATGGAAAAGGAGAAAGTGAATTTATTTTTAGAAAAGGTATTTTAAAGTCTGAAAGGCAAATTTAAAGCAGTTGCATTTGCATTGTTATTGACCCTGATCTTCAGATTTATTAACTTGGGAATATTAAAAATGTTTTGCTTGCTCTTTCCCACATTTTATAATCCTACATTGAGTCATAATCATAATCATAATCTTAATCTGCAGTGATTTAACTCAAGAAATGAAACATCAGTGTGAAAATTCATACATGAAAACACTTGTTAAATATTTGAATTCTGCTGTTACTCCATATTCTGAGGGAATGCAAGCAAGACCTGAAGCAATTGATGGAATTCTACAAAAAATAAACAAACAAAAAACCACACACAAAAAACCCCAAACAAAAAAACCCCCAACAAACCCCAACAAAGCAACACACCAAGATGACAAATTGAGAACTTTCTGTGGCCTGGAAAGGACAGCACAAGATTTCATAAGCTTAAATACTCAGTTTATTAAAGTTTAAACTGTCCTAGTCAGTTTTACACAGCAGGGAATAAAGATAGAGACAGAAATACACTTCCCACAAAGAAAGGCCTGAATACAGATGGGTGTTTTAATGTACAATGAGGCAGCTCCACTTAAAATGGTTTGGGTTGGAAGGGATCTTAAAAATCATCTTGTTCCAATCCCTGCCATGGGCAGGGACACCTTCCACTACCCCAGGTTGCTCCAAGCCCTGTCCAACCTGGCCTGGAAAACTTCCAGGGATGGGGCAGCCACAGCTTCTCTGGGCAACCTGTGCCAGGGCCTCCCCACCCTCACAGGGAACAATTCCATCCCAATATCCCATCTTACCCTGCCCTCTGGCAGTGGGAATTCATTCCCCCTTGTCCTGGCAGTCCAGACCCTTGACAAAGTCCATCTCCATCTTTTTTGTATGCTGTTCACACGTTTCAGTTACAGAACCACTGACCCTACAAGAGATACAGTCCTGGACTAACCTCAAAAAGCCAAAGCCAAGTATATTTAGGATTTAACAATCTGTTATTTTTCATAAGAAGCAATTGTCTGGCTGAATTCAAGGCATGCATAGCATTTGGGTAATACCACATTGAGGTAAAAGTAAGTAAAACTCAACATTTTCAATTAACTTCCTTAGCTCTCAAAACTAATCAAGGCACTTCACTCTTTCCCAAACACAGTAAC
Organism: Serilophus lunatus; assembly: GCA_013399895.1. NCBI lineage: Eukaryota > Metazoa > Chordata > Aves > Passeriformes > Eurylaimidae > Serilophus > Serilophus lunatus. The sequence continues at coordinate 133,149 of VXBA01001025.1, read as the reverse complement.
CTGCCAGTTCTGGAGATCATGACATGTGATGAGAGAACATCCACTGCTGTACCTCCAAAACTCTCAGCAGCATCCTTGGCTAGGAGAGAGTGGCTGGCAAGGCCATCCTGCTTCCCCTTACCCTGCCTGGAACAGGCAGTTTCTCCCAGATTTCCTCAGCAGTCATTACCAAGGTAGAATCAGAGAGTTGTTAAGGTTGGAAAAGCCCTCCCAGCCCATGGAGTCCAAGCTGTGCCCAATCCCCACCTTGTCCCCCAGCCNCCCACCCCTCCCCCAGCTCCTGGTCCCCCCTGAGCCTCCTTTTCTCCAGGCTGAGCCCCACCAGCTGCTCCTGGTGCTCCAGCCCCTTCCCTAGCTTAGTTTCCTTCCCTGCACATGCTCCCTCAATGTCTCTCAGTGCCTCCCAGAAATGGAAGAGGCCCTCAAGGAGCCTCATAGTGATCCCAGCACAGAATGGGTTTAATGAAACATTAAAGCAGATTATTCCAAGGGAGGCTTCATTGTCCAACCACATTTAAATTGCATAAACCCCCAAAATACTAAAACCTGCCAAGAGGATCTCTGCCTCCAAAAATCCCTCAAGCCCTCAGCCACATATTCCAGCACCTGTCAATTTAACACAAATGTTTCTGTTTCTCAGCATGCTCCTGGCTCCTGTTCCTCTGTGGGGCTTCCAAATCCAAGAGTCTCCCCACCAGGGAGGAGAAGACTCCTAAACAGCATGGCTTTTCCATGCTGCACTCCCTGCAGGCTCCACAGATGTGCTAGAAGTTATTTTGCAGCACTGAGCTAAATGAGTCACCCTCCCTGAACACAGGTGACCGTATCAACCTAACCATCTATAATAATCCCTATCTTCCATCATTAAACTCTTTTAGCATGGGCCCACTCATTCACTTGCATCAGTGACTCAATTAGAGCTCCTTTATTTCACTACTGAACTGAGTATTAAGCTCCTGATCCCCCCAAAAAGAGTTGTCATTTATCTCCCTATTTTGCACAGCCATTTTGGAGATATGTGGGCAGAGCACAACACAGCCAAGGTTTAGAGAATGCTAAATAAGTGAGGGGAAAGGTGATTTATTGACCATTAATCCAACAAGGAGAGGTGTGATTCTAGAGCACAGGCAGGTGATGCACAAGCTGTTAGATGAGGCTATCCCTGATCCTATTGTACAAGGCCACCATGATGCTGATGTTGTGTATGTCCTGAGTCCTGGTGCACAAGGAAGTGGCACACAGAAGTATTCCTGATCAAAAAAAATAGCTGCCGGATCCCTTATTTTGCTAAAATGCAGAGAGAAGATGACTCTTCATTTACACAGTGGGTGAGTAAAATTTAAGATGTAAACAGTGCATAATATTAAAATTTCTTTGTGCACAACATAATTGCAAATTAAAAAAGGAATCCCCCCCCCTCCCCACATAACCATTATCAAAAACTTTAGAAGACAGGCTGGGCCTGCAGTGAGTTATAATCTGTGCTATGATGGAGTAAAAAGGCACTTTAGGTGTTTTGAAAATCATCCTGTGACCATTTTCCTCAGACTATCCTTGAGCTCCTGATTCCTCAGGCAGTTCATGAGGGGATGCAGTGCTGGAGGCACCACTGAAAACAGAACTGACAGAATTACAACAGGTTTAGATGGAAGGCAGGCAAATGTTCCAGTGCTGATGATGAAGGAGACCATGGGAGGTGAGGGAGGAACATGGAAAAGACTTTGTATCTGGAGGAGCTGATACATCAGGTCAGCCCAGTCCTTGATCCTGGGTCTATTAGTCCTGGGATCTCTGCTTTCTGCCAGCCTGTTACAGCAGGTTGTTACACCAAGGAAAAGAAATATCTTCAGGGATTTTTCAAAAATGACAGGCTAAAGAAGGCAAATTGCCAAAAATCTTCCTGAAATTCCACAGGAATTAGGTGCTGAAGCTCCTCTGCTTTGCTAGAAATATATAGAGATGTGAACATAAGAAATCACAGGCCTTTAGAGCTTTCAGCCACTCGTGGAATTTTTTTCTAAAATAATTATCACAGAATCCCAGAATAGGTTGGAAGGGGCCTTAAATACCACTCCTGCCATGGGCAGGGACACCTTCCACTATCCCAGGTTGCTCCAAGCTCTGTCCAACCTGACCTGGAACACTTCCAGGGATGGGGCAGCCACAGCTTCTCTGGGCAGTGCAATATGCAGCCTATAGCACCCTTTACCACATTTAAAACAAAAAAAAAGAAGTCACAGAAATATCCAAATAAGCCCTTTTTCTATACAGACCATATAAATGGGACTACTGAATAGCATGAAGTAATTTTTGAGCCCTATGAAATGCCCTTTTTCCCTCTATGTGCAATGACTGGGGCACAAAAAGAAGGAAGGTGGGGAAGGCTTCTCCACCTTCAGAGAAGACACAGGGAAGCATCTGTACCTGCAGGTTTAACAAAACAGCTCCAATCCTCATGGCCTCACTCACTTCCAGGCTGTACATCAGCTGGGGAAAGCGGGGAGGGCTCTGGTTGTTGGGAGGCAGAACCTCAATGTAAACAGTGGTGATGGAGCTCCTGCAATGCAAGGTGGGAAAAACACCATCAAAACCAGTCAAAATCCATAAATCGCCACACACAAGGAACCCATAATGTCTGTTTATACCCTGTCTGTTCTCAAGTTTTAACAACCTCCCTTTGCTCCTTTAAAGGCTTCAGGATATAGCTTTCCTTCTGAATCAAAGTAAAGCAGGCTGCCGCATTAACAGGAAAGAAAGCTAAAGAATTTCCCTAAAAGTAGGCTGAAGTAGTGTTCTTTCAAAAAAACAAGCAGTAAGATCCCAGTGCACCCTGCACTTACCAACAGAGCTCACAGTGTCCTGCATAAAACATTCCAAATTCTGAGCTGCTAACTGCTCCTGCCATGCACAACATCCACCCTTGGAGCATCCCTGCTGTCAGTCTGTCTGCTCCCTTTCTTTGGAAGAGAAGGAACAGAGAGGATCATGCTGGGAGAAGAGATGAACACAGCCCTCTCTCAGGCTGTGTTGTACTGCACATCACGGCAAGGAACCCCAGCCCACTTCAGAGAACTGGCAACACAGGACACCACAAATGCTACTGTGGAATCCCAGCAAAGCTTTCAACTGCACTGAACCCCTGTCCCAAATGCACTGCGAACAGCATTCCGGGGGGAATGCTGAAGGCTCTTTGAGACACTGCCTGCCCAGACCACCCTGTCTGCAGCTGCTTCTCAACTGCTCCAGCTTGAGAAAAGGAGCCAGAAGTCTCCATGAAGTTGTAAGCAATTTAAAACCTGGCTTCAATGGACTTTTCTCTTGCCTCTTTGCTCCATTATCCCACCTGCATTCTCTCCTGTGATATTAGAACAGTACAACCAAAAAAACCCAATCCTTACAGATCAAGTGCTTTGCTGCAGGTACACGTTTTCCCCTCACAAGCCCTTTGACAAAGGTGGCAAGCCTCATGTCTTAGGGCTGCAGGAAGGAAACCAAAGGGATTTGTCCCCATTTTTTTGGAGGGGAGGGGGAAAAAAAATAGAAAATCATGAACCCAAAGAGCTGCTTTTTTCAGGGTTCACAAACTCCAGAGCCGTTTTAGAGGGTCCTGCCCAAAATTACCAGGTATTTTACAGTTAAAACAGCTGTTATGTTAAATGAGCTCATTTAATACCAAAACAAAATGTCACAGATCAATATTTTTAATCAGCTGTACAAAATTCTGACCAAGCACAATTCTCACTCTGTTATGGATGTTTCCCTCTGCCCTTTCCCAGCAGGTTTTGTAGCTCTGGGTCCCTGATGGGAGCTGGGCAGAGATTTACTGCAGCACAATGACAGACAGAGATGTGTTGAGGACTGTCCCACATGTTATCATCACCATGCTCCATGAGAATGAACTGTCAATGCCTCTGTCCAGAAGGATAAATCCCAGGAATTCTGTCCCCTGAGGCACATCCACTCAGGGCCCTCAGGGAAGGGATTAAACCCAACCTGGGACATCCCACCTGTCCCAGCTCGGCCCCATGGTTTGGCCACTTTGGAGCACACCCAGCCCTGTGAGGAGGAGAAAGGCAGGAGGAGGAGGAGGTGCTCCAGATGCCAGAGCAGAGACTCCCCTGCAGCCCATGGGGAGACCTTGGTGGGGAAGAGAAACATTTGGGGAGGATGGAATGGCAGAGAAGGGCTGCTGTGGACTGACTGTAGCCAGAGGCTACAGAGGAGTTCAGGTTGAGGGACTGAAGCTGAGCCTGGGAAACAAAGAGAGTTGGTGGAAGATGTTTTAGCATCCACCATCAAAAACCATCTCAGCTGGCAACATGTTCATAGAATCACAGTGCCCTACAGCGGTTTGGGCTGCAAGGGACTTTCAGGATCACGTAGTTCCAAGCCCCTGCCATGAACAGGGCCATCTTCCACTAGACCAATCAAGATAATTTTCCCTAAATTGAGTCTGTTTTGCCTCTGATGGTAATTGCTGACCTCTCTGTTTTTATCTCAATCCAAGAGCTTTCCCACCTTATTTTCTCCCCCATCCTGATGAGAAGGGGGAGTGGCAGTGTGGCTGAGAAGGTCTCTAACAGTGGGCCAAGGTAAATCCACCACCTCCATGTCCAAGCTGACTCTTAACAAGCCTTAAGTGTTCACTGCTCCACCACTCACCATGCCATGGAAGCCCAGCAATCATCCAGCTGTGCCCTAAGAATGTGGCTGCCAGTTATTCCAGGGAAAACCTGAGCTTTCCACAACCAGCGTTGAAGACGGATAATTATAGTGGAAGTTGATTTCCTCCTGATAAACTACAGAGCATTTCCCAGCTTCTTACCTATTTTAAAGTACTTGCTCACATCCCACTGATCTTTTGGAGTTGATGATCCACACTTGAATTGATGGACTAAAGAAACATGCCATCACCAAATGCTCAACAACAGACACAATGAAAGAGTAGATAAAGCACCTCTTGGGCACTGGGAGGGCCTGTTTTCCTGGGATAGCTGCTCTCTGTATATGAGAGACACATCCAAAGAGCTGGAATTTACTGGGCTCTTCCTTCCACTGCCGAGTAGTTGATGAAATATATTGTTCTGCATTATTTTCTTCCTGATGCTGCTATGTTTAAGTAAGACCCAAACTGGCCAAACTGAGTTATTTTCTATCATGCTCAAAAAACGAAAATGTTTTCTGTTCACCACAGAGGGAAGGCATTTAGTGACAGGACAAGGGAGAATGGCTTTCCACTGCCAGAGGGCAGGGTTAGATGGGATATTGGGAAGGAATTGTTCCCTGTGAGGGTGGGGAGGCTGTGGCACAAGTTGCCCAGAGAAGCTGTGGCTGCCCCATCCCTGGAAGTGTTCCAGGCCAGGTTGGACAGGGCTTGGAGCAACCTGGAGTAGTGGAAGGTGTCCCTGCCCATGGCAGGGATTGGAACTGGATGAGCTTTAAGTTTCCTCCCAACCCAAACCATTGTGTGACCCTATGAATAGTAAGGAAATTTTCTTCAAATATTTAAGATAAGATCACAGAAGTCGAGCACTAATAGTCTGCAACCTAAAAGCACTGTAATATTAGCTGGCTTCTTTAATTTTGCATTTCAAACCATGTTTGCTTAGGGCTTTGCCATTTTCCCTCATTTTTTTTTTGAATGTCATAGCCCAGTTAAGGGAAAATTCTACTTTGGCATGGGAAAAGAAAGGAGATGGAGTCGGACTAACCATTGCAGGTGGTGTTTCAGGTGAATACACAAAGACCAGAACAGAAATCAGGAACTGCAGAGTGCTCACAAAATCACACCAGCAAGGAAATACAGCTTTTGTGCTATATCAGCTAATTCAAACTAACTGAACCCCCATGTTTGCTTTAATTCTTTCTACATACAACTATATGGTCACAAAATCCCAGAATGATCTGAGTTGGAAGGACCTTAAAGCTCATCCCATTCCACCCCCTGCCATGGGCAGGGACACCTTCCACTATCCCAGGTTGCTCCAAGCCCCCTCCAACCTGACCTTGGACACTTCCAGGGATGGGGCAGCCACAGCTTCTCTAGGTGATTATATAATTGCTAATGAATATATCTCTCTATATACATCTCTCTCTATATAGAGAGATAATACATAAAGATATATATATATATATAATACAGAGAGATAATATATCTCTCTATAGAGATATATAGACCAATCTATTTTTGTCCCAAGAATCTCTGCACATACAATATGAAGACAAAATGTAGTTTTTGTGGATGGTGAAAAAACTGCTCGGGCAGTTTCCAGATTGGATTTGATCCAGTAGATTGCTGTATCGCCAAAGGACATGATTCCCCTGTCCAGGAATCTGTGGGCATTGTGAAAAGGTTAAAGTCTGACATGAAACAATCTGATTTTACAATTGTTCTCATTTTTTTCAATAATATAAGGTGATGTACTTAAATATATGAACAGACTGCCCAAGGAAGAGGTGGAGTCCCCACCCCTGGAGGTGTCCAAGGAAGGACTGGACGTGGCACTTGGTGCTCTGGGCTGAGGGATAAGGTGGGACTTGATGGTCTTGGAGGTTTTTCCAACTTAAATGACTCCATGAGTCTATGATACCTTGCTAACTTACATTAATAATTCTTGCTATGGATACAAACATTAATAATAGTCAAAAAGCAAATCTTTCTTTGGGCACAGTCACATCTCAACAGAAATCCTCCTCAGTCTTCTCCTCAGCACTACTAACAGCCCACTGCCAGCTAAGGGAGGGCTTATCAAGTAAACAATAAGAGGAGAAGGAAATTCAACCAGGAGTTTGTGTTACCTGATAATAGTTTTATGGACAGCTTCATCTGAATCAACAAGTAATTATAAAATATGTGCACAACAGCATGAGCTGTTTTCATGGAGACATGATAGAAGCAGCAGGTCCCGAGGAAAACCCAGTGAGTGAAACCCCACTTTTGTGTTACCTTTCCTTCTTACACTCCCCATGTGAGGAAAAGATTTTCACTCCACAACTGTGGGAGATTTAAATGCTGGAACCTGCTCTTCCTCTCTGCCATCCTCTTTGGAGCAGGGATGTTGTCACATTATCAATACCAGTCCCAGAACATGAGAGACATTGTTTTGCACCCCAACACCTTCATGAAATGGCATTGGGGCACAATTGCCATATTTAGAACACAAACTCCAAAGAAGCAGGTCAGCAGGACATGAGACCTTTACTTCTTTGAACTTATGGAATCACAGAATGATTTGGGCTGGAAAGGACCTTAAAGACCATGTTCCATTCCCCTGCTGTGGGTATGAGAGGTCCTGTCCTAACCACCCTAAATTTGCAGCCTGCTCTCCTTTATCAGCTTTATTAGGGGGAGGACAGAAATAATTCTGCTGGTGAGAATTTAGGTCTAAATGGAGGGTTAGGGTTGGTCAAGTATGGCCCCATCGTGCCCAGTGTGGATGACCTTGCACACCCCTACACTGGAGAGATCTCCAGCTCAGCAACAGGTTGTTTGTAATCCGTTCTTTCTTCCTTACATCCCTTCACCTCAACTTCTCTCAAGGAATGGACACACACAGCAACAGCACAATTGGGAATTTTAACAACCCAGACCATAACAAGCAAATGAAATCACGAAAAGCGAGTACTGCAAGGAAAACATAATTAAGGAACAAAAAAGGGAAAGAATTCACATTTTAAAAACACAAAGAGAAGACACAGAACTGTTTTCCAGGGTGCTACACTTCTTCCTGCTGGAATAATGAAGAACATTAGAAGCTGGATTACCTTCTCTGTGCAGGAGGGGCACTATCAGATGCCTTGACAGTGAGGGCGTAGGAGCGCCCCACTGCCAGCACGGCTCCTGGAGCAATGGTCACGAGGCCTGTCCGCTCATTGATGACGAAGTCTCCCTGGTCCCCAGCCAAAATTTCATACACTATCTGTCCATTGGGTCCCTCGTCCGCGTCCACAGCAGTGAGCTGCAAGTCAAAACCACAATGTCAGCACGGAGGAGCAGGGCTGCACTTCCAAAGCCTGTGGGGAGGCAACTCAGAGGGGTAGAGGAGGCACAGGGGAAACTTGAGCATCTGTAACATAGGCAGGAATTTCTAATTACTGGACAACAAAGAGACAGTTTAAATGAAGGGGAATAGGTGTAAAAAAATATCATGAAGCAGAGAAAAACTGCTCAATAAGACTGCAAGCCAATTCTTCTAAGATACAAATTAAGAAAGCTAATTAAGACCAAGCTTTCTCTCTGTGGATTGGAATTTATAACACTTCCTATAAAGGGGGAGGGTAGGAAGAAGACACTTATGGTGTTGCGAAATAACAAGAGGATTGTATTTATTTACTGGAAGTTCCCATCCCTCTCTATACTCCTCCCAGTGACAGCCTTGGTGCTCTCACCAAGGAGCTCTCACCTTCCAGGTCTTGCCCTACAAGCCCCTGCTGTGCACAACTGGAGAACAGTGTTTGCATTATGTGCTCTAAAGGGAGCCTAGGGGAAGGAAATGGCAGATGTTCTCACATGGATACACATAGAGAATCACAGAACCATTTAGTCTGGAAAACCTCTCTCTGATCATCGTGTCTGACCATTTCCCCAGCTCTGCCAAGGCCCCTACTATCCCATGTCCTGAAGTGCCACAGTCACATACCTATTAAATCCCTCCACTACTTCCCTGGGCAGCTTGTTCCAACGCTTGGCCACCTTTTCCATGAAGAAATTCTTCGTAAGACTCAATCTAAACCTCTCCTGGTGCAACCTGAAGCTGTTGTAAACACAACCACACACATCCCACAAGTGCAAGGCCCATTTCAGGCGACATCACCCACTCTGTAGTGTGATTTGTAGTAAATCAAACATTTACACACAAGGCCAGAAAATAGGGCTCAGTGAATGTTATTTGATTTTAGTGACAAGAAGAATCACAGAATAGGATCCTAGGATGGTTTGGATTGGAAGTGAGCTCAAAGACCGTCTTGTTCCATTCCTTTGCCTTGGGAAGGGACACTTTCCACTACACCAGGATGCTCAGAGGCCCATCCAACCTGGCCTAGTTGCCTCTTCTTCCTTTAAGGGCTGTTTTGCTGATACACATACTGGTCCCTCAGCTGGCTTTTAATTTTGTCCAACTCCATATTCCCTCACACAGCACAAAGGATGACATAGGAGCAGTTTGGACATCCAGGAGGCCGCAGTCACAACTGTCCGTGCACTCAGCTCCCCAGTACTACCAGCACCGGAGCAGAAATGACAGGAACTGATGGCACAACCAGCTCCTGCTGCTCCCAACTCCAGCTGAGCAGTAGGAGGTGGGAAATGGCAAGAGGTACCAGCAGGTTGAACAGCAGAGCCTCCCTGGGATGCACAAAGCAGCCTCAGGAATGATTCCCTACAGGAATCCTAAAGTGAGGATGAAAAAAGAACAGACCTGTAGCTCCTTGAAAGCCTTTGGGACACAAACACTCATTCCCATAGGCAGCATGGATTGCAGCAGGGTTGCAGGGCTGGGATGTCAGGGAACACACAATGACATAAAACCTCAGCACCCACTGAGAAGCCAAGGGCAGGATGCACAGCCACCATCCCAGGCAAGGCCCAGCAAGAGAAACTTCTGCCTGCTGGGCCCCTCTTGTGAACAGGCCATGCACTGATCCCCTGCATACTTTGTTTTCCATTTTCAATCAGGGAGTTATTTAACTGTTCTTGGAAGACAGCCCTTGAACGTGGGTCAAATCACTGCAACAGGAAATCAGGTAGAAATTAAGATACATGGAAAAATTGAAGTGGGTTAATTGGCTTTCGTGAGGAAGAGAAGCAGAACTGGGGCTGTTCAGCCTGGAGAAGAGAAGCTTGGGGGAGCCCTAATTGTGGCCCTTCAGTGCCTGAAGGGGCCACAGGAAAGACAGAGAGGAACTACTTCCAAGGGAGGGACAGGACAAGGGGGAATGGCTTCCCAGTGCCAAAGGGCAGGGTCAGATGGAACATTGGGAAGAAATTGTTGGCTGTGAGGGTGGGGAGGCCCTGGCACAGGTTGCCCAGAGAAGCTGTGGCTGCCCCATCCCTGGGAGAGTCCAAGGCCAGGTTGGATCAATGTGCTACTAGTTTAAATACCTGAATTACAACAGTAATTCCAGTGGAAAACTGGACAGCAAAAATATAATAACATAAAAAATTATAGAATTAAGTATTTCAATAGGTTCTCTACTAATCAGTCTTTCCAGTGACAATGATTATTTCCCACACATTTAACAGTTTTCAATGACAGGTCTCTCATTCTCAATTGCCACGGCCAGGGAGCACAGTAAAATACCATAAAAGCAAAAGGAAAAGTCAGATAAGAAATTCTCAAGATGAAAGAGAGAAAATATACAGAGATTTAAACTTAACTTTACTCTCCTCAACCAAGGCCTCAACAATTTCATACGTACTGAGAGCAGACAACTGAAATAAAAACTGAGTTTCATTTCTCTGAAAGGCAAGAGAAAGAGAAGGGGAATTTCCTACTCTAACCATCCAGGGAGAAAGAAAAGAATAGGGAAAAAAAAGTTGAATTTTACTGGAATTAATGTATTTTCTGGCTATTTGTGGTTATATTCAAGGGGAAACTAAGGATTTTTTAATCTGCTTTTTTTTTTAAGGTGTTTTGTTTTTTTCAAGAGTAAAATCAAAACTATTTCCCACACAATCTGTCAATAAGAAAGTACAAACTGGGTTTATTTGTATATTTTAATTGCAACTTTACTGCAGGAAAAAATACAAGAAAACATAAGAAAAAATCTTAATTCCTTACTATCCTCAAGATAAGAAAAGCAAAGTGACAACTCTGTGAGAGCACTTCCAAGTGCTGTAGAAGCATTTGCATTTTGGTAGCAAGATGAGATGATCTTGATCATCTCTGAAATCCGCCTTGTTATTATAATAAATGATTATGAGCCTGCAGAGATTTTCTGAGGTCAGTGCTCTTTTTCTAACCTACTTTCTCTCATCAGAGAACTGCTTTTTATGAACCAATCATATCTGACCTGGGTCATTTTCCTGTGGGATCTGTCACAGCTGAGCATCATCTCCCAGCAGAGCATCCCAAATGATCCTCACACCAGGGATGAGGTTGGGGTACAAGGGGAGTTTTTTCCATGTACAAGGAACAAGACAAATGCCATCAAAATCACTGAATTAGAGTCCAAAAAACAGAAAAGAAAGGTCAGTTTTGCCTTGTAGAAGGTCTTTATAAAGCAGAAGAAAATTGAAATCAGGCAGCACTGACCCACATTCCCAATCTAAGGAAACCCTGGATATTATAAAGATTAACATCTTCCCAAATAGCACAGCAGCCCAAAATCATTTCTCCCACAGAATCCCAGGATGGTTTGGTTTCTAAGGGACCTTAAAGCTCTTGTTAAATCACCCCAGGGACACCTTCCACTATGCCAGGCTGCTCCAAGCCCCATCCAACCTGACCTTGGACACTTCCAGGGATGGGGCAGCCACAGCTTTTCTGAGCAGTCAGTGCCAGGGCCTCCCCACCCTCACAGGGAACAATTCCTTCCCAACATCCCATTTATCCCTCTCTTGGGGCTGGAGTAGGTCCTGGAAGGCCACAATTAGGTCATTCCAAAGCTTCTCTTCTCCAGGCTGAACAATCCCAATTCTGTCAGCCTTTCCTCATAGGAGAAGTGCACCATCCCTCTGACCAATTCCATGGCCTCCTCTGAATAGGCTGGTGTCCTTCCTGTGCTTGGAACCCCAGAGATGGACACTCTTTATTCCTGCCATCATACATTGAAATCTTAAGACTTGACTCTTAACTTCTAAGTCAGCTAATTTATAGACTCAGATCATCTGGCAACATAAGATGAACTGAAAAGCACCAGAATCTTCCATCTTTCATCTCTTAGCACACCATAAAGTCACACCTCCTAAAATGCTGACCTTGCAGAATTGTTTTTTTTAGCAAGAGTGAATTTAAGGCCCAGCTCCCCCACTACTGCTTTCCCAAAGAATCTGTTCCTGATCGAATTTAAGGAATTTGTACTCCTGCTCTTTTCAAGACCCCAAGCCTTGAACATGTTTGCAGCTCCAACAGGATGTGTTTGAGAACTCAAGAGCAGCACGTTCCCTTTGAGGACAGAAGCACTTCAGGTGCTTCAGACAAGAACAGGAGCTGCTCTGCCTCATCCCATGTATCGTTAACACAGCTCAGGCAGCCCAGAACATCCTCAAGTCCAACTCTAGGGAGGAAAACATTCCTTTCACACATCCAGCAATTTCATTTAGCAACATTTTTTGCCTCATGTTCTCCAGCTTCTTCAGGACAACAGTATTTGCTGTCTTTTATTTCCATTTGTGCATCACTTGAAGGAACTTAATTATGCTTAAGACCTTTATCTTTCCCTGAAATCTTGCTGAAAATGTCCCTATGGCTCTCACTGATGTTTTTTAAGCACTTGGAGCCCAGATTGATGGAGAGACAAGAATTAATGAAAGAAGATGCAAATGCACAATGAAACACAAGAGGGGAATGTGACCAGACAGACACTGAGCTCTCTCCTACTGCTGGAGAATCACTGCTTCCCTCACATTAATTCCTGATTGTATTTCAGAAAATGGCATTTTATTACTTAAGTCAGTGATTAATTTTATTTTCCCAATATTCCCACTGCCTTCAGCCCTTCTGGAATGCCAACCTCCACCAAGGGCATCTTGTCTTATCCATCTACACTGGCAGCACTCAGAGCGTGGCTGAGATTCCAGAAGAATTACCACCCAAAAAAGTCTTTTTCCATTAACTTCAGTGTGACCAGGATTCACCTCCAGTCTTGCACTACAACATAAATCAATGCTGGCAAACTTTAATTAAACTGCTTCTCTCTGGGCCCATGTTCAGCACATTTTTCACTGCTCATTTTGCTCTACAAACAAATGACTTGGAAAAACCAACAGGCTTTTTAACATGCCTGGGTATTTTCTACTCAGCTGTTTACCTGTTCCCCACAAACATTTTAATTCAATATCCCACTAATAAAGGAGAACATTTCTTTGTCTTTTGGGATTTTTCAGCTGAAAAGGTTTTGGAAAACTTCAGATAAAAGAGCTGAGCTGCAGTTCTACATCTAAGACAGACTTAACATTTTGTATTTGCAAATTTTAATAGCTATTTCACTATATTTTGTGGAGACACACAAAATTAATTTCTAGCTGGTTTTATGCATTTCCAATTTGTAATAAAAAGAGTGGCTACTGCTAACAGAAGTGATTTAACAGAGGTGAGTTAACAGAGGTGTTAAAAGGCCTGAAATTACCTTTATAATGCCTTCCCCAGGCCTCATATCCGTATAAATCTTGACATTGTAGGATATGTTGGAGAAGGTCGGGGAATTATCATTTGCATCAATCACCAGGATATTGACAGTCACTGGGACACTCTCCTGTACTCCATCAGAAGCCGTCATCTTCAGAGGAAAAAATAAGCAGAATAGAAATATTATTTTACTGGTGCATCCTTAGTACAATTCCAACCAGGAGAAAATAGAGAGTGACAACTAAAAAGCAGCATTTCCTTTCTCTCTGCACTTAAAAATTCCAGGAGGCCTCAGCTGAGCTTGAGCCTGTGTGCAAGACCCAGGGCAAAAGCAAAGCAAATCCTTTAAATCCCTTTAGAATGTACTGTGTCAGCAGGAGAAATGAGAGGGAATCACTGGGAATTCCCCAGGATATGAGCTGCAGTCTAAGGCTGGGAGGGATGAGCTCCCTGTCAAGTCTCACCACACACATCTGTCAAACCTCCAAGACAATATTTTGAGGTGGGACTTAAAGAACTAGAGGCCTTCTCGGTTCAGACAGGAAAGCTGAGCTCCCTGTTGAAATCCTAAATGGACAGAAAATAGGCAAGCAGAGATTGGGAACCCTTGTGGAGAAACAGCCCATTTCCGAATTGCTGTAGGGCTGCTGTTACTCACGGCATGAGGGATTATTAAGTCCATTTAGGTTTCTTTTTTCTCTTTATTTTTTTTAACACTGGTGGGTGTGGTTTATTGTAGCTGGGTTTTTATTTGGTACTGAAATCAAGACAAGTGGCATGTTCCTGGCACAGAGGATGAGGAAAGAAAGGCAACAAGGGCCTCAAAGCTCATGGCAGGGCTGAAAATGTGGGATGACATCCTGCCATGGTAAGGAGCAGTGTACAAACCACGGAGAGGACGCTTTACAGGGGATCTAAAATGCTGCTGTCAACCCATAAATCTGTATTTTGGAAGAACAGATCACCCTAACCATCAACTCCCCTGATCATCCATGGCTGTTTTCCTCCTGGGCCATTTCCACGAGCTCCAAAGATGTCAGAAGGGATTATTTCCCCGCACGTGCCTGAAGGGCCTTCCCAGTGTGTTTGACTCACCGAGAAGGTGTAAAGCTGCTGGATTTCTCTGTCCACAGGCTGAAGCAGGGTGAGGTAGCGGGTGATGCCACTCTGAGTCACAGTGAAAAACGTGTTATAATCATTCAGAAAGAGATGGAGCTGGGGATCCTTGGTCTTTACAAAAAATGAAGAAAAAAAAATGTTTTATTATCAGTTCATCCATCCCAATGTCTTCAGTTACTTGCTTGCTTTAGTTGAAAGCTAAATAAGCAGAAAGTACAAATGCTGTAAGTAGCTACAGAGCTGTAAAAAACCCCATTGCTGTATTTGTTTATCAAATAAATTATAAAGTAAAATTAAAACATATATTTTTATAAAATGAAACAAAAAATCTATTCTTCTTGATGAAAAATGTATTAAAAACTTACTCTAACCCTTAGAGGAGGAAAATCAAATGGTAAACGAATACCTGCATGTGCCAGTTTTAAATGAGTGTTTCTTTCCCTATTAAAACAGTAATTTTTAAGCCAAATAGAGCTTAATATAAGAAATCAGATAAAAGAATTTTTCTCCAAGCGTATTAAACCCCAAACCAAACTGATCTTGACTAACAGAGAAATAAAACAGTTGATGCAATCCAAAAAGATAATGATGTGTTGAAGTATATCACAAACAGAAGCAGCTCAGAGATTCTCTTCACATCTCCAAAAGAATCAAAATATATTGATGCAGAACTATGAATTTCTCAGTTGATCAAGGGAAAAATACAATAAATGAACTGTGGCACAATTTTCAACTGGATGGAAGGTAAATAAAGGGAAAAAAGGCAAGCCCAGGCATTGTGAATTCCCTTATGTCTTCAGGAGTATTCCAAGCACATCTGACTTCCATCTCTTTCCAGATGTTATCGAGTTATTTACCTGATTAGACTGCAAGGGTCACTCTACAGTAGGTGAATTTTCACACAAACCACATTAGCTTTTATTTCCTACAGTATTCCAACAAATTCCTGTGTCCTTATTCAGAATCTGGTTAATTTAACCCAACTCCATGAATTTATTTCTGTGATACGAAGCAGGGTCAGGGAAATGCAGATACAATCCAAGAAAACACAAAAGGTGGGGAGACCATAAAAACTGATTCAACTGCCCCAAATATTGTGAAGATGAAGAATCAGAGGACTTGACCCATGAATAAAACATAACAGAGTATTCAGGATTCTACCCGATTTCTTCTTTGATTTGTACAAAGCAGGACACAAAACCAGCTGAATTCTCAAAAAAAGAGCTGAATTCAGCAAATTAGCAAAAAAAAAATAAAAAAAATAAAAAAATGGAGACTTTGTCTCTTCCTCTCTCAACATCTTCACAACCTGAATCCAGAATGCTTCTAGGAAGTTAATTCCCACCTTGTCATTCCTAGAGGATTAAAGCTCCCTCAGAGCACTGGACAGGTGATCAACTCTAACATGCTCTAATTTGCCTCATCCACAACTCCCAGGCAGATTAACACAGCAGAAGGAGAAAGAGAAACTTCCTTTTGGGAGGAAAAACAAAGCCCATGATTTGGAAGGCAAAGCTTGCACAATTTAAATGAGGAGCCATTCCACTTGCTGCAAGCTACGTGAAGGAAATATCCAAGTGTTCCAAGTGAGTGGTTTCTCATTGCCACCAGCTCCTAGGAACTTCAACATTCATTTTCCAGCCAGCAATGAAAACAGCAAATCTCTTTTTGCCCTGAGAAATTACAGGAGGTAATTGCCAATAATTGTTCACTTTGCAGACACCATAAAGTCAGTCAAAAATTTCATTTACAAAAACCTCGCTTGGTTGTTACACTTCTTGCTTGTCACGTCATTTTGAACATTAATAAACAGGATTTTTTTCCTAATTTGTGCCTGAGAAAAGCAATGATGGAGTTCCCACAGCCTGCCGAAGTAATCCATCCTATTCCTTTGCTATTTTTGCATTAGAAATGATATCCTAATGTGTGAGTTAAATTGCCTTTACAGCAATCAATGCCTATTTCTTGTACTTCCAAAGCATGTCAGATCTACAGGACGATTTATCTCCTTAATCCTTCCTTAATCTAGAAAAGCATTGTTACCTCTTTACATTGTTATCACAGATCTTTTACATTATTAGCACATTTTATAAAGTCAACTCAACCTAAATGAATATTTCAAATGAGAGAATGTGACTGTAGGAAACAACCCAGCAATGCTGCCAATACTATTCCCAATACTTTAATCTTTTAAACTATTTTATTCAGGGGCCTGGACTTAAGCACTGTCTTTTCTGGGCACATTACTGGGTCATGTAGACTAGGCTGGTCAGTGATAAATTAGTTAAAATGTAATTTTAAGTAGAAAATGATCAAAATTCACACAGAAGAGGAGACATACCACCTGCAAGGACCATTTCAAGCACACAGTTCCAAGCTGAGAAGCTTTAGTAGGTACTTTTAAATTAAAAAGGCACTTTTTGTAATACTTAAGATGTCTACGAAGACATGTAATTCTTTAATCAACATTAAGCAATCACAATGTGGGGTTGGTGCCCTTTAAGGAGGTCTTTGCAGGCTTCACAAACCAAGGGAGAGTCCCACCCTCAAACACTCTCGGGGCAGAGAAAAATGGGGAAAAGGGAAAATAAATAAAGAAATCACTCAATTAAAGCAAGAAAAGCAAACACAACACCCAATACCTACAGGTTGGGCACCTGGTGAGACCTACAAAGAAAAATATGGAACAACATGAATCCAAGTAAGGAAACACAAACCTGGGACTGATGGACATCAGCAGGGCAGGACATTTGGGGAATTAATGGTTACAGACCAAAAAAAACACAGCGAAATGAGACACAAAGTGCTCCAATGCACACTCAACAACAAAAGCATGGATGTGCTCTGCCTGAAAAATATCTGGAGAAATCCTTCCATTCCTGCTGCTCGTCTACTCACACAAGGCCTCACAACTCTGCCCAAAGCAAATAGATGTCCAAAATATATCAAGATTAAACAAAAATTAAATGATGTTGTAAAGACTGAGCAGACAAGGACAGATATTCCCTCCCAAGTATTTTTTGCAGGAAATTTATTTGGCTCCAGGATAGCCAGAACATGCTACAAGAGCATCCAACCTGCTCAGGCTTCCCAATTACTACTTCATTTCCAAAAAGCTGCGGTGGCAACAAAGATACTTTAATAACACATCCTGGTTTTCCAACATTCTCCATGTGGAGGATAATCAGCACTGAAATGCCCACGGAAGAGAGTTGTTTCCAGCAGAGATGCCTCCAGCCTCTGCTCTCCTCATTTCTGGATGAAGGGAGAAAGTCCTTCCCACTTTCACCAGGTAAGTCTGAGATCCACAGTTTTGCAAAGGAAGTAAGATTATCAGTCTCAACACAAGGAAGTTGTTGACCTGTTGGGATGAGTCTAGAGGAGACCACAAAGATGCTCCAAGGGCTGGAGCCCCTCTGCTCCAGGGAGACCTTAGACCCCTTCCAGAGCCTAAAGGGGCTCCAAGAGAGCTGGAGAGGGACTTAGGACAAGCACAAGGAGTGATGGGAGAAGGGGGAATGGCCTTCAGCTGAAGGCATGTGGATTTAGATGGGATATTGGGAAGGAATCGTTGGCTGTGAGAGTGTGGAGGCCCTGGCACAGGGTACCCAGAGAACCTGTGGCTGCCCCATCCCTGGAAGTGTCCAAGGCCAGGTTGGAGCCACCTGGGATAGTGGGAGGTGTCCCTGCCCATGGCAGGGGGTGGAATGAGATTTCCTTTAAGTTCCCTTCCAACCCAACTATTCTGGGACTCTGCAGAAAGCTCTTCAGCACTTATGTCAATTCCATTTTGCAGGATAAGATGTGAAAAGATTAAATGCTGAATCAAGAAGGTGCTTTAATTCCAAATCTTTTCAATCAGCACCAAAGGCTCCCCAGTCCCTGCACAAGCCCACATATAAAGTCAGGCAGTGGAAAGTTCTGCAACTCTCTCCAGACTTTTTAAGTTTAGGTGGGAAGGGTCATTTCTCTCCTGGAATGAAAAATTGACAGAAAAGTTTTGGGAAAAAGGTCACCTTCTGTTCCCCCTAGAAATGAGTCACTGGTGAGAGATGGCAACAAAAAAGTTTCAGGTTCAGGGATGTAATTAATTAGCAAAAACATTTAAAACAGTGAAGATACACAAAAAACCAATTTCCTTCAGGACTCCAAGGAACAGAAAGAAAGAATAGCTTCAGTGGGTGGAAACCTTGAGATATCCACCCTACACAAATAGAAGACAACACACAAATGTACAGGAAAAATTCAATGTTAATATTTTAGTTTTTCCTTATGTGTAAAGATCCAAAAAATTTTAAAAAATCAACCCTATCTTTGTAAATCACAAAGAAAGAGAAGCAGCCTTTTGGCTTTTTCTTTCTCTTCTGTTTGTTTTAATAAGGATAGGCTCTTTTCATTTGGGGAGGAGTATTTCCTGAATTATTATTTTCTAATATAACTGTTGGAGCTATATTTTCTAATACATCTGTCCAGAAGTGCTGGACAGAAACAGCAGTGCTATGAACTCTCTTCTGGAGACAGCACTGACTACAAAACAAGTTCAAACAACAACATGAAAGACAAAAGCAACCAGGCAAAATTAGAGAAAAATTCAGTACTCCTGGTTAAAAAAAAATAAATCTATTATTTTTCCTGATCTGGATATGTAATTGAAAATCCATAATCTGCACTTATAGTTACATTTAAAACTTATTTTACCCATTATTTGCTCTGTCTGCTCGAGTTGCTACCGAGACACCTGTAAGTAAAACAGGCATTTTATAACCATGACATGAATGTCTACCTTCCCTATGGAGACAAGCTGGGAGAGCTGGGAAAGTTCAGCCTGGAGAGGTGAAGGTGGTGTGGAGACCTTACAGAACCTTCCAGTGTCTGAAGAGGCTACAGGGAACTGTACTGACAGGACGAGACAGAATGGCTACCCACCATCAGAGGAGAAATTTAGGTTGGATATTGGGAAGGAAGCATTGCCTGTGAGGGTGGGAAGGTCCTGGCACAGGTTGCCCAGAGAAGCTGTGGCTGCCCCATCCCTGGAAGTGTCCAAGGCCAGGTTGGAGCAACCTGGGAAAGCAGGAGTTGTCCCTGCCCATGGTAGGGGGTGGAACTGTGTGATGTTTAAGATCCCTTCCCACCAAATCAGTCTGAGATTGATACGGAAGTTCAGCTCTTTCACCAACCCTGATAGGAGAAATGAGTTCTTTCCCACGGAAGCCAAAGACTAAGGAAGCGAGTGGCTTGGGAAGCCTTGTGTAAAGAGCCCTCAGACCACACTATTTAAATTCCCCATCTCAGCTTTTGTTTACTCAGATCTTAAGGCACCTGTGTGGCTTAATTTAAATTATGCCAGTTAGACAGACTACTTAATTATATCAGCACTTGTCAGGGCTGCTCTATTTAAAGGCCTGTTTGCAGTGTCACATCTATAAATTAATTTCTGGAAGGTTTATAGCAGGACTCAATTATAATTCTCACAGGGTTTAAATTCAGGATGTGTTTTTTTGTTTTTTATTTTTATTTTTCTTAAGGCACACAGTTAAGATGACCACTTTCCTGAGGACAGAGAGCCATTTTAACAGGAAATACAAACTCAACTGATGTTTCAATTAGAAGACAGAATATATTATGTTTAGCCAGTGGCGGTACTGGAAACTAAGATGCACAAGCACGTAAAGGATTGAAATCAATGTCTCCTCAGCAATCTGACTTACTAAATATATTAATTTCCAGGGGTACAATGAAGCCATCAGGTCATTAAGAGCTGCAGAAGTTAATTAGCATTATCAGTACTCAGGAACCCACTCTGAGCTACCGCCTGCTACTCCCAGCCTTTCTCTGCTGGAGTCTCCTGCCCACACCAGGTTAGAAGCACTCCATGAATTTCTGGCTCAGGAAGTAACACATATTTGGTTCCTTACTCCCTCACATCCCTGTTACACCTGCCCCACTTCATGGCACTAGAAAGACCGGTGCTGGCATGAGCCAGGTGATGCCAAAGGAACAGGAAATAGCATAGCGTGTTTTCATCGAGGATGAGCTGATCATCTCTGGCTGCAGCAGATCCCTGTGTCATAGAATCATGGAATGGTTTGGGTTGGAAGGGAACTGAAAGCTCAGCTTGTTCCATGTCCTGCCAGGGACACTTCCCACTATCCCAGGTTGCTCCAACTTGGCCTTGGACACTTCCAGGGATGGGGCAGCCACATCTTCTCTGGACAAACTTTGCCAGGATCTCCCCACCCTCACAGGGGAAATTTCCTTCCCAAAATCCCATGTAAACCCACTCTCCTTCAGCTGAAAGCCATTCACTCTTCTCCTAGAACTCCATGCACTTGTCCCAAGTCCTTTTCTAGCTCTCTTGGAGCCTCTTTAGGCATTGGAAGGGGCTCTAAGGTCTCCCTTGAACTTCTCTTTTCCAAGCTGGACCCTCCTGGCTCTCTTATATCCCGGTATAAGACTACAGCACTCTGGAAAGAGAGAGGATTCATCTCCTCTGGCAGATATGATGGATCAGTTCTCACTTGCTTTAAGCATCAACAAAACAAGAAAGAGAGAAGACTGTTCCAGTTGCAGAATCTGGCACTAGGCTGTTGAGACAGATAAATCCTTCTCTCCCCCTGTATCTCCCAGGCTGGCTGTGTCCATGATCCTTATCCCTCAAACCTAGGAAAGCGGCTGTTCAGGGACAGCCCCAGCCAAACATCAAGGACAAGGACGATGAGGGCCACTGGCCCCGGTCCAGCACAGCTCATCTTCCCAGGATATGGCATCACATCCCAGCAGGGATGGATATCTCCATATTTTGTCCTTACTTTGGAGTGGAGCGACAGAATTCAGGCTTTAAGCCACATCGTTTCCCGCTCAGGAAATCCTTGAAAGTTCCTCATCAAACCACACTGAAATATTACACTTTTTCAATAATAATTCACTTTTGGCTTTGTCTTATTTTGTATCTTGTGGTTGAAGTAGATTTTCCCCAACTTCATCGAACTCCTGTTATCCATCATCCAATGAAAATTAAAACATACTGTAAACCAATCACATCTTAAGTCCACTAAGAAAAGCATTTGGGCTCCTGAACTGCCATATCCACGGGAAATCTCCTTTCCCGTGGATATGAAATTCCAGGTCAATTTGTACTGAGTCATAGGAATGTGTAACAACTTCTAAGGAACTGCCTGAAGCAGCTTATGCTCAAGAACAGTAAACCTAATTTCACCGTCTCTTGATGCAGGTTATTTGAGTTATGGATGTGCTCCCAACCCAGCATCTGCTGCAGATTGGATAGATTTCTTTCAGCATTAGAGATGCTATTAAAACAAAAATAATTGGGCCACACCTCTGTCAAAATTTCTAGTGCAGGCAACAAATGTGTTAATGAACTGCCCTATCCAAGATCCAAGTACTGGGAGGAATTAATGGGAACGTGCTGATGTCCTAAAAGCACTTGGGATGAATCTCAGGGCACCCCTCCAATCTCCAGGTATTGAACTTACTTAGCACAGAAGCACTTTTAGTGGGAAACATGGATCTAAGGATTATACAACTAGAGAAGTAAAAGAACAAGCTGCTCTTCCATGCAGAAGCTTTGGAAATTACATATTTGCACTTTGAGAGTATGTAAATTCTCACATGAGTTACTGTCTACCTGGCAGTTGTATGGTTTAATCAGAGCCCAGATTCAAGATTTAGGACAAAGTGATCCTAATTTTCTGGCTGGTGTATGATCTAATAGGTAGTTACAGCAAAAACCTTCTAATGTCACATCTGCCTTTGACATCTTGTGAGTAGAGCTGCGCCACTTCCA
Source organism: Serilophus lunatus (assembly GCA_013399895.1). Taxonomy (NCBI): domain Eukaryota; kingdom Metazoa; phylum Chordata; class Aves; order Passeriformes; family Eurylaimidae; genus Serilophus; species Serilophus lunatus. Next base: position 110,940 of record VXBA01001025.1, on the reverse strand, counting down.
GGGAGAGGTTAATCCCAGCACTATTCACTCCAGCCTGGAAACCCTCTGGAGGTTAATCAAGCCCAAAGCGTGTCTATCATCCCTACAGTGTAATGGCATCAACTACTAGAAATGCATTTTTATTCCTCTTGACACTAAGGATTCATCATCTTGAAGAGAACACAAACTTAGGCAGAGCTGAGTAAAACATGGAGTCATTTTCCAGCTCTTTCAAGTCACTTTTCAAATTTGAACTCAGAATGAAAGGAAAAAAGAGATTGTAACAATGATACTGAGATTTCTTTTTTTAGATTCATCAAACCTTTGTTTTAATTAAAAAAATGAAAATGAAAGAACCCTGACAACAACAAAAAAAATGCAAACACCAGCAGGACACAACAAAAGAAGGAAACGTACCTCCTCCACGTCATTGTCCAACACCACGACCTGCAGTGGGGAAGTCAGGTTCTGGTTCTCGGAGATGGTGGTTCCCACCGGAGAGGATTCCAGGATGAAGCCCTCATATGTGGATCTGGTGAAATAAGGCTTCTGGTTGTTCTCATCGAGGACCTCAATGTGCAGATTGGCAAAGGCAGGCAGGGGATGGCCGTTGTCTTGTTCAGCCTAAAAAACACTTCATTTGTCAAAGGCTCTCAGCTCCAAACAGAGACTAAATGGCTTGGAACAAACAGTCCTAATCCAGGCATAAAAATGGATCACACTGTACAGATGCCCCTGCCACGAAACTCAGCATCATGGAAAAAAGAAATACCAACTAAAGACTGAGAGAAGAACAGAAAGACTTTCCATCACAGTCAAAAGAAACCCGAAGCTCTACAGCACAAGTACATCATTCTCTAAACTTTCAGGATTGAGAGTTTTGGAAAAATCTTTGAAGGACAAAAGAATAGTGGAAACTGCTGACTGTACAAGAGAAGCCACAGCACCAGAAAAAAGGGTTCAACCCAAACGATGAGGACACATGGATGGATGCAGTTCTTCCTACAGATTACTGAATTTGACTTCCTCCCTCTCCCACAAAATCTTCCTCCTCATTGTTACATGGATGGGATTTTAATTTTGGTTTTTGTTTTACCCATTTTTGAATCCTAGAAGAGTTTGGGTTGGAAGGGACCTTACAGCTCATTTCATTCCAGCTGATTTAATTCCATCCCCTGTCATGGGCAGGGACACCTTCCACTATCCCAGGTTGCTCCAAGCCCCATCCAACCTGGCCTTGGACACTTCCAGGAATGGGGCAGCCACAGCTTTTCTGGGAAACCCATTTATCCAAAGAATAACCCCCAGTTTTCATCTGATTTATTCTTATTTCCAAACTCTCCAACCATGAAAGCACTAATTGCCCATTCCAGTTGTTAATCCAATATAAAGCCATGATCCTGCTTTCTTTCCTTTTAGCTTTACAACCAACGACTAATTAAGGCAAATAAACAAGGGAAGTAAGAGACAACAAGTAATTTGTTCTCTACTTTATGAAGAGCAAACCAGTATTAATTAGTCCTGCACATGTTCCTGCAGCAAGACAAGATAAGGGCGTGGAAAGTCAGGCTCCTGTGGCCAAAATTTGGATTCCGAGTGCCCAAATCTGGAAGGACACAGATCCTGAGACCACAACTGTGCAATCAACTTCTCAGGTGCAAAAGTATTGCAGGATGTAAATTACTGTTGTTAAAGAGACTTTTTATTTGCTGAGGTTCTACTCATAATCTGGTATTTCCCCCAGTTCAAAATAGGGAATTCCTCGTTTAAATACTACATCAAATCTACTACAAATCAAACATCCAAGGAACCTTCCTCTGGAAACATGTCACTTAAATTTTATCAAGTAAGTTTTTTCAAAATTTCTTATTTAGACACTTTTTTTTTGGCCTGAAAGTGTTAATTCTTTTTGTTTACCAAGTGACAATAGTGATGGTAATGATAAAAAACCCTTCCATTTTAAGTAAAAACAAGTATAAATATTAAAATTGTTATTTTAATATGATTTATCATTATTTAATAGCATTGAATAGTATTGATTATCACTGAAAGTGTTAATTCTCTTTGTTTACCAAGTGACAATAGTGATGGTAATGATAAAAAACCCTTCCATTTTAAGTAAAAACAAGTATAAATATTAAAATTGTTATTTTAATATGATTTATCATTATTTAATAGCATTGAATAGTATTGATTATCACTGAAAGTGTTAATTCTCTTTGTTTACCAAGTGACAATAGTGATGGTAATGATAAAAAACCCTTCCATTTTAAGTAAAAACAAGTATAAATATTAAAATTGTTATTTTAATATGATTTATCATTATTTAATAGCATTGAATAGTATTGATTATCATTTAATATTTAGTATTTTTATCACCTACTTCAAAGTAGGTGATGACACCTTAAGTAATCTGTAACAAACTCATTCAAAAGACTCAGTTGCCAGGAAAAACGGATTTTGCTCTTTAAAATACATCTGGATTAGTCTTGAACAAGAGGAAGAAACACATCAGGTTCCAGTCCAGGTGATGCTCCACTGAATGAAAATAAAGACTTCAGACAAAAAAGAAAATACAAAGAACAGAGCCCCTAATTTCCTTAACAGTTTGAAATGCCACAGTGGTCTTGCTTTAAAGCCAAAGTAAGCCCAGACCCCATTCTGGGTTAAAAGAGGAAAGATTTATCCATATATATCCATGAAGGGTGTTGACTGGATCCTTTGATCAAACACAAAGAGAGACGCATGCCTCCAAAACTGGACTTCAAATTTGAGGCCCTGGAGACCAAAATGACAACACAAAGCACAACGCAACACAAAGGGCTTCCCCACGATCACTTCAGCTTCTCCAGATTGGGCTCACTGGCCAAAATGAGGAAATAATTTCATTTTTTCCTTCCAAAGACACCTTTAAATAGGGAAAAAAAAGCAAATTTTGAAAACAGCCACTGCTTTTTTTAACCTTTGTTTGAAACAAAGAATTGCACATTAAAATATGAGGAATTGGTTTCTCATGTTACATAAAATTATTCCCAGAAGCAACACTGGGGGCAGTTCCTGTACATTTGACACTGACCCTCCATAATGTTCAAAAAATGCAAAAAAGCTGGAATATTGCCATTTTTGCTACAGCGCTCTCTGTTCATTAAGTATTTCTTTGGGTTTTCTTGTGTGTGCGGGTCTTTCTGTTTGGCATGCATGTGTGTGTGTTTTGGTTGGGTTGTTTGGGAGTTTCTTTATGTTTGGCTTTTTTTGGTGATATTTTCTGTATTTTTCTGTTTGATTTTTTGGTTATTTTTTTCATTTGATGGTTTTGTTATGTTGTCGTTTGTTTTTTTTTTGAGAAATGATTTTATATGTCATGTAAGTTGACCCAGACATCTCATGCCGGTAGTGAAAACATTTTCCCCTCATCCTCACTTGTCAAAGACTTGCTTTGACTTGCTGGCCACAGGATGAAGATCTTTGCATCTAAACACACATTTTGGAGCACAAATAATAAACAATTTACATATTTTTCATCAATAAAGCCACTGGTATTTAGGACACAACATATTGTGGATCTAAGTCCTCCAAACAACATGTTTTACTCTCAAAATCATGAGTGATTTTTCAAAAAAACCCAAAGATGACCTTCACACTCCTCCCAAGACACAAAAATGCAGCACAGGATGATAACCTGGCAATTATTGCTTTAGTGAGGTAGTTAAGAGCATCTAAAGAAAAAAAGAACAAATAATGTGAAATTTCTGTTTCTCTGTGCCCTTGAATAACACTCCAGGCAATACTCAGTCCAAAAAACTTGGCACAAGGTGCAAGAAAACCGAATCATTTGCAGTTTATTTAAGACACTGCCATGTCCCTCCTTTTCCACAGAAACACAGTGCTGATCGCCCTGGGAATTTTAACAGGCTAATTAGAAATAAATTTAAAAAAAAAATTAAAAAAAAAACAAAATGGAGGGGGTTTGTCTTCATGACAGACCTTCTGTTGGATAAAAACTGCAAAAATAATAAATACCTGCAAGTCCCAGGGATGGGCAAATTCCACACCTGCTCTTCCCAGGCAGTTTCAACATCAATAAAAAAAGAAAACCAGGCTTTCTTCTCTCTCTACCCCCCAATCCCAGCAGGAAGATGAGCAAGTGGAGCTGAGGGGAGAGGTGTCCATGGTGATAAACATGAACTTCCCACATTTTAACAAGAGCTGGGATGAAAGGAACTTTTTTTCTGGTGCCGGACCTGCAAACTGAGCTGGGAGAAGGTCTCAGAGACCTCAGGAGAGCAAAGGGAGGTGGATGTTTCCTCCAGGGGCGGGAGATCTGCAAGCTTGGACAAGCATTTTAATAGCACACATGAAGAAGAGGAGTTATCTGGTCACCTCTCCTCTGAAAGGTCTCCTCCTACCACTTGAGTAGCACGTTATGTTCCCAAGGGATGGGATTTCCATAGGGAGAGGGAGAAAAGTAAATGAGATTTTGAATTTTGAGTGTAATACCATTAAATATCTCCCCTGAAAACCATTATACTACAGACTGACTTCTAAAGGCTTGTACTTCATTTATCCTTCTGGCTGAAGTGATATCTGGCTACATTAAATGGTTATGAGAAAATACAGAAACACTCCTGGGAGCAGCCTGGGATCTGATCTTTGCTGACTTTGAGTATTTCCTCACAAGGATCATTCCTTGGTGTAAAACCCAAGCTTTAAGTGAGAAGTGACTGGAGCAGCCCTGGGAGAAGGACCTGGGGGGCTGGTGGAGGAGACGCTGGACATGGCCCAGTCCAGAACCCCCTGTGCCCTGGGCTGATCCCCCAGCGAGGGCAGCAGGGGAGGAGGGGGGGTTCTGCCCTTCTGCCCCTCTGGTGAGACCCCACCTGCAGAGCTGCTCCAGCCCTGGGGAACAGTACAGGAAGGACATGGAGCTGCTGGAGAGAGGCCAGAGGAGGCCATGAAGTTGCTGAGGGAACTGGAGCACCTCCCTGTGCAGGCAGGATGGGAGAGTTGGGGCAGTTCAACCTGGAGAGAAGAAGAGTGTGTGGTGTCCTCAGAGGATCTGAAGGGGCTACAGGGGACTGGAGAAGGACTGTTCATCAGTAATTGGAGTGGATTCAAACTGACAGAGGAGAAATTTACATTGGATATATGGACGAAATTGTTCCTGTGAGGGTGGTGAGGCCCTGGCACAGGTTGCCCAGAGAAGCTGTGGCTGCCCCATCCCTGGAAGTGTCCAAGGCCAGGTTGGATGGGGCTTGGAGCCACCTGGGATAGTGGAAGGTGTCCCTGCCCACGGCAGGGGGGGGAACTGGATGAGCTTTATGGTCCCTTGCAACTCAAAGCATTCCATGATTCCCTGATGCAGTATTTAAACCAGTTACACTGAGGAGCAGCCAGCACAGAGAGCACAGAGACAGGGAGGAAGGTCAAGGCTGGCAAAGTTCTTTTGAAGTACAGAACTGAACTGGGACATCTAGGTGAAACAAGGAACATAATTTATCTAGATTTAAGCTAAGATTTAGGATTGTATGTCACACACAGGATTAATTCCCAAGGTCAGAATGTACAGCAGAAGGAAAGAACCACTGAAATGGATTAAAAATTGGCTCAGAATACCTTTAGAGTTCAGAAGAAATTTGACTTTACTGTCAGTGAAGCTTGTGATGGGGCAGAGAAATTAAATTGGCACATAATGTATCTAGGCACTGTGCTTAAAGGTGCCCCAAACCCCAAACCATACATTTTTTTGTCATGTACCAAGGGTAAGTGACTTCAGGATCAGCATGGCTCACCATGCTGTAGGGCAGTGAACAGTAAGAGTTACAGGTGCCACCTTTCCACATAATACAATCCTCCCTTCTTCCCTTCCCTTAAAGAAAACACCCACCATGAAGTTGTTATGCCGAGTTTTAAGTGATGAATATTTGAGTTTTACATAAAAAAAAGATGCCTGTTTGCTGTGAAAAAAAGAAATCCAGTAAGAGAGCATTGTAGAACATACCAAATACTATTATTATTATTATTATTATTAAATGTCCCTGCACTCCAATTTTCAATTCTACATCAACTCTCACCACTGGATCACACACAGGATAGGGAATAAAGGACATCTCTAAGAGAATTAATTGAATACTGAGTTCATCTAAAGAATGAACATTTGAAAAGCTAATTTAAAGAAAACAAAACAGTTATTGTACTTAATAGCCACAGGAGCTGCACAGGAGTTCAACCCAACTAATGATATGGGAGATTTCATCCTTGGCAGGAAGTGGGTTGAACAGCTATTTGATGAAAATACACTTCTTTCATTCTTTTTCTAATTTGTCACTGTGAGTTCAAACCCAAAAAATTAGAAAAGCAAGGAATAAGCACAAATCTTCTTAAATGCAAGAAAATATATTTAAGATACAAGGGAAGAGGGGAAAATTGGAGCTCCCCTGAACAAAGGTAACACAGGTGAACAGATGCACAAAGCCGTGAGATCAAACCAGGAAGGCAAGAGGTGAAGGAAAAGTCTTGCAAAAACCAAACAAACATTAAAAATATGAAGTTTCTGAAGTGGTGAGAGGAAAAAGTTAGATAATTTAGGACTTTTTAAGCCTCAAACCCAGAGATTTTGGAGCATTTCTCTAAGTCCAGGAACTCCCAGTCCAGTGAGCCTCAACTGATGGACATGTCACTGCCTGCTGGAATTGTGTTATCTGAAATCCATAACACAAGAATCATGGAATCATCAAGGTTGGAAAAGACCTTCCAGAGCATCGAGTCCAACCGTCCCCCCCCAGCACCTAAACCAAGTCTCCAAGTGCCACATTCAAATGCTTCTGGAATACTTCTAGAAAAGGTGACTCTCTCACTGCTCTGGACAACTTATTGCAATGCCCGGCAACTCCTGCAGGGAAAACAACTTATTTCCTCCTATCTAATTTGAACCTCCTCTGGTGAACATTGGAAGAACACTAGGAGGTCCGACCAAAAACGCATCCAGTGCAAAATCAGGCTTGAAGCTACAACCTGGAAAGAAAGTGAACAGCTCAGGTTTCCCTGGATTTCTCTTTTTATTAGTAAATTGTTCTTCCAAGAGCCAGCCCAGCCTCCCCTTGAGGCCATGTCAACATTCAGCCCCACAGCACTTTCAAAGCAAAAGTTATGTCAGAATCATGGAAACACAGAAAGAACAGTGGCTTGGGTTGGAAGGGACCTTAAAGATAATCCCATTCCACCCCCTGCCATGGGCAGGGACACCTTCCACTATCCCAGGTGGCTCCAAGCCCTGTCCAACCTGGCCTTGGGCACTTTCAGGGATGGGGCAGCCACAGCTTCTCTGGGCAACCTGTGCCAGGGACTCCCCACCCTCGTAGCCAACACTTCCATCCCAGTATCCAATCTAAACTTACTCTCTGTCAGTGTGAATCCATTCACTCTTGTCCTGTCCCTCTTCAGCTGCCTTCCAGACCCTTCACACACTAGAAAGTTGCTTTGAAGTCTCATTCTCTTTTAGAAGAACAACATATTTAATCTGTTTTAACCTTTGCCATCTCCTTGTCTCAGCTGGTGACTCCTCACTCTGGCATTGCAGGAGAGGGTGAACTCTTGATTCTTTTTCACTCTCTGACTGTATTTTACAAGTGTCTATCATGGCTTCTTCCTCCCTTGACAGGAGCCTGGACACCCTGCTCTGTCCATTTGGGACGGGGACTAGAGTTCTACATTGTGCTCCAGACATCTGACTCCCTTCAGCATCGCAGTGTTCTTTTCTCTGTTCTGTTCTCTATTTTCATCAATGATTTCCAATGTTCCATTTTTTTTTGACAGCCACATATGACTGAGCCAACCTTCACACTCAGTTCTCAGTTCCAACATCAAGATCTCATTCCCAAGTCAAACCAGAATCTGTCGTTTTATATAAAAGGCCAGGATGATCTTTTCTGATGCATTTCACTCTACTTTTAAGCCATGCCTAATTTTATCAGCCATTTTATCACCGACTCGGCTTGGCCTTGCAAAGTCCTGTGACTCTACAGTCAATCCCTGGAAGTTGCATCCCTGGAAGTGTTCAGAAGACGTGCCCTTGTGAACATGGGTTAGTGGTGGGCTGGGCAGTGCAGGGGAATGGGTGGAATTGATGATTTCAGATGGCTTTTCAAATCTAAATGATTCTGGGATTATACGCCTGTTTTTACAACTGGAATAGTTTAACTGGGACAACAGCATCTATTCCAACTGGCCAATCAGCCTGGCAAGGAGGTGACACTCCGTGAGGAAGTGTAGGGTGATGTGAACAGTAGGGACTCCAGAGTAAGTCCTGCCTTCTGTAATTCCCATCCCTGAAAACCACGGAGAAGTCCGGAGCAAGGATCAGGTTAAGGATGTAGTTACGCACACTGGACACACATGAATCCTGGTGGAATGCACACATATGGGCTAAGGGAGGTGTCTGGTGTCACTGCAAGACCCCTCTCCACGAATTTGGAAGGCTCTTGAGGCCTAGAACAAAAGAAATGTCACTTCTGTCTTCCAGAAAAGCAAGAACAAAGATCCAGGGAAGTACAGTCACTCTCATCTCAATGCTAAGAAGGTGTGGTGGGGCAGATAATTTGGGAAGCATTTCCAAGCATAAGAAGGACCTAGAGGAGGCTAGGAGTCATCTCTGGGTTTCTGAGGGCAATTCATGCTCCATCACCCTGACAGGCCCTGCAGTGAGATGATTTGCTTGGTGGGGCTGGGGAGGTTTTGGGGCTTGGGGGTATTGCTCAGGTTGCCCAGAGAGACTGCAGAGACTCAAGATATTTCACCCCTATACTGAGCAAGGGTAGGACTGGCCATTTTCCAGAGGCTCCTGCCAATCTCAGCAGTTTTATGATTCTGTAATACCTCAGGATCATAATAAGCTCTTTTGTTCCACTATTTCACCCACAGAAATTCCTGAGTTCCTTCCAAAGCCAAACGCTGTGCTCCATGAGCTCCCTGGGTTTTAAACCTGATCATTTATTAGCCTTGCCCTCTGCTCCTGCCAGTGGCTGGAAAAGCATCCTCATGGAGTCTCCCTGTATTTCCACTGGGGACAGAAAAGAGCCTTTGTCAATGAACAATATGAACTTTATTTTCTGCCTTCAAGGTCCATGTTTGTCCCCAGTTTGATCCTAAGGCTGTTGAAGCAATGGCTCTTTCCACAGAATGCGGGAAGTTTTCAAGAGCCACCAGAGCAATGGACAGGAGGGATTAATGAAGTTCCCAAAGGGATAAGAGAAGCCAATTAAGTTCCAGAACGAGGATCAGAAGAGCATCACTTTGTATTGCTTCTGCTGAGATCCATACCAGGGAAAATCATGAGCATTGGGAAGGGTTTCTCCATGAGAATCTCCATGAGAAAGGAATTGGGAAGGGACCCATCAGGTCTGCATAGGACACCAAGGGACCCATCTGGCCCTGCACAGGACAGCCCGACAATCCCACCCTGTCCCTGAGTGTTGTCCAAACTTTCCTTGAGCTCTGGCAGCCCTGGGGTTGTGACCAAACCCTGGGGAGCCTGTTCAGTGTCCAACCAACCTCTGGGGGAAGAGACTTTCCTTAATATCCAGCCTAACCCTCCCCCAGCACACAGAGCAAAGCTCAGTGCCTGCCCTCCCTCACAATCTTCCTTCATTAATGTGGAATTTGGTCTGGCTGTTACTCAGCCCTTCACGGCAAGTACCTCCCGCGTCCAGTCCCAGCCTGTATAAAAGCCAGACAATTCAGCAGGGGAAAGCCTTCTAAATAGTCAAAATCCCACTCTGTTCAAAAATTCCAGCCAGGGCAAATTTCAGAGTAAACAGAGGAGGGATTACTGCAAGAAAGTTCACCGTCACTTCTTGCAGAATGGGCCCACAAACCAATTTCCTGAGATTTCAAACTGTTCTGTGATGACCTTTTGTCACCACCTAAACAGCAGGGACATGGAATTCCACTGTAGGATTGTTTCCATAGCATTACCAGTTCCTCGGTTAATGACAGCCTGGCTGAAGCACCACCTGGGGATAACAGAGGGTTCCAGAGGATACAAAAAATGCACTTATTTGAACATTTGTACTAGGGCAGCACGATTTTGTAGGCACTTCTCTTACCAATATCAAAAAACTCAAGTGACACAAACCAATTCCTTCTCACAGAATCCTGGACTGGTTTGGGTTGGAAGGACCTTAAAGATCATCCAGTTCCACCCCCTGGCATGAGCAGGGACACCTTCCACTATCCCAGGTTGTGAGTCCATTCCCCAGGAGCCACGAAATACTTAGTTTCAAGGAAAAGTCTTATTAGTGAAAGTCAAGCTACAAATATTTTTTGAGGCTGGGGAACTTACTCCTTTCTCCACACCCACCTTTTTTTTTTAAATCATCAAATTGGAATTTTTACAGAGAGCCCAATTTACATAAATTCTTCTCAATTCCCCAATACAATCAAAGACAACAGACAGAGGTTTAAGAATTGACCATAAAAACCTACTATAAAACTACATTCTCCACTTAGTTTCCCCAGTATACAGATGCCCACATGAGCTCAGCAAAACATTCCTCTACTTTCCCACCTAATGTAGAGCAATTTAGGAAAATCTGGTCTCTGAGAGGTGTGGTAAATTCTCTGCCTTCAGCAGCCCATCCTCTTTGCAAATGGATGACAATAGAACTGCCGAGTTAGATTTTGTCTGACTGAAAAATAACCCCAGTTCAAACAGGAAAGTATCAAAATTTGATTAATGCTCCTTTTTGTTTCATGATAGACATGCTTTAAAAAAATAAATAAAACCTCACTGACACTTTTTAGAGCTTGTAACAAGGACACAGTCTCATGTCTACAGGGCAATAGTCATGTGCATCTAATTTTAATTAAAGTACTATTAGCATTAGAAGCCCTTCCAGTTTAAAAGTTCTATATCCCCATATTGTGGCAGCCTTGCTATTACAACATGGAAATTTTAATAGGCCATTCAAAAAAAAATCCACATATTCTTTTGCAAAAGCTCTGTTGCTTGACAGGAAATGGAAGTGCCAAGAGTTTTCATAGGAAGACAAAATAGTTCTTCTCCTTGCTTGTCATCTAATATATTCTGGAGAAAGCACAGAGGTTGAAAAAGCAGTTCTTATCAAAATATTTATTTTTTTTAATTGCCTCACTATTTAAGAATTTAAAATTTATCAGCAATGCAGTTTTTGTACCACAGGTGAACACACCCATTTCCTGCCTGCGTTCTTTCCTGCATCCTAATATTCATGTATTGACTTAACCAGGTTTTTTTTTTTGCCATTTCACTGTTTTCCATAATATCTTAAGAGGAAAAAAAAAATTGATCTCCTGATATCAGAGGGAATATTTTAAAGACTAAATTTATTGAGTGCCGCAAAAATAGCGCATTTTCTGTTTGAAGAGCAACATCACACTTTGCACCCTCCAGATAAAACAGAATTACATCCAACAACTTCCAATGCTGCCAGAAATGAAAACTTGAGCATGTTTAACACAAGAATCTGAAGGTTTCATTTGGTACAACATTATAGCAGTTCAAAAGGTCCCTAAACAACAGAGCATTAAAACTTTTATTATTCTAGTAGGTGGCATATTGTCACTCTTGAAGACCGATCATTTTCCTTATTTTCCCCCTGACTCCACACACCCCACAGCAACATGAACTTATGAATGCCTGGAAACATTCCCATTATCAACTGGAGTTGCTATTTAGGCTCAGAAAATACCTCACCAGAGCAATTTAATTGAATTTTGTAATTGATGTGTTGTGCTGCTGTGTATGGCTGCTGAATTTCAGAAACTAATGTGCTACATGGCTTTAACCTGCAACTTCTTAGTATATTTAGGTCATGGGATGGTTTGAGTTGAAAAGGATGTTAATGTCCATTTTATTCCACCCCCTGCCGTGGGCAGGGACACCTTCCACCACCCCAGGCTGCTCCAAGCCCCTTCTAGAGATGGGGACCCCAAACCTCCCTGGGCAGCCCCTTCCAATGCATGAACTATATGCATTCCCGGAACAGAGCTCATAAAAAGCCAACAGACAAGTGAAACTTAGTTTGTTTATATAATATAACATGGAAGTTTAGAACTCTGCCCTTCTCTCAAACACTTCACACCCTTGATGGTGTTAAATGATTCCTGTCAGGCTGGACATGAAAGGGGAAAACTGTAGGAAAGACAAGCAAGCCCAGCCCACATTTCCTCCAGAAATTCTTCTTGTTCTCAAAAGAATATAGAAACATGAATTCAGCCAAATTTACCTTAATAACCAAGTCAAACTTCTGGTGTAAATCCCTATTTATTGGCTTGAGAAGAGTCAGTTCAGCTGTTGTGAGATTCATATGGAAATACTGTGGATAATCCTCAGGAGTACCTGCAAAAAAATGAAACCACTGAAGTTTGAATAAATCTGAAAGGTTCAGTTCAACAATGTGTTTATTTTATTCATTAGTCATCAAAGGAACAAAAGCTAATCCTGCTTTTGTAAGGATAAAATATTGCATCATGTGTACACGGAGCTTAAAGATACTACAAAGTTATATGCTTAATATCACCATTATAACCATGAAGATTCTTCTCAACTGTGAATTCCTAAGTATTTGATAACAACAGTGCATTATTAGTAGCATGGAAGTAAAATATATGTGTAATAACATAGTTCATAATAATATAGCAATAGTTTTTATTTTAGAAATCCTTCTAAGAAACAAGTTTCTCATCAAGGAGGAAGCACCAAATGAAACCTCCTCTAACAGCTTCCATTTATTGCAAGATGTAAATAGTGTCTCCCTGGCTGTGGATTTCCAGGATATTCTCCAAGCCAGTGGAAACAGAAGCATCAGAGCCAGAAGACATTTGGGACCTCATGGAGCTGGAGCAAGGGCCATGAAAGGCTGGAACAGTCACTGTGTTTGGCACCTGCAGCCCAAAAATGCTCCTGTGACAAAGGCAGGATTGAGATATAACAGATCCAACACAAGAAAAGACCATTTCCCTGAGGAATGATGCTGTTACTGCTCCACCTTTCCAGTGGAGTGGTTGGAAACTCCTTTTAGAAAAAACAGAAGCTGTCACAGGAGTTAGACCATTGTCCATACTCATGAGCAACGATTTAATTTGCAACTCCTCAAATAAAAATTTTTTATATATAAATATTCTTAGACTATCTTGATAAACACATATCATCAATCCCAAAAAGCAGCAGAACAACTCTGGATTATTTTTCCTATTACACCAATGCAAAGCTTCAAGTTGCAAGTCCTGTGTCCCCTCACTCTGCCTTTTAATTTCAACTCCTGATGAATTCCTTTCATTTTTAAGTGCACAAGGCACCCACAGCAGGAGCTCTGAGATTTTGGCAGGTAACTGTGCTCTGGAATTCTGCACATCACCTGAAGCTAAAAAATAATCAAGAGATTAAGGACTAAATGCAAAAGCTTTGAGGAAGTAGAAAACAAGAGGTTCCCTGAAGGAAAACAAATCTGGAAGGAAGGAGAGAGATGGATGCAAGAGGCACAAAGGGAACCACAGCAGGGAAGATGAAGATAATGTTGTATGAGGATCTCAGAAAAGGATCCAGGGAAAAGAATAAAGGAGGAAAAGACAGCAAGGTGGATGATCAGCAAGGTAAAAATTAGGGTGTGACAGAACTGGATGCCCAAATCCCACCTCAGCTCCTGCCCACCTTGGGAAGAGTTCAAACTCCTGGATAATTTGAGTTTGGAGGTGAAGTTTTCCTGGAACTGAGATATCTGCCTCTGCACACAAAAAAATATTTGTATTTTGGCAGAGCAGACCAACCCTCAATCCACACTGGCCCCTCATCTAAAGCTCTAGGGATGAGCTCTGAGTCTTCTAACTCCAGGGTCAAAGAGGAGAAGCTGAAGATTTAAAGGAAAATTTGGCTTTTCTCCAGGACTAGCCCCAGAGAGAAAAAAAAAGGCTTAAAATTAGTAATAAAAATAATATTTTAATTTTAATTTACTAGTAAAAATAATAAAATTGATTAGTGAAATAGTATTACTGATAAAAATAAAAGGAGGTGGGTTTGCTTCCCACCTAGGTGTGTCCAGGCACCACAAGAGCAAGGCCCAAAAAAATTAAAATTCCCTATCCCAGGAGGATTGGATCAAGGATTGGATCAAATAAAATTCAGAACCGTTCTCATATTAACTAAGCAGCCAATTCCCTAATTCCATGGACACAGCTCAAACCTTCCAGTGTTTAAAAAAAGACAAATCCAAAGATATCAAGGAGAAATAGTTTTAGATTTAAAGCAAGGAGACAAATCCACATAATGAGAAATATCTGCAAGGCCTATTTCCTGTGGAATTATTTCTTATTTTCTGAGGCCAAAGTATAAATAGCTCTGCAATCCTGGGAAAGATGAAGGCAGGCTTCAAATCTAAAGGGAAATCCTTTGGAAGACCAAAGGGAAAATGATAAAAGGAATAGAAACCAGAGGGGGAAAATGAGGAAAAATAAGAAAAAAGGAAGGAAAAAAGAAGGAAATGATGGGAAAAAGAGAAGGAAAATAGGAGAGAAAAGGTAGGAAAAAAGAAGGAAAAAGAAAGAAGGAGAAAAAGGAAGGGAGAGAAGGGAAGGACAAGGAAAAAAAGAAAAAAGGAAAAAATAAAAAAAATAAAGCAGGAATAAAAAAAAGAAGGAAAAAAGAAAAGAGAAAAAAAGAAAGAGCCTATGCACTGAAGAATTCCCAAACCAAACCAAACTGCTGTAACACATCTTCCTGAATTATTTATTGGAGCTCCAAACAGTCCCTCAAATATTAACAATTCCCCACGTCACTGAAACACAATCTTGACTAATTTCTCCTGAAGAATGTTGGGAGCCATGGAAAGAACTTTTTAAACCTGGACTAAATATGGCACTGGAGCAGAACTGTCACAGCAGGACTTCTAAAGCAACCAAGTCAATTCTAAATCAGCAAAGTTTATTCTAAGTAAGCCAAGTCTATTTGGAGACTTAAACCCAGTCAGTATTTACTCTACAAGTAGTTCCAAATCTCCTCACAGAGCAGTTTTGCTGGGAAAGGCCTCGTTGGCAGCAACACAACCCTCAGTTTGCCAGACCTGGATCCAGCTGCAGCACAAAAGAATCCAGCTGGCCCATGGCTTCTCAAAAAAGCCCAGTTCTGCTCCCAGATGAGGCTGAACTCAACTATGAGGCTGTGATACAGGAACATCTCCTTTTATTTTATGACAAGAAAAGGTGCACAATGTACTCATGAAGAACTTTATTTCTGGCTTTCCATGGGTGAAAAATCCATGGACCTAGAGCATAGATAACACCAAGGAGAAGGAGATGTGATTCCACAAAACATCCCACTCTCAAATCTCACAGAAATGCCTCCAAAGTCAGTGTGTGGAATTTGGGAAGACCAGGGCAGGTGGAGCGCTGCAACTGCCAACTCCCTCAGGCCTTTCCCTTATCACATCCCACAGCTCCAGAGACTGGGAACAAATGCCAAGCAGCAGCAAAACAAAAGTCACAGCCTGAAAACATCAATAAACAACTAAATCAATATTAAATTCTCAGGCAGCAGAACTGGAGGTTGGTACTGTAAGAGCCTTTAAAGCCCCTCTGTGCCAGAGGATTTTTGGGATGAAACCTGTTCTAATTGTCTTTTTTTAGCCCCTTTGACTGTGTGAACGGAGAACATATCTCAGGAAGTCTCTATCCTTTTCCTTGTTGTGTTGCTCCACTCACTAAACCACCCAACTCTGGATTTAAACTGAATAAATTACAAACTGAACTAAACTTCTCCATGGCAATTAAACACAAACAGGTAGAACAACGATTTCAAACTTCCCACTAACCACAAGAGGAATTTTTATTAGGATTCCACTCTCCCAGGACATCTTTTCCTGGCTGGTCATAACAAAGAGACTGATTGTGAGGGATAGGAAGAGTAGCAGACACCAACCAACTAGGATGGAATAGAGGATGCCCGGTCGATCGGAAGGAGGCTGGATGTTTCGGTCCTGATCTATGGCTTGGATGGGTGGAGTGACACTGATGGGATTCACACGTGCCTGAAATGAAAAATCAGATTTGAAATACAGACATTAGAAAGCCAGCAGGCAGATCTGTGGGTTTAGCACAAAAATATCTGACTGGAAAGGATATTTACTGAACCTAGAGGAGAAAAAACCTTCATAATTAAGAGAACATTTAGAGTTTATGGCCCTTTTTAAAGCAAAACTAAGTAGGAAACACACATATTCCTAGAGCAAACGCCTTTGCTTGAGAAACAACTTCGTAAGAGATCTTCAAGGAAAGGAATCATAGAATCTCAGTATAGTTAGGGCTGGAAGAGACCTTAAAGTTCATCCCATTCCACCCCCTACCATGGGGAGAGGGACAACTTCTACTATCACAGCTTCCTCCAACCCCTGTCCAACCTGGCCTTGGACACTTCCAGGGATGGGGCAGCCACAGTTAATCTGGGCAACCTGTGCCAGGGCCTCCCCACCCTCACAGGAAACAATTCCTTTTCAATATCCCATCTAACCCTGCCCTCTGGCAGTGGGAAGCCATTCCTCCTTGTCCTCTCACTCCAGGTCCTTGGAAATTGTCTTTCTTCATCTTTCTTGTGGTCCCTCTTCAGGTCCTGAAACTTCACCTCAAAATTTCCCTTCTCCAGGCTGAACAATCCCAATTCTCCAGCCTTTCCTCCCAGCAGAGCTGCTCCATCCTTCTGATCCCTTGGTGCCTCCTCTGGCCTCTCTCCAGCAGCTCCATGTCCTCCCTGGGCTGTCCCCCAGGGCTGGAGCAGCTCTGCAGGCAGGGTCTCACCTGAGGGGCAGAGGGGCAGAATCCTCCCCCTCCCCTGCTGCCCGGGCAGCAGAGCCCCGCTGCTCAGCCTAGGGCACAGTGGGTTCTGCGCTGGGCCATGTCCAGCCTCTCTCCCACCAGCAACCCCAAGTCCTTCTTCCAGGGCTGCTTCATCTGCTCATCCCCAGCCTGGATTGATCCCAGGGGTTTCTGGAAAAAGCAGTGTAGGCTTTTATCTCTGGCAATCCAACCCCAGAGCTGCCATTCTCAACTTTGAAAGAACAGTTTCAGTGACCTTGGCTGCTTAATCAACTGGAAATGCAGCCATACAGGAATATGTGTGAACCAGTCTTTCCCACTCCCTTGGAATGATTCTTTGCATGGCAAAAATGTTTAATGGTCTCTATGAAAAACCAGGAGACATATATAACTAGTTCTGGTATCCTTGGCTTTGGAAAGCTCTAACTCTCAGTGTTCTGCAACAGAGAAGTTGGAATGTAGCATAGGAATGGGAATAAGACAAGTCCACACTTGGCCAAATTTTGGCACAGCCTCCAGAAATCTGCATGTTGACCTGGAAGGATCTATGAGAGCTTTAGGGATACCTGATGATAAATTCAGAGGGAAAAGGGGTGAGCCAGGAAGAGGAGCCCAAATCAGGAATGGAGGTGAGGCAATGTTCCAGAGGGGATGGGAAGCCACATGGTCAAACAGCCAAGGTTTGCGCACTCGACCTCTGCTCGTGGCTTTTTCCAATGTTTCCATCACAAGGGCCAGGTCCTTTTTCACCCGTCCAACTTTGGACTCTTTGAAAAATGAAACTCTTGAAAGTATAATGCCGAAGATGAGCTCAAAATAGGCAGAAAGAGAGAAGGTGATATATTTGACATCTGTTTGAATTTTTAAAATGCTTTAGCACTGAATAAAAGTTAAATGCCAAGAGAGAGGATTGTGCATAAAACTGGCCAAGACTAAAATGCTATTTTTAAATTCAGAGATTAGTTGAAGCCCTCTCAGAAAAACCCACATTAGAGTTAAAAACACACCCACAAGAAAACCTGTCCCATTTGCTAAGGGTTGTTTTAAACTCACCATTCCCCAGAGAGGCTGTGGCTGCCCCATTCCTGGAAGTGTTCCAGGCCAGGTTCACCTGGAATGTTGGAATCATAGAATCACAGGAATGGTCTGGGTTGGAAGATACCTTAAAGATCATCCAGTCCAAACCCCTGCCATGGGCAGGGACACCTTCCACTATCCCAGGTTGCTCCAAGACCCGTCCAACCTGGCCTTGGATAGTTCCAGGGATGGGGCAGCCACAGCTTCTCTGGGCAACCTGGTGCCAGGGCCTCCCCACCCTCATAGAGAACAATTTCTTCTGTGTACCAAACCTAAAATTCCCCTCTGGCAGTGGGAAGCCATTCCCCCTTGTCCTGTCACTCCAGTTCCTGATGAACAGTCCCCCTCCAGTTCCCTGTAACCCCTTCAGATCCTGGAACGCTACTGTGAGTTCTCCCCACAACCTTCTCCTCTCCAGGCTTTACTTCCCTAACTTTAATAATTTAAAGATCCTTTGAATTAAAGAGGCTGATGTGCCTTTGAAGCAAAGCTCAAGGTACTTTCATATTGTTTAAATAATCCATAGATAGTGCAAACATTTAATTCGGATTTATAAATTAGAACTATCAAAATATAACCAAACAAAACAGCAGTCATTAAATATGTTAATAAATGTGTAAAGACACATGAACAAATTTATCAGAGCACATGTAGGAAGTTTTGGAAGGGGTGCATATACTTTTAATCAAAAATAATTGTTTTTAAAAATTGTAGTCAACAGGAAGGAATAATGATCCTTACAGAGGTATCCAACAGCCTTACAAGAGGCCAAAAAATCCTATATTAGGAGCTTCAAAGGGTTTCCAGAAGAAATGGAAGCCCATCAAAAGGAAAGAAAATAAGATCAGTGAAAGGCTGAAATGTCTGAGGGACCCACGAGTGTGAGGCAAAACAAATGCTCTGGGGGTTTTCTTGAGACTGGAAAAAATACCAGGAAAGGCAGCAGAGAGACACAGCAGGGCAACACAGCAGGGCAGGGAGAGCACTTGGAATAAACAGACAGCCTTCAAAAACCAATTTCTTGTTCTTTCAAGGGAGGAACATCAAAGGGTTCACAAGCTCTGGCAGAAGCAAATGATTAAAAAACAAAGTAGGGAGGAGATCTTGTCAGTTCTGGGGTAAAATATGCAGGAATTTACTTACTTTTCCTCCTTAGAGAAAAGGTGTCTCAGTTATTGGTCTGAGGATTAAGAGACTTTCAGGGGCTTCCACCCAGCAGAACACCAGCACCCAAACCCCAACTTGCAAATGTTCCCATAGATATTATTAAATTAAAAAAAAGAAACCCTTCAAACAGAACTGTGATGGGAATCTGGAGGGCCGGTGGGTGACCAAGGCAAAAAAATAATAAATTAAAACATAAAAGCTCAGAGAGAGTAAGGTAATAGCACAATGTAAATGAAATCCAGCATGAAAGGATTATATGAGAACATATTATATAGAATGATATAAGATAATATAATATAAATTATATCTAACATAATTATATGGGAATTTGCAGAATATGCATTTTGGGCTATCAAGAACATAAGAAAATTTTTTAAAATGAATTCTGAAAGAAGATACATATTTTCCAAGGATTTTTTATGTACAGGGTAAGTCTAGAATAGATATAAGGGAAAAATCTTCCCTGGAATTGTTCAAGGCCAGGTTGGATGGGGCTTGGAGCAACCTGGGATAGTGGAAGGTGTCCCTGTCTATGTCAGGGGTTTGGACTGGATGAGCTTTAAGGCCCCTTCCAACCCCGGCCAGTTGATGATTCTATTATTCTAGCTGTTATTTTATTTTATTTAAAATATTTTAAGATGTCCATGAATGTCAGACTTTCAGCAGTAGGACAGGTACAATATTTAGCATTTTTTGAAAGGTAAGGGCTCACAAGAATCATTGTACAGCTGTGAGCAAGGATAGCTCTGCTTTCAAAAATCAGACTTTCTATCTTTTCTATTGTCTACCTGAATGCAAAGCGAAATTTTCGAACTACTTATTTATGGAGAGCTTCTTCCTTTGGGGAAGATGAGAAGGAAAAGAGAGGAAATGGCACATTTTTAGGTTTAGAATAACAACATGATTTTCTGCTAAGAGCTGACTTTTTCATTTCTAGGTATTTTTGTGGTGTATCTTGGTTTTTATTGTTCATTACCATGAAAATTACTGTGTTCCAGGAAAGTGAAACAGACTTAACCTTTCTCTACTTAACCACTGCCTGTTTTCTGAGCAGGCAATTTATTCCTAAGAACTTTTCTGTGGTTGAAGGCAACAGAGCAGGAACCAGCTCCAGGCTCACTCCAGTGATGCTGCTGTGATGATTCACCACCACTTCAGCTCCCACCTTCCTGCCCAGAGGTGTCCTTGGGACTCAGGGGCCAGGGCCGCCATACAGGCATAAATGAACATGCTGAAAAAAGATAAAACTACATGAAGAGTTCCCGAACTCACCAAGGTGAGCTTCCCATTGGAGCCCTCAATGAATCCACTGGGAGAAGAGGCAAAACCAATGTCAGAGTTTATTGTTGAAGCCCAACAAAGCAGGACATTTTCTAACCATCATTCCCACTGGAGATGATTAACTCAAATCAAAGAGAAACATGTTGCTCCTGAGTCAGGTCTGGAGATGCCAAAGGGATGGAGCATCTGTGTGCCCAGGACAGGCTGAGGGAGCTGGGGCTGTTCAGCCTCCAGAGGAGACACGGAGAGGGGCCCCAGCCCTGGGTGTCAGGGTATGCAGGGAGGGGGCAGAGGATGGACCAGGCTCTGCTCCATCAGGCTCAGCAATGGCACAAGAGGAACGGGCAGGAACTGAGGCCCAAAAAGTTCCACCTGGGCAGGAGGAAGAACTTCTTCCCTGGGCAGTGACCCAGCCCTGGGCAGGTTGTGCAGAGAGGGGAGGAGTGTCCCTCCCTGGGGATATTCCAGAGCTCTCTGGACACAATCCTGTGCCCTGTGCTCTGGGCTGGCCCTGCTGGAGCAGGGAGGTGGGACCAGCTGCCCCTCGGTGGTCCCTTCCGGCCTGACCCACCCTGGGATCCTGTAATAGCACAATTATTTACCAAAGACATTTCACAGCAGCATTTCACACTCTGACAAGTAGTATTTTTACAAGAAGATGTAACTGTGGCCAATGAACTTCGAATAAAGCCCAGGGACTTTCAACTGGCATCATTCTCACAGTTGAGCTGATGAACTTGTCGACAAAAACAGCAGAAATCTCCTCCCTATGGCAAACAAGGGTGAGAAGATTTTTTGCAGATGGAAAATATTAGTAGAGCCTTGTGGTGACATCCAGAACCCAGGGAGCCCTACACTATTAAACCAACAAAGTTCATGATGAATTATGAACCATTTTGTTCACACTGGTTCACCTTGTGCTTCCTTGAGGTTCAAATCCAAGCTGTAAATGGGAAATTAGCTCAGTTCTCTCCATGTTGTGCAGAACTGCTGACAACTATTGCCAACACACGGCACTAAAACAGCAGGAAGAGCTGCAAAACCATTCCAATATTTCTTGTTGCTGCTTCAGATGCTTTACCAGTGCAACAAAGGCTGTGACAAAACACTAATGAGCAGAAATCCATCACTTGGTGCTGGCATGTCAGCCAAACATGGAAAATACTTCAACAGTTATTCAAGCACAAATGAAGGAAATCCAAAAAGTAAGAATCACACTAGGAAAGTATATTCAGCTAAAGAAACTACCCAAACCTTGTCATTAGTCAAACTAGATGGCAAATATCCTGTTTGCAGGATCTTGACATTCTCCCTGTTTTCTTGCCTTCCCACTGACAGCTGCACGTGTCTGCAGAGGCTGCCTTTGATCACAAGCCTGCAGAAATTCCTGGGCTTCTCCTTAAGGGCTGATGTGACATAAAGATATCCAGGAATCCAGGGTGAATGGGATCTTCTGACCCTTCTCTTTGCCACAACACAGAAATTTTTGGGCTGAGATCTCAACTGAATGAAGACCCTTCACAAAAAAAACCCCAAACAAACCCAAACTCAAGCACAGGCTTCAAACACTCTGTGAAGCTGAAAGAGAACAAATTTTCTGCAGAAAATTGTTTGATCAAGTTGTTACAGGAGTTAAAGAGGTTTATAGAACAAAAATTCCAGGTCTGGAAACTGGTCCCCAAAAGAGGGTAAAATGACATGAAGAAACCAAATCTGTGTTGTTCAACCCCAGAGATTTACAGCCAGTTCACATGATTTGTACTTCTTAGAATCAGAGAATTGTTCTGGATGAAAAAGACCTTTTAAGATCCTCCAGTCCAATCATCAACCAGCAGCACCACAATGTTCTCCACTTACCCATGTCCCCAAGTGCTGCATCCACACGTTTTCTGAACACTTCCACGGATGGGGACTCCACCACTTCTCTGTTTGTAACACCTTAAGGAACATGCTCTGTTGAAATAATACTTCTTACCACAAAGTGGTGCAGCAGAGTCCAACCAGACTGTACAAAATATCCCACCTTGACATAAAAATGAGCAGCATCCCTGGCGATTAGACCTGCAGCAGAGCACTTGGCTGAAAGGTCATTTTTATCCCTACCATTAATAAAACAGGAACACGGCACCCAGGGGAATTTAAGCATTAAGAGCAGACAGTAAAGCTGACATTATGAACTCATTGTTAAAAGCTGTTAAGTTCAAACATATGTATAACATATAATAATAATGGGGAGTGATCGTAGAATCATGGAATAGTTTGGGTTGGAAGGGACCTTAAAGCTCATCTCATTCCACTCCCTGCCATGGGCAGGGGCACCTTCCACTACCCCAGGTGGCTCCAAGTTATGTCCAACCTGGCCTTGGACACTTCCAGGGATGGGACAGCCACAGCTTCTCTGGGCAACCTGTACCAGGGCCTCACCATCCTCATAGCCAAGAATTTCTTCTCAATACTCAACCTAAATTTCCCCTCTGGCTGTGGGAAGCCATTCCCCCCTTGTCCTGTCACTCCAGGCCCTTGGAAATTTTCTCTCTCTATCTTTCTTGTCAGCTTCCTTCAGGCACTGAAAGGCCACAACTGTGTCTCCCCAAAGCTTCTCTTCTCCAGGCTGAACAATTCCAATTCTCCATCCTTTTCTCCCAGCAGAGCTGCTCCAGTCCTCTGATCATCTTGGTGCCTCCTCTGGACTGTCTCCAGGAGCTCCAAGTCCTGCCTGGGCTGGGACCTCAGAGCTGATCTGCAAGCTTTAAATAACTCTAAATTTTCACTTTATTTGTTTTAAAGAGTTCCTCTTAATTTCTAGAAGGCTCAGGTTAAAAGCACAGGTAAAAGCAGGTGATTTATGCAGCTGGTGTGCGTGAACTGACCTCTCATATTTTTCCTGGGGGTACAAAGTGCTTTAGTGTCCAAGGGGAAAAATTAAGACACAAGATTGATGTGGTGGTTTGAAAGGGGGCTTCAGGGCTTGAGGGGGTCCTTGGGCTTTTGGGAGAGGGGAGAGAAGGGAGTGTAAGAAGAGCCCACTCATCTGTAAAATTCTGTTTTCCCTTAAGAGGCTGCTCTCCTGTCCCCGGCTCTCCCCGGACCGGGCGGGGACCAGGATAGCCCTCGCTTCTGCCCGCCGTTCCCGGGACGGGGCCGGGAGGGCTCTCGCTCCTGCCCGCTCTCCCGGGAGCTGGGGAGGGTGTTCTCGGCACGGGCTCCTCCCCGTTCCCAACTGTTCCCCGGGACCGGGCCGGGACCTGGGGGGGAGTGGGCCCTTGCTCCTGCCTGCTCTTTCCCTGCGGGGCTGGGGTGGGGACAGCTGCCAGCACGTGTGGCCCCGGGACCGTATCACGGTGTGGCAGCCCAAGAGCGTGGCTGGGGGGGGGAAGCCCTGGTGTGCCCGTGGACGGTGGCGGGGTGGCACATCAAGTGCAGTCCCAGCGGCTCCCAGCTTGCAAGCAGAGATATGCTGCTGGTGCAGAGTGGCAGCCCCGGACCAGCCGCAGTCGGGAACCTGAGTGTGGTGGCTACTTGTGGACAGCGGCGGGGGGCCAGCGCTGGCACCGTACTGGCGCCGTGTTGTCCCCAAAATGCCGCGGCTATGAAAACAAAGATGGCACTCGGGCCCCGGGTGCGTGGTTTTTTGGTGGGAAAATGCCGGAAAGAAGGCGCGGCTCAGCCCCGCTGACCAATGGAGAGATATTTTGGTCTGGAAGAAGGCAGCGAGATCCACGCGAGATCTAGAGGGCTTAAAAAGCCGAGGACAACTCCCTTTTTTTTCTTCGGCTTCTGACCCGGGGGGGAAGCACACAGCTCCCTGTCCTCCTCACTCGCAGGCCCCGCGGCGTGATTCCACCCATTTCTCCCAGCACAGATGCGATTTTTCCATCTTGAAAGCAAGTAGCCACTTCGGAGAGGTGGTGGGAGGGGGTCGTTTTTCACTTCTGTTTGTGTTTTTCAGAGAACTTCAAGGGCTGGGGAGTGATTCCAGCAGAGAGGGAGGGAGAGAGACTGCTTCCCTACCCCTCCCCCTGTTTTCTCAGCGAGTCATCTAGCTGGGAGAGCAGTTCCCTTTCTGTTTTTGTCCTTTTTTTCCCTTTTGTGTTTCCTGCGTGTCAAGTGTTTCTCTGTGTAATTTTGGGGTCCCTTGTGGGTTGTCCCTTCTTCCCTAATTTAACCCCTCTGTAACAAACTGTCCACCTGCTCCTAATTTTGTTCAGTTTTCTGTCATCTCTATTGCACACCCTGAGACGATAAAAGTGGTTCAAACCAGCACAATTGATTATTCAAAAAGCCCCTACTTCCTCAATTCAGCACTGCCACTGTCAAACAGCTTTTAGCACCTTATTTAGCTGTTCCATATAATCCATGGCTGTTTCATTCTTAGTTTTCTGTCATGCCCAATGTTTATGCAGTTTATTTAAATGAAAACTGTAAAATTCAAATATCCTGACAGATTGGGTTGTTAACAGAGTAAGCTGTCAAAAACTACAATTCCTTTCATTTAGTTGTAAAAATAAGCCACGTTTGAGGGAGAAAAAAACATTTTGAAAGAGCAGCAAGAGAGCATAATGAACCTGAGCAGAGAGGAAAGCAGCCTATTTTTATCAATGATGTCTCCCAGGAACATACAGTTCCAAAAACGAACTGAATTTCATCAGGGTCTGATCACAGTGCTTACTAAATTGCTTTTTCTGTATCTGACATGCTTGATAAGGAATGTCCCCAGCAAAGAATCTGTTCTGGAGACTAAACAAAATGCATTATGCAATGAGCCTCCTGCCTTGGCACTGGCACTATCTCCAGAGCAATTCAGGCACAAGGAGTATTGTATCCAGAGCTTCCATTCCTTCCAAGGTGATGACTGTGATTAAAGAACAATAAACATTTCCTTTCTTGACGTTTCACTTTTTGCCATCCAAACTATGAAAGTCTGTTTCTTTGATTATCCTTCAAATTCTCAGTGGAAAAATTCTTGTTATCCTGATTTTTGTGCTGCAGAGAAGTTGGAAAACCTGAGACAAACCTATTTCTGCTTGATACAGACTCATAAAAAATATAGGAAATATTTAAAGATCAGTGTAACACTATCAGATTATTTTTATTTTCATTTCTAAGAGTAATTTCATTGTAATAAAAAAGCATATAGAATATTAACCCCATTTTGTTTCCCTTATTTCTCAAAAGGGATGATTCTCACTATCATATATCTATCTCTCTATATAATACATTGCTCCTCTCAAGAAGAGGGTGATGGCTTCTCTGTGCCTTTAGAAAAATTAGCCACAATTTAATAAATGAGAAAAGGCACAAGAAGTTACAACTCTTTAAAAATATGATCTGGCTTAGAAAATACCTTTCAGCCTGAGAAAAAATGATAAAATATGAGAAAGATCCTCTGGGAAAATATAACCAGTCCCATTGGTGGGATCTTTCTTATTTTTACCTGTCTGAAACAAGACTCTCCCAGAAAAGAGAAACCCCACTCTGGACATTGCTCTCAATTTTAAGAAAAACCTTTATATTTTCTGATTTTCATTTTCTTTGGGTATTAAGTGGATATTTCTCTAGTTCAGGAGTGGGAATGTCACCTGTAACTACCTCACTGCTTTATTCAAACTTATCCACCTAACTTTTCTCATTCAAGTTTGTCACCCTGTCCTTAATTTTAAGGAGAGATTTTGTGGCCAGAGCCAGATACAAACTCTGTCTCACCACCATTATAACATTTTATTACACTGCTTTAATGGGAATGTTAATAGGGCAGCAATGCCATTCTGAGATTGAAGGTTATAGGGAAAAACCCGGTTCCTGGATGTATTTTCAACTAATTAAGGCAGTTATGCAGATACACTGTGTCCATACACCACCTGCAACGCTCATGTCCTTCATCCAGAAGCTCCTCCTCACATCTTTTGAGGGTGTAGTGAAATTTTACATTTAAATGCTTTTCTTCTTCAATAGTCTCCCAGGACAAAAAGCAGGAATTATTTCCCAAGCACATTCTTATCTATCCAGCCATCCCAGCTGCTTTGAACCCAAGGGTTGTGGCACTGCCTGGGGTACTGATGCAGATCCAAATTAACCCCAGGGTCTCATTTCAAGAGAGGGTGTTCCGGCTCATGAAATTCCTTCTTCTCTACAGGAAAGTCCACCAGGATTTAAGGAACATTTTCTACAGAAATGTTATCATATAGCACAGAGCAGAGACAGACATAGCTGTCCTGGTCATGGTGAAACAGATTAGGGTTAGATGAGATATTGGGAAGAAATCCTTCCCTGTGAGGGTGGGGAGGCCCTGGCTCAGAGAGAAGCTGTGAGAACACAGAGAACACAGGGAAGCTGTGGCTGCCCCATCCCTGGAAGTGTCTGAGGTCAGGTTGAACGGGTCTTAAAACAACCTGGGATAGTGGAAGGTGTCCCTGCTCATGGCAGGGAGTGTAATGAGTTTAATTTTAGGGTCCCTTCCAACCCACGGTTGGAGCCAGGGAAATGCTCTGTGACACACTGGGACAACACACTCTGGGTTTGGGGGATAACACACTCTCTGGTTTCTCCATGTTTTTGACAGGGGGTCAGGGCACTGGGGAAATAGAGCTGCTGGGCCAGGCCAGTGAAGTTCCTTTTGCTCATCCTTCCCTGGTGGGATCCTGACATGGGCACCACAGCTGGGAAGGTTCCTTAAGAGCCTTGGCAATGAGACAACAACACCACAAAGGGGAGCAAGGGCACATCTGAACCACGGACTGCAGCAGACCAAGGAGACTCCCAAGTCAGCCTTTAGAGGCCAGGGACAACCAAAAAATCCCAGCAAAGCAGCCCGAGGTGAACCCGAGCTGCCAGTTCTATGATTTCACGGAGAGCCATAGTACGACGGCTGTGCCTGGTGTCGAATTCCAGGCCAAACCAGGGGCCCAGGAATGTGACACCACACCCCTGCTGAGAAGAAGAGGACAGCAAATCCTGCTGCCATGCCTCTGCAAGAGGCCACAAAACTTCATGGTGAATGCAGTGCCTCCTGCAGTCTCTCAAGGGTTTTCTAACACTTCCACATCAGAGACAGAATTCCCTCTGCCCCTTCCCTCTCCCACTATGTGCACTGTGACAAGAGGCTGAAAAGAGAACTAATTCTTCCTGACCCCCAGTGATCATCTGCATTTTAACGGTATAACCAAGGCACTGAAATAATTATCTCTACAAGGATCCAGGATATGACATGGATGAGAATTTTTCTGAAGGGAAATTGGCTAATAAAGCATCATTGCAAGAGTATTTTGTTTAAATGTTGACATTTAAAACCTTCAAATGCTTCTCAATGACATTTAAGTACCAAAAAAATTGCAGCATATGCTTCCTCTCCGACAGCAGCTTCACTTCATGCCGTGACAAACACAGCTCCATGGATCGGGGAACAGACAAGGCACATCGGGAAAGTGGCTTCTTGTCCTGGCAATTAGCCAAGAGGGCAGTTAAATACCACAAGGATTTTGTTGTGCATTCAAGGTACAGACTCAAGCTCAGGATGAGACAGAGATGGTGCTTTCCCAAGAGCTCTTTCCTCTCCTTGAGCTCTGGTTTTTGAGGAGAGAAAGGCTCAATCATTTCCTACCTGACAATTCCCATTGGCAGCACAGGCAGCAAACGAGCTTCAAATCCCAGGTTGTGGAATATCTCATAAAGGGAGGAATTATACTGTTCTGTTGTTCTCATATTGTTATTTTTGTAAGATATGATCTGACATTTTATGCCAAAATCTTTGTTATGAAGCAGGTAGGACTTTTTCCTCTTCTTTTTAACCATCTTTAAAATGACAAGTGGAGAAGGAACAAAGAACACAACAGGATTGAACAGCAAGAGCTCTTCAATCAACATTTGAGAGTTTGGCACTTTGTGTACTTCATTAATTCATTAATTAGATTTTTAACCTTAGTTCTGCTGCACAAGGAGGTGGCTTATGCTAGTGAACCTCCCCAGAAACCTGGAAATCCCTCTCCAACACTAGATGTATTTGATTTATGAGGATTACACAGAATTACACAGAATTAATAAGGTTGGAAAAGACCACGGAGATCATCAAGTCCAACCTTTACCTAGGCTAACAACCTACCCAACATCAGTCTAACATCTATACCATCTAAACCATTTAAACCATCTAAACCATACCACTAAGTTCATCATCTAACCTATCCTTAAACACATCCAGGGACGGTGACTCCACCACCTCCCTGGGAAGCCCATTCCAGTGGGGGATCACTCTCACTGTGAAAAAGTTCCTCCTGATATCCAACCTAAACCTCCCCTGACGCAGCCTAAGACTNGAGGGGCCCAGAACTGGACACAGTACTTGAGCTGTGGCCTGACCAGTGCCAAATACAAGGGAAAGATAACTTCCCTGATCCTACTGGCAACACTATTCTTGATGCAGGCCAGGATGCCATTGGCCTTCTTGGCCACCTGGGCACACTGCTAGCTCATGTTCAGACCGAAGTTTGAATCCAAGCATCCTAATTTCTGAAAGGAAATTGCTTCTAATTTCAGCACCACAGTTGCTTCTTCCAAGCAAAATAAGGAACCTTTTTCTTTTAAGCTTCTGAAAAAGCCAGAAGAATTGAGTATTGTCACAGTAAATTCCTAACCACGATGAGAAATACTAGGCAATTAATGGAACATTTCCACACTTGGAAAAAAAAAAAAAAGAAAAAAATTGTGGATATGATAAAATCAGTCATTTTTTACCAGTTTATTCCTCTCTTACTCTTGGGTTCAAATTGAGATGGGTTCAAATCACCAGCAGGAAAGTCCCTTCCAGACTATATTCCCTTATCCTGTAATCTGGCTATGATTTTCCCAACCAATGTTGTCAATAACTGAACCACCTGGTTCTCTAAACATTTTGGAAATTAAAACCATAAAGTTTTTCTTTGTTTTTCAAGGGTGAAACAGGCAATTTTACCTCTCCTCTATCTGAAATACATCTACATTTAAAGTCGAAAGTTAAACACTGAACAGTGACTGTCCTGCCTGATCAACTGATCAGAGAAGTGTTTTCTTGGCTGCTAAGGGAGATTATGGAAGACAAGCCTCAGGTTCATTCATTCACATAATAACATTACTGCCAATTGTACTGGCAATTCTTTTTAATTAGCCATCTTGGTATAGTCCCAAATAAAACTTAATTACCTGTAATGTCACATCTTTGTCATTTGAACCTTTTCATGCAGTGACTTTCCCTTTCAAAAAAAGGCCCTGCCTATCAAGGGGATTGCATGTGGGAGACAGCCA
Organism: Serilophus lunatus; assembly: GCA_013399895.1. NCBI lineage: Eukaryota > Metazoa > Chordata > Aves > Passeriformes > Eurylaimidae > Serilophus > Serilophus lunatus. The sequence continues at coordinate 81,333 of VXBA01001025.1, read as the reverse complement.
ATCAATCATAAAAAGGGAAAAGATAGGGAAAATCATAACAGCAGACTTAAAACACCCTTTATGGTTCCTTATCATGCACTAGCAGATAATCAATAGCTTATCAAAGCTGTCCATTTTGACTTTGCCAAGTCGTTCACTCCAAAACACTAATTCAAGTTGTAAAGGAGCCCAAGGTTGGAAATCTACTGTGAACTCTGCTTTTTTAACTTTGCCCATTACGTTGAACTTTAAGTTCATTTGGTGACCCTTGGAGGGCTTCAATTAGAGTGAAAAGAGGGGGAAAAAGGCAAATGAAAAGTTTGTTCATAAACTTTAAAAGGGACAACTGCACTCACGAGAGGATTTTATCTTGGCTTTCCCACTTCCATCGCAATTCCAGATTGCCTATCAGTTCATCTTGCACCTATGCTTAAATTTAATTAGAAAAGTTGCTATCTGCCTCTTGACTGTACTGCAAATAATTTGGCCATAACTATTTGCTTTTTCTCAATAAGATCCACACCGGCACCTGAATGTGTGTGATGGAAATCAATCTGTGTTTCCTGTTCCCAGCTTTTCCCTAAATTGCCGATGAAAAATTAATACATTAAAAAAAATAGGTCAATTTGCTCATCTTCCAGTGGTGAAGGGATTATTGCAAGCCCCACTCATGAGGTTTTTTTCTAATTTACTGAACAAACAAAACAAGAACGTAGAGGTACAATTGATTTTGAAAGCATTTCTATGGTTATCTCTTGTAGTGTGGCTCAAGTGACACCACTGCCCTGTCTCCCAGATAATTTTTGCCTGGGAAGCACCAAGGAGCTCATCCATGTCACAGAGCCCAACACTTGCCAGAACATATTTGCACCAAACATTTTCGTCTAATTAAAAGCAGAGCCTATTCCAAACATAAAGTCACTTCTTTCTCCACCAGAATTATCTGTACAAAGAGAAACATGCAGTTCTCCTAAGGAGGAAAGCTCTGTTTTCTCTGCAAGCCAGACTTGAAACACTGAATTATGCCAGGGGACATAAATGTGCTCAATCTTGGTCTAATTCCAGCATGAAGTGTAAATACCATCCCCTACAGGAGCCTTTAACACCAAAAATTGGACAGAATCAGTCTCAAAAATTTGGCTGGGAAAGGAATAATTAGAAACCAATTAAATCTCCAATAATTTCCTGAAGTTTGCATGCAACTAAATCACAATCACAGCTCAGAAGACTCTACAGGCAGAGCAAACCAAAGGCTGGAAAATCTCCCTTGTCATGTTTGAATAAAAAAAAATCCAAATCTTAGTACAAATAAAGCAAAGACAATAAAAGCGGATTGAGGCTCAACTGTTCCAGGAACAAACAACTTCCCAAATTAACTGTGAACATTTGCAGTTTTAAATGTACCAAGGCAAGGAAAACTGGCAACCAAAGATGATTTTTCAGTTTTCTGCACTTTGACTGTTGTTGGGGGTAAATTCACTCCTGCGAGTTTGACTTTAAGCAATGAGGCTTAAAAGTCAGCAAGGAAAACCCAACTTATTCCGTAGGATTTTACCCTTCACTCAGGTAAAAAAGGGATTTCCTTATCTTTTGAAAGCTTTTATTAAAGTTGATTTAATCCACTTCAACACAGATAAAGTTTTACTAGGCCAAATTATGGAGACTCTGAGTTTCAGTGTCCCCAGAATCTTCCCTGCAGCTGTATGGGAGCTCAAGGTGAAAGAACAAGTGTCTCTCTTCCCTCAGGGGAAGGTTGTTTGATGTTTGGATGGTGGATCTCTGGATCAAATGTCTTCTGTGGACAGATATTTCACCAGGAAAATCCCCAGGAGGTTTTGATTGTGGATGGAATTGGGATTTGCACAGCCAGAAAACAAGGAACTGCAAGGGAATTCAGCTGGAAAGAGTTGGGAAGTGCTTGTCATCTTCCAGCCCAGAGGCCCCAAAAAACCAGCATACACGTTGCAGTGCTAATTATCAATAATAAGCATAAAACTGATTTACCTCGATAAAAAGCATAAAACTGTTTGGTACAGGGGCGATTAAACCTGGATACTTAGGAAGTGGCCTGTGTTCCCAACAGCAGACTCATCCAGAGAGATTACAACACCACCTCTGAAAAACTCCGTTTTCTCCTGAATCCAAACTGATCTAACTAGGAAGGTCCTTCTCTCTAATAAAAAGGTTTCTAGGGGCACTTTCTCCTGTTCAATGTCTTTTTTCCCTCACCTCAACGGCACCATTTTCAGGGAATTTTTAAATTAATTTTGTTTTTAGCCTTTCATCCCTCAGTGCTCTGCTCATACACATCTCCCTGAGAGCAGCTGAGCCCATGGACCTTGGAAAGTCCTTGCTGTATCCCTGAAGACACTGTGGTTAATTAGTGCAAAATTAAACACTTTCCATGCAGAAGGATCCATCAGTGGTGGATGAGGAAGCACCGCCTCCTGACTGAGGATTCCAGGTAAGGCTGAAAGATGTCATGGAGAATTATAGTGACAAATATAATGGTAACAAATCACATTGTTGTAAAAACAGTCCAGCAACAGATTCATCAAACCTAATCTATATTTTGCTGCTAATTGGCTCTCCTTCTTTGCACGATGATGGAAAATACTGAGTAGAGAAATGGAGAAAAGCTTCACCCAGTGAGCAAGAACAGACTGAAGGGGAAAGAGGGTGGAGAAATTATCTTTCCAAGGTGATGAGATATTCATGAGGTTCTACCTTTTAACTCCATTTGGTGGCTTCCACACCCCCATAATAAATGTTAACTTATTTAAGTCTTCCTGATACAATGGGGGGAAAATTAATTATCAAACTTGATCAGAGACAGAAACACTAAAATATAATATAAATAGAAAACTATGTAACAACAACAACAAAACCCCAATCAACAAACAATACAGCTTTTCTTGGAAAGTGAAATTCAACTAATAACAGGAAATTAATTCCCAAAGAGAAAGAGGATGGTGAAAATTGGGAAAAACACAGAAAACCTGATGTTGGACTTGATGATCTTAAAGGTCTTTTCACCCTTAATGAGTCCATGATAAGCAGACATGGGAGATTCTTACACGCCAAGACACGACATTCCCTTTTATTATCGGGCAATAATTTGGCTGATGGGACTTGCATTTTGAAAGGTTCGTGCCAGCTCAGTGTTAGATAGCACTGAAGCTGCTCTTTGAGTTCCTCTCAGGGAAATAAAACACATGCAAAGCCTCTGGTTTTCTGAGGCAACTTCAAACAATCACTTCAAATGTTGTCTTTGATGTCTTGTTTTGCAAAATAATTCTGGCAATGACTATTAAAGGACTAAGAATTCAGGAGGTTTATTTCTTTTCCTGGTTTGGGAACTTGGAGCTTTCCTCCATCACTAGTTTCTTCCATCTCCACCCAAGACCACAAACAAAGCAGACACTGTATGGATTCTTCCTTGCCAATGGATCCAGCTGCTCTGGGTTTAAGGGAAAAGCAGCTTGGAATGGAACATGAATTTTACCTCAGTAAATTCATGGATTGATGCCAACTGCAAAAAAAAGGAATTGTGCAAGACTGAATCAAAATAGTATTTTCACCAGTTCCATTAAATACTTTATTTTAGGGGTCAGCTGAGCAGACATTTTGCCCTGTAAAGCAGAACTTCTCTTTCAAGCTGCTGCTGCTTCTAAATAATTCATAGTCCAGCTTTATTCTAGATTCATTAATATTCCTTCTCATGTTCATTTAAAAATTAAAGAGCAAATTTGAAAAAAAAAAAGATGATGTTAAACTAAAACTAGTCCCTTAGCCTATGGAGTAGGGTAATGGTAGCTATGTAGTAGCTTAATAAAGAATAAATGTAATACATTAAAAGGTAAAATAAAGGATAAATGTAATACATGTGTTTCCTAGTGGAATTTTTTAGGTACCAACTATATTTTCTAAAGGAATTACTGCTTGAAAGTCAAATAAATGGTATAACTTCTTCCCCTTTGGTTTATCAAAAGTGCTGCAAGCAGATAAACAGCAAAGGGTTGGTAGTTTATCATCAGAATCTGGTTCTCATTTCAGAGACTACATTTCTCACAGTGCCCAAAAAAACCAAAAAGCAAACAAAAGCTGACACCTGGACAGATTGCAGCTTGTAAAATTAATTTCAAGTAAAATCATTAATTCACCAAGTCCAAACCAAACAATGCAGTTATAATCCAGTGCCAAGGGAGGAAGATGTATAAACCAATATACTCAATTTAACTATGGATCATCTCTCCTCTTGCCCTGCTCCAGCTCAAGCGCAACTGCAGCAGGACTCCTGGAGAAGGAGGACAGGGAATCAAGACACCAAAAGGGTGGGATGAGAGAAGACTGTCAGGCACAGGACAGCAAGACAGACAAGGCAGGGAACAGCAGGAGTCTCCACACTTATAGCTCAACCTCTCCCATCTCCTGGTCAGAGAAGCAGGACAGGGAGTGTGTGCTGACCTGAATGTTCATATTTTATGCTATTTTAATGTCATCTTAATGTCAGAGCTAATCAGGAGGGGTAATACCCAGTGATTCAACTGGTTCTTCCTTTTTTCTCTTCTGAAATATAGGAATCAAAGGTTATATATATCAATTCAGCAATTCCTATTTCTGTCCCTCCACAACAGGGATGTACAACCCCAGCACACCAAGCAGCAGCTCTTCTCTAAGGAAGGAGAATCAGCACTATCTTGTATCAGGAAATGCTGCATTTCTCACCTTTGTGAAACAAGCCTTACATTCCCCTTTATCCCTATTTTACAGATATATTAACCTGCATATTTAGTACAGGCACCTATATGGGATAACCCCCCCTTGCTCTTGAGTGCCTTTTGATCAAAACCTGATTATAGCAACAACAGGGACTAGTGATTAAAGCTTCCCCTTCCTAAAAATATTTTTCTTAAGGTTAATAACAATCCTGAATGGAATAACATACCAAGTCCTTCCCAGAAGTGCTTTTTTCAGATATTTTGAGGGTGAAACACCGATAGATCAGGAAAAGCAATTTGACAACTTACCAGATTTCAGTGAGACTCAGCCCATGCACTGAATGAGCAGTTTGCCATTGGGTAACATCTGGAATCTCACCTCCTATTATATCATGCATCTTACCTTCATTTTCCTTTGCTTGGCTCACAAAACTCAGCCTGGAGCACATAGGACCTTTCTAACTCCAGTTCTCGTGTCCACAGTTGATTGCAAACCAAACTTAGAACTTGCACAAAACCAGGAGGACTTACAGGATCAGTGAGCTCTGGCAAACTTGCTTGATAGGTGAGAGGTTTGCAGTCCCGGGTGTTGTTCACCAGGACACAGGGAAGGAACATTGGTCCCAAATCATCTCCATCCAGCACATCTACAGTCAGGGTGGTTGTGCTTGTCCTTCGCTCGTTCAGGTTCTGGGCTCTGTCCTGTGGAGCAATAGGTGAGACTTTCTGACTTCAGAATCAACTAAAAACCCTTTAAGCAAAGCTAAGGACAAATAAGCACCCTAATTCCCCACGTTCTGGGAAACAGCTGATTTCAGGAACTTCAAAGCTACAGCCTTAAAGGCTCAGAAATTCAACTAAAAGAGAAAAGTGAAGAAATACTCCAGAACATCATTCAGAAATAATACAGTTTGGATTATGAAATCTATAAAAATACAGCAAATTTGTATGAGATTAAAAGTACCTTATTTATAACCTAGAAGTGTTGTGGGTTTACCCAGCAGGGAGAGGAACCCCACTTCACCAGTGGGATTGGGATCATCAAACAGATAAAACTCATGGCTTGAGATAAATATAATTTAATAGGACAGAAAAAGAAGGGGAAATAATAGTAATAATAATAATAGAACACATAATTGATGCACAACCCAACTGCTCTCCACAGGTGCCCAGCTGCCAAATTCCCCCACTTTTCTTGTTCGGGATGATGCCAAATGATCTGGAATATCCGTTGGGACAGTTGGGATCAGCTGTCCCAGCTGTCCCCTCCCAGTTCCTTGTGACTCACACCTTCCTTGCTGGAGAGTCCTGGACTTGATTAAGCACCTACTGACACATCCCTGTGTTACCAACATTGCTCTTATCTCAAATTCACACCACGGCCCCAGACCAGCCAATAGGAAAAAAAAAACCTCCATCTGAACTGAAGCCAGAACAATACCCATTCTTTGTTCCACCCTGTCTGAATCTTGCCCTGGTCCCACACTTCCTAACACAGCCCAAGTAATCACCACCACCTTTCTGCCTTATATTTACACACAGATGTCAATCCTTAACCTACAGGGAATCTCCCTAAAATGTCCCTTGAGTTCATTTAGCTCATTAGTCCATGATTCTATCCAATGAGTTCATCTACTCCATGATTTTGGGCTTTATCTGTCATGGACTGTAACACTCAATCGACTTCAATTTAAGAAAGATTTAGCACCTCTCTCCCTCTCCCCCCCAAAAATCCACTCAGAAGACAGCAGTGAGGTCGATCCAAGATCTCCAAAGTGTAAAGACTGTGGAAAGCTGATCTGTTCACAGAATGAGTTACATTGCTTATGTTTTAAAAGGTTCAAGAACATTTCTGTCCACAGTAAAGCAGCTTCAGTGCTGAAACCCTGTAAAAAAATCTCCATGCTGCATGACAGCTTCTTGTTCATGTAACATAGTTTGGCTTCTTCTTAATTTTTGGTTAAATCTTTAGGTGCACAAGATGTTATTGACTACTGCAACTTCTCTACAGGCTCCTTTTTTCTTTCTGGATGGCACAAAACGAGGCCTGGAAGTTCCTGAATTGTGGGAAATGCTTGGATTAATTTTATACACTTAACAATGTGCACACCAGTAACAGAACCTCTTCTGCCTCCCTTTGTTATCAAAGTGAAGAAAACATCATCACTAGCTGTTATTTTTTTTTAAACAGTCAAAAATATTTCAATTTTCATGGAGGAAGTGTTGCATTGACTTTTCTTTACAGAGACAAAACCTTGTGAAGGGAATGTGGGCCATTAGATAAATCTTGCCCTCCTATCTTATATAACATTAAGACAAAAGAAAAGCAATTTTAATTTTTTTTACTATTTATGCTGTTTAATATTATCTGTGTAAGAGCAACAGGTCATTCCTCTAAATGAGACTGGATACTTTTTTTTTTTTCCTGTTTTGCAGCTGTTCACTTCTTGGAACAGCTTCATATTATAGTAAATATGGGAATTTCTGCATTCAGCTTTATTCCAGGTCAATGTTGAAAAACAATTCCAGCTACAAGGAGCAGCCTTCACCAGGTAAACGTTTCTTACATTCTCCCAATATGTGCCTTTAAGTAAGACTGGATCAGAGGAATTAATTCCATGCAGGACCTTCAGGATGCAAGACCAAGATGCAAGAGATGGGATTGTTCAGCCTGGAGAAGAGGAGGCTCAGGGGTGACCTTATCGCTGTCTATAACTACCTGAAAGGAGGCTGGAGTCAGGCAGGAGTCGGTCTCTTCTCTCAGACCCCCAGCGACAGGACGAGAGGGCACAGTCTGAGGCTGCGTCAGGGGAGGTTCAGGTTGGATATCAGGAGGAACTTTTTCACAGAGAGAGGGATTTCCCATTGGAATGGGCTTCCCAGGGAGGTGGTGGAGTCACCATCCTTGGATGTGTTTAAGGACAGGTTGGATGATGAACTTAGTGACATGGTTTAGATGGTTTAGATGATGGATGGGTGTTGGATAGGATGCTAAGTTAGGTAAAAGGTTGGCCTTGATGATCTTTGCAGTCTTTTCCAACCTTGCTAGTTCTGTGTATAACAACAAACTGCTGATACTGTAATCACTGCAGTAAGGCTGCAACTGCATAGTAGAGACAACAGGGAATTAATGCATCCTGTGGTGTTTTAACATCCCAGAATGGTTTGGGTTGGAGGAGACCTTAAAGATCATCCAATCCCACATCCTGCCCTGAGTAGGGACACATTCCACAATCCCAGGTTACTCCAAGCCCTGTCCAACCTGGCCTTGGACACTTCCAGGGATGGGGCAGCCACAGCTTCTCTGGGCAACCTGTGCCAGGGCCTGCCCACCCTCACAGGGAAAAATTCCTTCCCAATATCCTCCATTTAACCCTGCCCTCTGGCAGCGGGAAGCCATTCCCCCTTGTCCTCTCACTCCAGGCCCTTGGAAATTTTCTCTCTCCGTCTTTCTTCTAAGTTCCCTTGAGGCACTGGAAGGCCACAATTAGGTCACTCCAAAGCTTCTCATCTCCAGGCTGAACAATTCCAATTCTCCAGCCTTTCCACACAACAGAGCTGCTCCATCCCTCTGATCACCTTGAAGCCCTCTCTGTGATCCACGTCCTTCCTGTGCTGGTTCCCCAGGGCTGGAGGCAGCTCTGCAGGTGGAGTCTCACCCGAGCAGAGCCATTCAGGAAGAACTGACAGAGCCCCACAGCCCTTCCTCTGTGGGCAAAATGCTGAAGATGTCACATGTAATTGTAAAATATATCTGCACTTCTGTACCAGAGAGATGACAGGAATTCAAACATGGATTCCAGAGCGAGACACCTGAAATCACTCCTATTTCCCAGGAATGAAGTCAGCTCCCAACACCAGTAAATAACAAAGAAGAAGTTTTCATTTACAGCTGTTATCATAAGGATAAAAAGGGAAAACAGCTTTCACAGCCCTCAAGGGCACCAGAAAACTTCTCTGATGACAGATATCTGAGATAGAGTTTAAACATCGCTTTTCTCCTCAGTGCGTGTTATCCACTGCCAGCCTCTCTGGAAAAACCTCTCTGCACACTTGCAGTCTGACTTGAAGGAAAAATCACCTCTTTATAGCAAAACGCAGTTCAAACCTGAAGGATACAAGGAAATTGAAGCCATTAAACTCATTTGAGTTCAAATTAGCAGGGCCAAATTTGTAAGAAAATGGACACTTAATGACACGAGACTGCATGGGCTGCACTGCAAATGTGCAACTTGTTCCTTGTGCCAAAAAGGTTGGCTTGTCACACACATTGAGCAGCTTTTTTAACCAGTAATATGTCTGAGCTTTCAGCAGCCCAGATAAATCTTAGATTAGAAGGGGATTTATCAGACATGGTATTTAAGCGAGGCTTTGCCTTTCTTTGGAAAGGAAACTAGAACCACACTCGTTTAAGTGGCAGAAATGGCCTTTAAGAAATTTGTACTTACATTTGCTTGAACAATGACAAAATAGCGAGTCTTTTCTTCATAATTTAGTCTTTCCCGTAGAACCACTGCTCCAGACAGAGTGAGAGGAATATCAAAGGTCCTGCTGGAAGTCTGCAAAAGAGAAAATAATCCGATAAAACTGAACATGCTTCCAAGTTAAAACGTGTTTTAGATGGGCCACAATGAGATGACCCATAGGCTGCCATTCCAAGATTGCATCTGCTCTTCAGACCAGAGATTTTAAAGTTTTCTATGTTTTCAACCCATCCAATTTACTCCGTAAGAACACCACAATAAATAATCTTGGGTTCTTTACATTGCTACTTCTGACCACAAACACAAAAAGCCTGACTATTATGGTTCTTTCCCATCTGCCTTCCTGAATTTGCAGTGGTGTGTTCAGAAAAAATTATCAAGTAGTAGAGATTGACAAATCCACACCACTGTGCTTATCTGCTGTTAATTCTGGCTTTCATGAGGGTAATGAAGTGGGAAACATGGAGAGCACCAAGCACGTGCTCTGGTGCCAGCTCATGCACATGTTCATCCACTAGGAAATTCAGATTTCAGGGTAAAATCAGGATGCTAAACCAGGTGAAATCCAATTTTCCCTGTGTATTTGCTTCCACAGACTCTGCTTACAAAGCTGGGGGTGGCAGAAGGGCACTGCTGGTCTGCATAGGATTTGACCTGAGATCCAGCTTCTATTATGAAATTAATCACAGCAAAAATATCCTTCTATGTGTCAATTTACCATGGAGAATGTAGTTAATATTTAAGTACATTGAACAGGCAATAACAGTACAATATTCCCAATCTCTGCACAGAAAACAGGGCAGGAGTACACAGCACTATTCTTTCCTTTGATCACACAACAGGGCCTTTTTCCTCTAAAATAACTTGCAATTTCTCTGAAAACTCCAATCTGAACTGTAGCGAGGCTCCAAGAAAAGTAAAAGCTGGAGTGTGTTCAGGGAAGGGAAACAAGCTGGGGAAGGGGCTGGAGCACCAGGAGCAGCTGAGGGAGCTGGGGGGGCTCAGCCTGGAGAAAAGGAATATCAAGACAGAACAATATAATTCAAATTACTCCCCAGAGAGTTGGAATATTGAAAAATTAATACAGCAACAGCATTGTGCATATTCCCTAATTCCGGCTAATCTCAAAATGTTTAAAGTCCTCACCAAACACAAGACAATGAATCTGTATAAAATTAGCAAGTAGGGAGGGAGTCCAGAACTACTTTTCAGGATGCATTTGTAGTGATAACACTCAGGTCCAGACAGAGCCCTCAGAGCTCTACCAATTCACTCTCCACCAGGAGACAGAGCCTTTTTGGCACATAAAGTGACTTAATCCTTAGTTTTTAGCAGCTAAAGGACGTTTTATGGCATTCCTTTACATGACAGCTAGAGCCCAGCCTGACATCAAATATGTCTGGCATTGATTTTTCTATTTGGCTTTTATCTGTCTTCCCAATTAAACATCAGAATAATTAAGCTAAATTGAATTTCTAGAATAACATCGCTTGTTTTTATGGGTTTGGGGTTGTCTTTTTAAACAAATGCCTCCATTAGTCTCCAAGGAACCTCACAGTGGCGGTGCTGGGCTGGGGGTTCACAAGATATTCTGAGTTGGAATGGACCCACAAGAATCATCAAGTCCAGAGGTAGATTTGATGATTTTAAAGATCTTTTCGAACCCTAAGGACTCCAGGATTATGAGCTCTAATCAGGAAAAAGGCAGGAAAAGGTGTCACTGCTGTCAAACAACACCATGGGTATTTCATCACACAGTAAAGGGGCATCCCAGAAGCAGAAAGTAGAGATTTTTGGCACTTTTTTTTTTTTTTCAAGGTTAAGGAAGAAAATCCACTTGTAGCTGGTATTACACAGGAAGTTTCTGGCAAATTGGCTGAGATGAAGCAGCTCACCATAATGACAAGTCACACAGCAAATGCCAGTTGTGCATATACCAACACATGAAAGGAGCAGATTGATTTCATCTGGGATACAAAACAGTAGAGCAAAGATGCAACAAAACAGCTTTATTTCAAGGAGATGCTTTTAGAATCATGTTCCAGGATGTCTTTGAGCAAAGCAATGTTGAGACTTAATAGTAACCTATATAACAGAGCAGTTCTTCTACTTCACTGTGGCTGTTGAACCACATGTACTGACATGGTAACAGAAATAATACTTTAAGCAGGCTATACTTTTTTCATTGGTTCTAGTACACAAACACCGTGAATGCATGGAAAAATATCTCCCTATTTCAAAACACTTTCAGTTTTTCAAACTTATCTGGAAGAGGCATTTCGTGGAAGAAGGATTTTCTCAGTGTAAATATTTTCATCACAGTCTTTACCTAAAGAGATTATTTGAGCTTTTTTTCTTTGGTACTGTACGACAAAGGGGATAAGAAAGAGTGGGAAGGGAAACTGCAGGCTTGTTTGGGGACTTTCTTTGCAAATTTGAAATTACTTGCCTGTTCCTTTAACTCCTTCCTGCCTTCTATTTACTTCTCAAATACTTGTGGCAGTGGGGCAGTATTTTTTTAATAACATTTTTGTCATACAAATAGTTAAATGATGAGTATTTTAGTAGAGCGTTTTAGTTCTATTTACACAGAAAACCTTTGTTCATAAAAGTTTAGGGAATAAATACTTCAGTCACATCACTACAGAGAACAGCTGATGTGACATGATGGACACCATGCACGAGTAATTTTATTCATTTAAGTAGAATCATAAAATGGTTTGGATTGGAAGGGACCTTAAAGACCTTCTATTCCAACCCCCTGCCATAGTCAGGGACACCTCCAACCAGACCAGGTTGTCTCAATGAAGGAAGTGACACAACTCAACAGACTGCTCCAGTCTGTGCAGTCAATTTAATCTCTGAGAAATTACTGCAAACTTCTAAAAACCAAAATAATTCCAAACACACACCATATACAGACCCTGAAAACTCCCCATCTCCCAAAAATCTCCCAATTCTAACTTGGACAAAAGACACTGCCTCTTTCCTCATGCTCCCCAGAGAAGATTATGGCTTAAGCTGCTGCAAAATTTTCCAAGAAACTATCTCTGTCCCCAAAACATGAGATATAATAAGTAAATATTGCATCTCAGCATGTCAGTGTGCAAAAATCAACAATTCCCCCAGTGGAAAGTGAAAAAGTAGGGTCTTACATCATTAGTTCCCAGTGAATTATTCCTTGATACTGCCATTATTCTTCACAATTTTACCTCCTAAAAAGTAAAAGTGTAATTCAGTAGATAACTAAATTTTTGTTGGATTCAGTGGGAACAGGACTGAAGCTTTTATGGATGCACAGCTTCCATGGTGCAAATTGAATCCTGAGCCGTGTATCTGCACTTCTAATCCCACTGCAGTTTTCCTACAAAATCATTTCTGCTCAAACTTCCTTCCAGTAAAAAGAGGGAATTTCAGGGACAGATTCTTAAGTCCACACACTCTATTCCACCCCTACACACACTTTAATATTTGTGTCATGATTGAAAATCTAAGTCAGGCTGCTGAACAAATTCCCCACCAGCTGATCCACCAGAACTATGCTCATAGCCCCTGGTTTGCAAAAACAGCTTTGCTAAAACTACTTCAAATTTGCTACAAAAATGCATTTGGACACTTCACACAAATCACCCACATGCAAAACCTTGATATAATGGAGAAATTCTCCCATCCAATCCTACAGATAATTCATTTAGCACTTTAGGTTGGTTGTTCTAAACCCATGTGTTTGCAAAGATAATAGGTAAAGATCACTACTGTTTCATTTTAATAATATATAACCCTCTTTTTTAGAAAAAAACAGTGATCTTTAAATAGAAATGACCTTTTGACTAAAGTCAGAATGTCTCCTTAGAGAGTAATTTAGCTATGCCCATGAATATTTCTCAGCTGTGATTCTATTAGGCGGAGATGTGTAGGAGTAAATCCAGCTACCTCAAAATTCCTGCCAAAATCAAGGAGAAGTGTGTGAACAACACTGGAACAGACGAGGGGTTATTAATCATAAAATGGTTTGGGTTGGAAGGGACCTTAAAGCTCATCCACTCCCTGCCATGGGCAGGGACACCTTCCACTTTCCCAAGTTGCTCCAACTTGGCCTTGGACACTTCCAGGGATTTGGCAGCCACAGCTTGTCTGGGCATTAATGAACCTGAAGGAATCCAACAGTGTGGCAGTGAGAGACATTTATATATAAATAAACACACACCTTGAGAAAAAAACACCCTAAATGGCTTTACCTTGTCATTAGGATTGTACTGGATGACATATTCTATCTGGCCATTGGGACCATCATCAATGTCAGTAGCACCATTGTTTCCAGAAAATCCTGTGAAGATCGTTGTTCCAACTGGAGTTAACTGCAAGAACAGTGGCAGACACCCATTAAAACCCTGAGGTATCCACCAAACAATTAAGCAATTGTTTGAAGTCTTTTGTTTTAGTATTTTTCCCCAGAGTCCTGGGCTATTAAGGGCCAAGATGGAACCTCATTTGTTTTCTTTTTAAAAAGCAGATGAGAAAAAAAAGTCGTAAAACTGACAGAACTAATGAAATAAATATAGATTAAACCCAATAAAAGCTGCTTTTTCGGGCCCAGGAAGGAAAACAAAGATGAGATGCAAAGGTAAACAGAACTTGTTTGACAGTGTCTTCATAGCAAAATGAACAGTGCCAGATTAACATTATTATTACACACAAACACAGACACACAGAGAGTTTTATGGCTCTAAACACAGGGCTGATGCTGTTTCTACAATATTGTGTTGGCAGCAATTGAATACTCATTAAATTATATTCTCAAAAAGAATCAATTTATAATTATCTTTGCACAGATAAATAGCATGAAATCAAGACTCATTGAGATCAACGACAGAAGATTGCTTGGGAGTCATCATTTCTAAATTTTAATATTCAGGAAACTTTGTCAGTAATCAACCTGAAAGAGAAAAACAAATGAACAAACAGTTCAGGATCCAACACAGTCGTTGCTTCCCACTGCTCTCATCATCTTCAAATTTGGGGCCCTTAAATTCAGAGTACCACTGGCCCCTCTTCTCCAAATTTTGCATGAAGTTTTTGCACATATTTAAAACCTAGACTGTGTAAAAAAGCTTGAAATGCTGTAAAAAGAGAAGGTGGCAAAGGACAGAGTTTGCTGCAGATCTAGATTTTATTTCACATTTATAATTTGTAGTTCCCACCATAAAGAAAATAATTAACTTTCGTTTTCTCTTATAGTTCCTGTTTTATTCAGAAAGCTGCAAATTAAATGTGCAACACTTGACAAGAGTTCTCTGAGAAGCATTTTCAGGGCTGAGAATACTGAACCTTTGAAATAAAAAAACATCAATTCAAAGCCTTTTTGTGGCAAAATAAGCCGGGTTTAATTTATAATACTTACACTACCCACACTTAGGCCACAATAACTGCAAAGGGAGAGGACAGAACTCCATTGCAGCACCCCCAGGGACCAGGCCATTCCAAGTGGGAACATCCCACCTTCCCAGGGGCTGAGGAAATGCTGGACCTGCCCAAGCTAAAAGACCAAGAGCTGTGCTGCTTTCCAAGGAGCATGCAAAAGCTTTGGATTCCATTGAGTTAAGGCAGCAGCTCTGATGGCAAGAGTTATTTGCTGTTTCACTCAGAGCAGCTCTATCAGGGCTCTTACAGGACGCAGATAAAGGATGGCCAACATAAAAAGGCTCCAGCCCTGTAAAGCACATTATTAAGTGATAACAAAGGAGACAGTTGTAAAAAGGAGCTATCAGTAAACAGCAGGATTACAATTGCAAGCTCTAACAGTAAAAGTCAAAAACTGAAATCTCGGATTTAATGTGTTACATCCAAAGTAACTGACTGCAGACCTTCAGGACATGCAGGTTCCTTTTATCTCCATTTTCTTTAATGCAACACAAACGTTGCCAGAAAGAAGAGTGAAAAGAATCCCCTCACACTCCTCCATTTCACCTGCTCAAGATTCCACATTAGAGATTCCTGCAGCCTTCAGAAACATTTGGATGAGCTCTCGACTAAATGCCTCAAAATCCACTTGCAAACACTTGAGAGAGGCCCCTCAGCATTCCAAGCCATACAATATTTTTACACCGAGATCTCAGCATTACATGATTTTTCATATGTCACCTCATGTTTGGAACAGGGAGGAACTCAGTTCACCTAATAAAATATGACTATTTATGCAGGGAAAGTTCAGGTTGAATATTAGGAAAAAAACTTTCCCTTAAAGAGTGGAATTTGGCTTCTCCATATGAACCTTTAGCATCTCCTCCAGAAAGGCACTGGGGTTATGTGGCAAAATGCTTGACTGCTCTGAGTGTCTTACTTTCTGAAAGATAAAATGTTAGGAATTGGAAAGAAACAATTATCTGAGTGTACTTGTCAGCCTGAGGATAATCATCTCTGTGGGAATTCAATCCAGTGAAAATGAACCACCATGACAAGGAACAAGGAAGATTTCAAAAGAAATGCAATTAAACAAATAGAGAGGAAATGCACACAATATATCTTCTTACACAGTCTGCAGCTGGAATGCTTAAAAACTTCCTTCAAACTGATTTATGTCTATTAGAAGTCTAGAAGCAGGCAAGAATGTTCAGCTCTTCCATAAAACATTTGGAAAACAAATTCCCCTATTATTGGCTATTTACAAAGTTAAAAATGAATAATTTTTCACAGTGGCCCCAAAGAGCAGAGCAAAGCAAGATTTACAGTTAATCACTCTAAGCTAACATGCTTTCGATGATGTCTACCTGCAGAGATTAATTATTTCCATACCACAAGGAAAAAGACAGGAATAATTACACCACAAGAAATGGAAATTGAGCACAAGTTGTAATTCTCAACAGCCCAAAGCCAAAGTTTTGAGATGAATTGAGTTCAACAAACACACTCAATTTGCAAATGATTCTCATCTATGCCAATTTAAGTCGGGGGCAAAAAAACTCCTAAACCAACAAACAAACCAATCCTACAAGTCTGGTTCATAAGCAGCTCTAGGGTTTTGTAAATAGTAAAAGTGCTAATGACTTCGAAGGGTGTTCTAGTTCCTCCTCCACCACCATCCCCAAACAGAACCTGAGCTTCCCGGTACCTCTGTAGGACTCAGGTAAGCGAAAAACTAAGACAAAAAAAAGTCCGTTTTATAAAACCCAGGCAGTGCTGACTGGGAGCTGCATTTAGCTCAGACAAAAACCACCCAGGTAAGTTGTATTTAAAACAAAACACGGAAAACCACAATTGTGCCTCAGCAGTACAAGGTTTTAGATCCTAATCCCTACATTAGGATACATAAATTTCAACCCCGTGGCAATGCTGGAGATTTGCCTGTAGAATGTTAACTGAGCTACATAATTCTTCTGACTTTCAACCCAGCTACAGAACTTTGTTTTAATACTGCAATGACTCAAATCTTCAAGTCACTAATGCACCCAGTCAAATTTAGCCCCAGGCTGATGACACTGTCAGCAATTTTTTTTCCTAAAGGAATAAGGATGTGATATTTTCATACAAATAAAAATATGTAATGCAAAAAAGCCAAGCAAATAACTCCACAGAGTATTTCTAATTATCATAAAAATGATATCATCAACTTTAACTCCTTCCTACTTTCATGAGGACACTCAAAATGCTGTGGGGAACAGGTGGAGTTGGCTGAGACACATTCTTTGACTTGAAGACTTGTAATAAATGATTAAAATCCTCCTGAAATAAAATATTTCCTCAGTAATCATGGAATGATTACTTGAATATTTGGATGCAAAAGCCACATTTTCAAGCCGCACGTGTGCTGGAGGGAAACATGAATTTCTCTGCACAGTTTCATTTTGGATCACCTTCCTCAGGGTCTCCTCAAGGTCCAAAGATGGGAATGACACGCTTGAATCCCTAAGGATCATTGCACAGTGTCCAGGACACCCAACAGACACTCTTGGTGTCTTGAGATTCTCAGGATTTTTAGGCTCTAGGTGAAGATAATTGAAGAAGTCGAGTGAGAAATGAGGGTACAAAACAAAACATGATGAAAAAAGGCTACAAAGCACCTGGGGCAAGGAAGGAAAGGAGGGACCAACACATAAGTGTTCACTGGGAAGGAGAAAATTTGTCTGGAGCTGTTGCACTGCCTTTGGTCTGACAGATTTTACAAGTACAAGTGATTGGAGCTTGGGGAACTGGTTAGGGAAGCATCACTTCAGCTTTCCCAATCCTTACACTCTTCCTTGAGCATCTGCAAAGGCCACTGATGAGGAAACACTGGATTAGAGGAGTGTTTAGCCTAACTCAGTTATTCCAACAAAAAAAAAAAATCGAAACACCTTGTGGTGCAAAACCAAACAGACACCACCCTACTCCATCCATCTCGTTCCAAGCCTTCTGGAAAAATCCAAGTTTAATTTTAAACCCTGTCTTTTCCTGTGAAAATGGAAAAGACATGTTTAAAAGCAGGATTTATGTTGCTATTCCAACCACTCTCAGCTTCTCTGACAAACTGATCTTACTGCGGACAGTTCAAATACAGAGATGACTTGACGTAAAACCCAATCTATTTCTCCAAACTGTAATAAAACCTCCTTGTCCTTTGATTTATGTTATTTCTGAAAGATACATTTCTGAATTTTTGGTTTACAAGAAGCCTGAAAACAGAAGAAAAAAGAACCCTAAATCCCTCATTCCAGTGCATTCCTGTTGCTAAATTCACAAGAGGCAGTGCCAATTAGGAGCAGAATAAACTGGCATTAAAAAAAATTAATCACTCATTAAAACCTTTGAGAAAATATCAAATGCTTTGTGATTTTTTATTTTAATTAATGAATGGAGTATTAACCCACTGGGTGCTGCTCAAGGACACAGTGGTGCCCTGGCAGATGGAGCAGTCATAAAATGAAATGAAGAAACTGATTAATTCAGGATTCAACTGGTAGAAAAAGCAACATTTTCCTCAGTAGTAATACAAACAAATGCTTGAATGTCTTCAGAACATTGCTCAGTTTCTGAATGCAAATAATTGTGAATGAGGCATTTCTCACTCTGCCTTTTGGACTTTAATTAAGGAAAATCCTTGTTTCCATAGGATGACACCACTAACACATTGACAAAAATTGCTGACAGAATTAGGTTTGTGCTGCCTGGTCACAGCAGCAGCTGGATGGCCAAAAATTTGGCTCCAGGAAAACAGTTTCAATTTAACAGGTGCCACCTCTCAGGAGATCAGGAACTTTGAAATACCAGGATATCCTTCTCTCCACTTCAGGAAGTTTGAAATACCTGGATATCATTCCTCAACTTCAGGTCCCTCCTTAAAAATTATGTGTGGATTTGGGACTTTTCCTTCCACACTTTTTGGGTTAATTAGGCCTCAACTCACCAACCAGCTCTCCCACTCCTTTCCTGGGGGTGATGAAATGTCCCGCACTTGATGATTGGAACAACACGGACACATCAAAAACGTGAATCTCACAAGCACAAAAAACTATGAAATTTCTTTTTGAAACAGCAAATTAATTATTTTAAATCAAAAAACATGAAAGTAATCCCACTCTTTCACTGACCCCTGCACCCAAACCAAGCCAATAGGCATACAATGCCCACGCATCTTTCTATTCTTCACATAATTTCAGCCTGGATATTTCCATTTCTCCATGTAAGTCTCCACTACTTTTTCTTAGGACTAAAGTCCCAAGATACTAAAACTGAAAACAGTACTGTATTAGCAGATTATTCAACCCCTAACAGAATAAGAAACTGAACTATAAAGTAAAATGAAGTTGTACCAGCTCAAGAAGGAAATATTTTTTTTTTCCTTCAAGTCCAATCCACAGTTCTCTAGTCCATAAAAATATAAAGCAAAATAATTCCTTTCACAGGCATAATTTAATAAAGACAAACAGCAATAAACCAAACCTGCACTTTGCCAAGCCTCAATATGGTTAATAAATCCTTTTGAACTATTTGCTTTATTTTGGGGTTTGTTTGTTGGTTTGTGATTTTTTTCATAAATACATTTGTTTTCCTTCCAGGTTTGTTGCTAAAACTCCATTAATTTAAAAGAAATCGGCGCCTCACTCATGAAGGAACAGGTTTGGATTCCGTAGTGAAACCAACCCAAGGGATGTTAAAACAATGCAATTCCTTGGGTTTTCCAAAGAGAAGCACCGAAAGCTGGTATTTATACTATTTCTGGGGAATGAGAGGGTCCTGACCTCGTTCACAGCCACGTGGTAGCGCTGCTGCTGGAACTGGGGCGAGTTGTCATTGCGGTCCCTCACCACAATCCGCACCTCGTGGTTGATGATGGTGCCAACCTTCTTGTTCACACACTGCACTTGCACCACGATGGACTGAATGGACACTGGTGGCTGCAAGGGAAAAGGTATCCTTAGAAAGACACCTAGAGGATGTCACACTGTCGGCACTTCGGTTTGTTGACACTGGAATTCACAGACTCCTGGAATGGTTTGCATTGCAAGGGGCTTTACAAACATCATGATGTTCCAACCCCTGCCATGGGCAGGGACACCTTCCACTATCCCAGCTTGCTCCAAGCCCCACCCAACCTGGCCTTGGACACTTCCAGGGATGGGGCAGCCACAGCTTCGCTGGGCATCCTGTGCCAGGGCCTCCCCACCCTCACAGCCAACAATTCCTTCCAATATCCCATCTAACCCCACCCTCTGGCAGTGGGAAGCCATTCCCCCTTGTCCTGTCCCTCCAGGCCCTTTTCCAAAGCACCTCTCCACCTCTCTTTAGCCTTCTTTTCTCCAGGTGAACACCCCCAGCTCTCTCAGCCTGTCTCTAGAGCAGCCCTTGGAGCATCTTTATGGTGTCCTGTGGACTCATTTCAACATCTTTCTTGTTTCTTTCTTGTCTTGAATTGAAAGGTCGAGTCAGAAATAAATTCAATTTACTACCACTTATACTTCCAAAGAATTCAGAAAAAAATTTCAGAAATGACTTCCAGACTCCTGTTGCCTTCACTCCAGTGACATCTGAATATTCAAATGCAAGTAACTCCCAAACTTGACGAATAGGCAAAGATATTTAAGCTGGAATGACTATTACTACTCATCAGAGTGAAACTTAGGAGTTTTTATGCTGCCTTTAATAATCTTAAACATTACTGAGTATATCTAGATTTATCAGTCATGTCCAAGAAAAATATAATTAGTTAAAATGACAAGTATTTGATAAACATTTCATATTCTGAATTTGGTCTTTGTCACGAGAACATGTTAAACTTAATTTGTTGCTTTTGATGCAATCTGAAAGAAACAAGACCAACATTCCTGTCACACAGGTCCCATTTCTGCTGGGTCAGTGCTTAGATATAACATCAGGTGTTTAAACAAACACTCACCAATCTGGGCATTCACAGAGAGAAAATGTAAATACATAATGGCACGATTTCACAAGTTTTTTATGGCACTAGAGACAAACCATCCCTGTACCTCTTAGCAGCTGCTGGCACCTTCAGTTCTGATTTATCACTCTTCATCCTTCCTAAGTACCTGAAGTTTTGGAAGTAAAGTCTGGAATTTTCTTTTTATCTGATTTGATTTGGAAAACAATCTGCCATTGTCAGTAAAATCAATCAATGCAATCTAATAAGATTTGCTTTCAAGAAAGGTAATAAAAACAGGACCGGGATCAGGGGAACTGAATCAGCAGGGAGAGAAAAATGGGAAGAGTATCCAAATATACTGAATGTAATTGTATATGCACCGTTTGTGAATCACAGACTACAATTCTTCTCTAAAATAAACCACTGAATCTTAAGATTCAACTTAATAAATCCTCCAATTTCATTGGTATTATAAAGTTTCATGTGATTTTAACTTGACAGATGAGAAAAATACTTGGGGAGGGGGGTGTTCATAAAAAAGAGAGCCACACACACTCAGTGATTCTGGATTTTAGGGTTGGGAACAGCTCTGGCTCCGAAGGCTGAAAACAACCTTTACAGAGTCAGAGAATTGTTAAATCTGGAAAGGATCCCCAAGACCATCGAGTCAACCCAGCACTGACACCCCTGGGTGACACTAACCCTGGTCCCCAAAAGGCACTTTATTCAAGCCCACGATGTAAATCTCACAGATTTTTTCAGTCCTTGGGGCTTTTGAGTGTTGCTTTCCTTTCCTTTGGCTTGGGAGTCACAGCAATTCACTGAGCCCACGGAAGATCTCCGGTGGGGTCTCACCCAAAATCTGTATTATCTCAGATCTCAGATTTTTGTTTCATGGCCCACTAAACTTAAATAACCACAAATGAGTAATTTTACACAGTATTAGGAATCAGAAGAGTTACAGTTCATAGCAAAAAATGAGGATGCCTTAAATACAATGTAAACACATTATTATCCACATATATTAAAGGTATGTCCACACTTCACTTGTGTCCCCTTGACTTGAGTCTACTTCTGACAAAGAACACGTTGAAAAGTGTCTGTGAATTTACACTAATGAAGTATCTCTGAGTTGATTTAGATTGTTCCTAATACTGGAACTCAACCTGACAAGGTTGTTCTGGCAAAGCCAGGCTCTCATTTTTAGCTCTGACTTAAAATTAGAAGTGAAAGCCCGACCATGTTCCAGCACCTGCTGTTTGGAACTTGAGGAAGTGCCAACTCTTTGCCAAAGCACCCCCAAGTCTTTCACCACTGCGACCACTGAGGCAGGCTTTGTGTTTGGCACATGAAAACACTCTGTGAATTAAAGCTGAAGTAAGAACAGCTGAAATCAATTAGCTCCTTTCAGCTACAAAATGGAAATGAGGAAAAATTTGCATGTTGTTTCTGGTACTTATGAATAGATCTCAAAACACATGGAGAAGACAAATTAATCAATCAATTTAATACAAAACAAACTTCCCTGCACTGCATGGAGAACTCCTGAGTTTTAAAGCATTCCTGCCATATCGATTACAGCACTTTGGAGTCAATTTTCCTTCAAGGTTCTGATGAACTGCAGCAATGCTGCAGCTCTGGGAGAAAATACATCTTATTTTTAAAGTGTTACTCTTCAGTGAAATCAGCCTGGATTAGAACACTCCTATTTATTTCTTTTTATAAAAAATCAGACTTAGCCTGGCAATATTTCTTTAAGGCCATCAGGGATGAATGTACCATATGAATTTTATGCTGCCTTTAAAAAGAATCTAAGCCAGCATATTCTCAATGGAACATGTAAGTGATTTGTAGTATTCACAACGCCTTCGCTCTCTCTCACATCTCATAATTCCATGTACACAAGTGTGCTGTTAATAAGTGGCACAGGACACGAGGTGAGCAGCACTTCTCCCAGACAACAGCAGCAAAACAGAATAAAAACTTAATTCAGCAAATGAGCCAAGTTTCTTGGATATAAACTCCACACATCTCTTTGTTTGGTCTTTATTGTTGTGTTTGTCCACACATAACATTCGCACACACGGTGAAGTTCCTGTGTGCTCCAAATAAATCCTAATAAAAAATCCAATTAACACTGTCCTCATCCATCTGGGGACATGACAGATGCAGGAATTATTTTCTAGCAGGTCTTGTGTTCGTGGTTAATTAGAAATGGATGTCTGTGGAGAGGAAAGCATAACAAGCCACCCCCAAACTCACATCTCTGTCCAGCACTCGGCCGGTGCTGTTGAGGTACAAGGTTTGCTTGATGGGATCCAGGATCACCCAGTAATCCACGTTGTCCTTCAAGGAGAGCTCAATGGTGGGGTCAGGCCCTCCTGCTGTTCCTTTGATCAGCATGTTGTCAACGAGGATAGTGCCTGCAACGACAGGAAACACACCAGGGGCAAGTTTACACTACGTAAACTTGCAACGCTCAAAATACCCTTTGCTAACCCAAGTTTCTGGTATTTCATGTTTTGAGTCACGTTTAAAGAGCCTGAACCTTATTCTCTGTGATGAAAAACTGCCCCTGACACTGAAGCTGCTTCAGACAACACAAGAAGCAGCACTTGGAAGCACAATAATTTAAATTGTCCATGAGACCCATCACATGGAGCTATCTACTTAACATGAGCAGCTTTTCCTCCACTGAGCAACCACCACCCAATGTCACCTCAAACAAATGAAAGCACTAAAATAACAACCAAACCTAGAATAAATTTCCCACAGCACGAGTGACACATCAAGGTGACGGGGAAAAGAAGCACAGTTATATAAAGCCCTCCAGAAAAAAGGGGGTTTAAAGCTTGAGTTCTTCTGCAACAGAAACTGAGTTGCAGCGCAAAGATGTGGAAACTACATCTACCAAGAAAAAGGTAGAGCTTAATGAGGAGCAGCCACAGAGTCAACACCTAGAACATGCTTTTTTCCCCCCAGAATCCCAGACTGCTTTGGGTTGGAAGAAACTGTAAAGCTCGTCTTACTCCAACCCCCTGCCATGGGCAGGGACACCTCCCACTATCCCAGGTGGCTCCAAGCCCTGTCCAACCTGTCCTTGGGCACTCCTTGGGCAGCCACAGCTTCCCTGGGCAACCTGTGCCAGGGCCTCTCCACCCTGGAAGTCAAGAATTCCTTCCCAATATCCAACCAAAGTTTGAAACCATTCCCCCTTGTCCTGTCACTCCAGTTCCTCATGAACAGTCCCCCCCCAGCTTCCCTGGAGCCCCTTCAGATCCTGGAAGGTGCTGTGAGGTCTCCACACAAACATCCCCTTCTCTAGACTGAACATTCCCAGCTCTCCCATCCTGTCTCCATAGGGAAGGTGTTCCAGTCCCCTCAGCAACTTCATGGCCTCCTCTGGAATTGCTCCAAGAATTCCATGGCATTCTTATGCTGGGGGCACCAGAACAGTCCCCAGTGACCCAAGTGCGGCCACACCAGAGACCATCTTGTCCCACTCAGCCTTGCTTTCAGCAGCCA
Organism: Serilophus lunatus; assembly: GCA_013399895.1. Taxonomy (NCBI): domain Eukaryota; kingdom Metazoa; phylum Chordata; class Aves; order Passeriformes; family Eurylaimidae; genus Serilophus; species Serilophus lunatus. Next base: position 57,271 of record VXBA01001025.1, on the reverse strand, counting down.
GCTCTTGCCAGCTCACAGCTCCCACAATGTACCTTGTTTCCTGTGTAAAACATTCCATCTCACTTCCCAAATGCCAAGTGTCACCGACTCCCCACAGCCTTGCCCTCTGGTGCCTCTAATTTGCATGCACAGTACTTATAAACACTTCTCCAGAATCTCATTCCTCTGAAAAATTAACACCACCCAGTTTGCTCCACACTGAAATATTTAAAGAAATTATCCTCGTGGAAGTTCACCATCACTTAGGAAGAAAATCTGCGAATGTCAGGAGCTGCAGAACATTTAAATTAAGTTAAAATATTTATCATGTAACCCTCTGTATTAAGGGCCCAAATAATTTATTCCAAAGGACAGCACAAAGTTTCTTTTACACCTTCACTTTATAACAGTGACTCTGTATTAAGAGACACTCTGACGGAAAAGCTGGACCTGGCAGTTTGTGTGAGAAAACCATTAATTTTAACATAAAGAGGATTTCACCAGGAAAAACAAGCTCTTTATGAACCCTGTGACAGTTCAGAGGGTTGATATCTACCCCAAAATTCCTCTAAAATCTATAAAATCCTCCAGCTTGTGTATTTCTCCCATTTCTGTGCCTCAATGATGACACAAAAAAGGGTTGCTCATTCAAATTTGAGGGCATCTGAACAAAACCTTCCCCACCCCCCAAAAACCCCAAGATCACCACAACCACCCTAAAAGGTGGTTGCTTTGAATTTTTCCAGTTATCCTGATCAGACTGGGAAAAGAGGAGCTTAAGAGATGGAAGAACTAGGGCAACTGAAGGAAGGAAATGTTACAGAAATGGCAATGGTTGTGAAAGCAGAGGGAAAATATCCTGCAAGAGACAGTTAGGAAATAGGGGAGGGGAAAACCAGTAACAGCTTCTGTTTTTCTCTGGTGTTCAAGACTAGTAGGCCTGTGAGGAGCTGTTTTGTCCTGGCAGGAGGTCCTGGGCCACCTGCCCTGTGACAGTTGCAAAATACTGGGTTTCTAGAGGACATTCCAGGAGTACCTGCTCCGAGGAACACCACATTTCCATAGAATCGCAGAGCGGTTTTGGGTGGAAGTGACCTTAAAGCCTTTCATTCCATCCCCCTGCCATGGGCAGGGACACCTTCCATTATCCCAGGTTTCTCCAAGCCTTGTCCAAGCTGGCCTTGGACACTTCCAGGGATGGGGTGTCACATCTCCAGGACACCACGATACTGTGCAATCAGGGCACATAAAGAGGGCTTATTTCTCTCTTAGAAAGCTGTTTAATAAAAACGAAAAAAATAAAGATTGTCCTGTGTGAAAACTGGTCCCTGGGCTCTACAAAACACAGGAAGATTGACTTTTGTCAAACTCAGCCTTCTGCAAAGTGTGCAAAGTGCTCAAACACTTCTATTTTTTAAAGAACCTAAGAAACAATTATTCTAATTAAATACTTTAAAAAAGCATTTGCTCAGCTTTAAATCTTGATATGATGATCCAGTCTCCAGTAAACCATCATTACTTAACTGACTTCACTGCTTTCAATTCTGCATCTCACTGGCCTCTCCTACTCTGCTGCACTATAACAGCTCTGCTTGATTTCACAAAGTTTGGTTTGTTTTGATTCTTTTCTCCTTACAAATGTACTGAAATTTCTTCAGACATTCACAAGGCACTCGTACACAAAGAGCAGTTTGCAAATAAGCCTTTTAATAGCTATCCATAAAGACTTATTCTCCTAATTTCCAATAAATCTGACATTATCTTTCCCCCTTTAGATATCTATAACTTCGTTCCTTACATCCAGCCTCTGGCCAAAAATGCCAGGGAGGGAATCTCCTAACAATGAATCTGGTGTGACTGCATCAAGTTTGTCCCTTCTCTCCACACAGGCCAGCATGAAAGCAAACATGTCCCTTGATATTTATAACACACTCACACAGAAAGTTTACAGGCCTTTGCAATTTTTTGCACAATCAATCACAGGATCATGGAATTACTGAGGCTGCAAAAGCCCTCCCAGCCCATGCAATCCAAGCTGTGCCCGATCCCCACCTTGTCCCCCAGCCCAGAGCACTGAGTGCCACGGCCAGTCCTTCCTTGGGCACCTCCAGGGATGGGCACTCCAAACCTCCCTGGGCAGCCCCTGCCAAGGCTTGACATCCCTTTCCAGGCACAAATTCCTCCTCCTGTCCAACCTGCCCCTCCCCTGGCACAGCCTGAGGCCGTTCCCTCTCATCCTGTCCCTTGTTCCCTGGGAGCAGAGCCTGCCCCCTCTGGCTCCCCACTCCTGTCAGGGAGTTGGAGAGAATTCCAGGTGCCCCCTGAGCCCCCTTTTCTCCAGGATGAGCCCCCCCAGCTCCCTCAGCTGCTCCTGGTGCTCCAGCCCCTTCCCCAGCTCCATTCCCTTCCCTGGACACACTCCAGCCCCTCAATGTCTCCCAGAACTGGACATAGTCCTGGAGAGTCCCCAGCAGTGCCACCACAGGGGACAAGCCATTGAAAAGGATACCTGGGACTATCACTAGTGATATTTTTCCTGTTCAAATAAAAACCCACTCCATGTGATAGCTAGATCCCAGTTCAACACAAGCAGATTTTAAGAACAGCTTTTAACCTTCCACAGAAACCAAACACTCCGGCTGCTTTCCCACCTGCCCTATTGATGACTGAGGTGCCTTGTGGAATGACCAGACTGATTTTCAAGGGATTATTACAGGAACAGCCTCAAAGAATCAAAGTCAAGCAAGCCATTGGCTAAAAAGCCCCAACAAAACCAGCCAGAAGCCACCAGAATGTGCAAAGAGGAAAGATCCATTATTTACAGATGTAATTTCATTTTTCCAAGCTTGCTGCAATTATTCAACAATCCCTACAAAACACAACAACAAAAATAAAAATTAAAGAATGCTGTAAATATTTTTTACAATGGTTCTACACCAGACTATTCCTTTGGGAGAAATCCAAAAGCTGAAAATCTTCACTAGGCTGAACTAATAGGGAAGGGCTTGTTTTTACAGCCCAGTCTCTGCAGAAGGTGAACTTTCTGTGGGAAGGGCACCAGACAAAAGCCATGAAATGTGGAGTTTGCAATATATGCTCTGCTGAAACAACCTGGCAGTGCTCACAAGGACTCACTTCTTCAATCATTTAGACACATTTTATGATTATTTTAGTTAAAACAGTTGAATAATTTGCCACATCCACAAGAATTTTGAAAACTTCCAGGGATGGTGACTCCACCACATCTCTAGACAGTGTGTTCCATAGCTTGACAATCTTTTTCATGAAGAATTTTTTCCTAACACCTAATCTAAACCTTCCCCAGCACAACATGGAATTTCCTTCCAGTTGGATTTTTCAGCTGGTGGTTTTTAGCCTGGGAGAATCCTGCATGGAGAGAATTAGTTATCCCGCAGAACCCGAGACACACCTGCATCCACTCAGTAGCTTTTCCTCCTCTTGGTGGCTCCTGAGCAACATGTACACACCAGGTTTCTCTCAGAGGGAGTAAATGTGCAGTGAAAACACACTTCTATCTCTGTACTGCTTTCCTCTGCCTGCCACTGATTGTAAATCACTTTGGAAATGAGGATTATTTACTCACAGAATGGCGTTAGATGGATCAGCTGAAATGGTAGTTGCTTCTTTTTTTATATTCTACAGAGTTTTCACAGTTAAACCTGGATCACAAAGCTCTTTTCCTACATTTGAAGGTGTATGTGTGTGAGACAGGATGGATTAAATAGCAATAAATCCCAAATCAACAGAAAATGAAAACGTTACTGCATAAATACATTCCCAACATTATCATGAACTTACTCAGACCCACACTGAAGGCTCATATGCAAAAATACGCTAATTCTGCAGTCACCTCCTGGGTTACACATTTCCTATTCTCTCTTCTCACATCATCAGTAAGGATCTCTGACAAGTTTCAAGACTGTTTTCTTGCTCTTCCGGCTCCTTTTCTTGTTTTACTGCTTCCCAGCCAGACAACGGGACCAGAGTCCCAAAAAGCCACAGAAGCACTTGACTGATGAGTCTTCATTCTCTGGTTCTGTTATTTTGACACAGAGCAGAAACATCAGCAAGTTTTAATTCCATCCACAAAAAAAAAATCATTAAGCTTGGAAAAGACCTTGGAAACCATCAAGTCCAACCTTTAACTGATATATTGTATAATACTGGGCCTTTTCCTGAATTGGGTCCAGTTTCTGAAAGCCACAGTTGGGAAGTTTTTCTTTGCCTGAAGTAAATACTGAGAGATGAGGGAGAACCAGGACAGGGAAACACTGGAATTCAAAGGAGGACAAGAACATGAAACTTTACACAATTCCAGACCTTGGGATGAGGATGTTCTGCCATGATTCACAAGGCAGGAATTACCCCAAAACAATGGTGGTTCTTGGCAGAGCACCTCATCCTACAACTACCTTTCTCATTCCTGAGAGGAAGCTTCTCACACCTTCCCATGACGAAAACTCCATGGTTTGTATTAAATATATAGATATTAATCTATAGTACTATATATTTATAATTTAGTATAAATAAAATTTATTAATAATTATATTTATACTATTATTATATATTATTTATATTAATAATCATTATTTATAAATAAAATTTATTAATATTTATAATTTATTTATATTTATTTAAATATATTAAAGTTTGTGCACATTCCCAGCCAGAGCTGAGCTCCTGGAGACACAAATTCCCTGATTATGTGCATTGATTATGCAGTCTGGTACCTGCAAACAGAATGATTTGCACTTAAAAGGAGTCACACTCCCAGGGATATCCAAGCCTTCCCATTTAAATATATTATCACAAAACCAATCTCATTCTATTTCAAACCTGGTTTATTTTATTGAGACTATATTAATAAATGTTGTATTTATCCCTTATCTCCTATCAGGTCCTAAGCTAGGAGGAAGCAAGACCTGGCTCCTGCTGTCTCCACACACTAAGAACATGAAGGAACCCGAGCTCACACCTGTGGTGTCACCTCAGAGCAGCTCCAAAGCCAAATGCGCCTCAAAAATCCCCAGGAGCATCTCCAGAGCTGCACACACCACTGGAAGGGCTTCAGGCTTTTAGGTTCCTCCTGCAAAAAAGGAAGAACCTGCAAGTCCCCGAAACTCAACACAGGAGGAAAAAGGAGACTGGAGCAATGAGGATTTCCTGGCTCTTTCCCTACAGCTGAGCCTCAACATTATGGAAGAAGGAAGTGAAGCAAAGGTCCTTTGCTTCCCCCTCCTTGATGCTCATTTATGCACAAGATGAACTGGAAGCCCCCTGGTTGTTCTGTTTCATTGGTATTTTTCTGAAGATGCCATATTTCCATTTTCACTCAAGAAAAAAAATGAAAAATAGCTGATTTTCACTCTCACTGCAGGTAAAAACAAAATTACTTTTCTGGAAATACAAGCTTTGGCAAGGTCTGCCTCTCAAAAGAAAAACTCACATTTCAGAATTAACCTGAAATACATCTCTGAGATTGAGGAAATAATAAGAGGGGAAGTGGAGCTGTAAATACCATCACGATGGATAATGAGGGCCCGGAAATGTGCTTTGGTCAGGGAAAGTCTGATGCAAATTATTTGATCTAAATAAGTGTTTCAGCACAAAACTCACAGAGATGGAGCATAGGCAGCATCACTCCCTCCCTCCCTCCACCCATCATACCCCAGGTTCAGAGTTTCTGGGCACATTTGGAAGTGTGTCAGGTCACAAATAGATATTCCAAGCTAGTTTTGTAAATCTTGTTTGCTTTCCAATTCCTCAAGTCAACCAACACGAAGGTTTATTTGGTCTCTGTTTAGAAAAGTCTGATTTATACTTTAAGCACAGGAGGACTTGTAAATACCCAAACAGATCCAGCAGTTATTTGAGAACACCGTGATCAGGCTGAAGGTGGGAATTAAGTGACTGGAATGTTTTCACCTTAATTTGGAGCAAACCCTTCTGAAAGGAGCAGCAGGAGCCTGTAACACTCTGCTCAAAAGTGAATTATTAAAATTATAAAATCCAACCTAAACATTGCTTAAACTGCTTAATCTTATTAATATTTCAAAGCATCTACTGTGCATCACATGTATCTGTTTTCTCCTTATAAAGGAGGAGAAACAAAAGACAACTTACTGATGCTTCTCCATCCTCTTTACCTTTATCCTACTTCCTGCAGGAAAGCTTCCCAGGGGGAAAAATGAGCACTGCCAACAAAGCTGGATTTTCTTGGTGCAGCCCAAAGACAGAGCAGTAAATCCTATTTTCTAGAATCGTGCCCAACATGCTTAGTCTTGTGTTTGGCTCTGTTTTCCCAGCTGTTTTCAGGTGTTGGAAAATCAGACACTGCAAACTGAGCCTCTGGAAATAAGAATGAGAAGGTGAGTGTGTGGGAAGTGTAGGGAAGGGCCACCACTGAACAGAGAATAGAAAGAACTGGGCAGAAAGAGACATTAAAGCTCATCTCATCCCAAGTCCCTGCCATGGGCAGGGACACCTTCCGTTATCCCAGGTGGCTCCAAGCCCTGTCCAACCTGGCCTAGGACACTTCCAGGGATGGGGCAGCCACAGCTTCTCTGGGCATCCTGTGCCAGGGCCTCCCCATCCTCACTGCTAAAAATTTCTTCCCAATATCCCATCTATCCCTGCCCTCTGGCAGTGAGAAGCCATTCCCCCTTGTCCTGTCACTCCAGGCCCTTGGAAATTGTCTCTCTCCATCTTTCTTGCAGGGCCCCTTCAGGCACTGGAAGGCCATAATTAGGTCACCCCAAATCTTTCCTTCTCCAGGCTGAACAATCCCAATTCTCCATCACTTCTTCACAGCAGAGCTGCTCCATCCCCCTGGTCATCCTGGTGTCTCCTCTGGACTCATGATCCAAGTAGAAAAAATTATCATAAACCAAAAATTTTATGTACAACTAAATCCGGGTACAAGTTTTTTAAACAATAACCCATAGTTCCAGTTCTCTCACTGCAATATCCACCCAATTTCTGCCCAGAGCAAAAAGAATCCCTGAGGTGTGGAGAGGGGCACTACAGAGCAAGTGCACACTGGATTTTACAGCAGACAGAGGAAAACCCAGTTTCCTATCTATTTCCAAAAGTGGGAAATGCAATTTTTCAGGAAATGAAGGAATCTCCTGCAGTACCTCCTCAGTCTATGTGAAGGAGGAACTGCCCCAAATGTCAGACATGAGGAGAGCCCAAGAGCAGGACAGAAAAAGGAGCTGCTGCTTTTGACATTCTCTCTTTACTGGGCTCTAATAGTGGTTTTGGGGGAAGGGTGCATAGTTTCCAACTCTTTTTAAAGTCACCTCAGGCTTGTGTGCATTCCTGTTTCATGTTCACCTGCTGAGGACAAGAAAAGCACCTCCATGTGTGGAGAGAGAGCAAATCCTTCCTTTTCCTCAGTATTGCTTTACTATAGAAATGGAAAGTATGAAAAGGATTTTAATATTCCCAGAACTCTACGGGACCATTTGTAACCTAAAATAAACTTCTGTGAATCGCGTGGCTGTCAAGGAACCAAAATGTCAAACAACTGACAAGAGAGTGGCTGAGAACAAGTTACCCCAATGGTTTGGGAGCAGAATCCCAAGTCAGGCAATTGTGAAAGCAGGGAGAATGATGGATTACAATGGATTACAATGGATTACAATGGACATACATCTAACATCCTTCTGTCCTTTTTCATCCTCATTCCACTAAACCACACAAGCTGCAGATGATTTATTATCACTCATACTAGCTCCACACCAACAGAAACCTAAGAAAACCAGGAATTATTGGCACTATGTCCTTCCTAGAAGCACTTTTTTTTCCTCTTTGAGATCACTGAAAAGTTTCTTCTAAGCAGTTTTGCTGCCTTTGTAATCAAGCACTGCCTTCTTCTTAACACATTCCCATCCCTGGAGTGTCCAAAGACAGGCTGGATGGGGCTGGAGCAACCTGGGATGGTGGAAGGTGTCCCTGCCCATGGCAGGGAGTTGGAACAAGACGGGTTTAAGATCCCTTCCAGCACAAACCATTCAATAACTCTGTCAGTCTTCATAAGTCAAAGCTAAGTCTCTAAATCCACTAAAATGTTCAAAACCCAATTTTAAGCAGCAGGTTTGTGGTTGTCAGGGGAAAACTCAAAACCTGTTAAAGACTCATCGTTCCCCAGAGACACTCAATTATTTCACACTTCCCTGACCTGACTGTCAGGGAAGCAGCAAGGACATATCCAGCTTAAAAGTGTTACACAAAGATCAGGTTTTTAACCTTTTCATCACTTAACTTGCAAATCATGATGGATTTTTTTTTTCCCCTTCAGCCAGACCTGCTTCTTTTCCAAAGGGAAATCCCCCTCACCAAAAGGCTGTTTGAACAGAATAAAGAAAAAGTTGAGTGAACTGAAAATAAACACATTTGAAAGGAGCTGCATTTCACTTTACTTGTAATTTGAAAGTTCTCTTAAAAACCAAAAACGGAGTTAGAATAAAATATTAGACATGTGATAACTAAGTTTTTGCTGTTCTATTGCATGAGGAAACGACAATGGACATGAAAGTGGGCATCACTCTCTTTTCCCAGGGAAAAAGTGAGAGGAAATGGCCTCAGGTTGCACCAGGGGAGGCTTCAATGGGATATGAGGGAAAATTCTTTCACAGAAAGAGTCCCTGGAAGCATTCTAAAGACGTGTGGTTGTGGCCCTTGGAGATATGGTTTAGTGGTGAACCCCATGGTATGTTGTGTTGATGATCTTAAAGGCCTTTTCCACCCTTAATGGTTCTGATATTTGCTTTATCAAGCAGTTGCAGCAAATCCTAGAGGGAAGAAGTGTAAAAATAAAAGATAAAATCACTGGAATGATAAAACATTAATGATTCTACACGTGCACAGTTGGTATCACCCAACTTAAGCACCAGCCCAGCTTCCTACTCGGATCCCTCGAAATGGGAAACCAGCTGAGATAACAGAAAGGAGTTTTAGTTGATTTATTAACTCAGTAATATTTAACAACAAAAGACACCTGAAAATAAACTTCTTGTACCTCTTAAGAGTTCCAGTTTAGCTTTTTTAGAGTGAGAATTTGAAATGGAGCAAAATGTTTCATACCAGCAGGGACATGCCTTTTGTCAATCCAGGGAAAACCTGTCGGAGTTCAAATTGATGAATAAAAACAATTCCCAGGTGTTGAGAACAAGACTTGGGAATTTGGCAACTACAGTGACAGCAAACGCCCCCAACATGACACATCACCCGTTCCCCAACTCAGATCAAAGCTGGGAATCTCCAGGGTCAAAACCTGAATTATAAAAGGAGAGGACAACATTATCTAGGGACAAAAAAGAGACCATGGTTCCATAGACCAACTCAAATTAAGCAGGACCATTTAACAAACAACTGCTCCAGGTCACAGGGATAACAAGACTCGGTGGTTGAATCTTCAGGATTTATTTTCAAAACAAAAAAATAAGCACAACATGACACAGACTTTTCTGATAAAACCATTTGGAACATCACTGTTGATTTAATTCTACACAAACATGGAGGCCATAGCCAAGATGACGGGGATTTTAACAACTACTTTGTAGAAGATTCAAACACAGAGGAAACTACCCAAATTGGAACTGGAGATTTTACTCCATATTTGCATCATCAAAAATTTCGATGGAGAACACATTAAACTAGCTCCCACAGTCCTTCTGACTTATTCACTTACTGAACCACGAAGCAAAAATACCCCTTGAAAAAGCATCTAATTCCCACCTAACCCTGCCCTCTGGCAGTGGGAAGCCATTCCCCCTTGTCCTGTCACTCTAGACCCTTGTCCAAAGTCCTCTCTTGGAGTCCCTTTAGGGACTGAAAGTACATTTAATAAGGTTTCACAGAAAGGAGAGACAGGGAATAGAGAATTAACACTTCTTCAAAGCAGAACCAACCTAAACGTGGGAGTGTTCACACAGCCCATCAGGCTTTCAGAACATTCACAGTAATTGGCAGCTGTTAAAACTCTTAAATACTCCTCGTTCTTCATCCAGTCTAGTTAAGGTCTTGCACAGTTCACTAGCTGTTTGCTGGTAAAGGATGGTTTGGAAGCCCTTAAAATCTGTTAATATTTCAAGCCTGAGCAAATCAGATTTCCAGCAAAATCTCTTGCACGCATTCATTTTCTTATGTTCTCACAATCTCAGGATCCCAGAACAGGTCAGGTTGGAAGAAACCATTGTGTGTCACCTGTTTCAACAGGGCCATCCCAGAGCACAGGGCACAGGGTTGTGTCCAGAGGGCTCTGGAATATCCCCAGGGAGGGACACTCCTCCCCTCTCTGCACACCCTGCCCAGGGCTGGGTCACTGCCCAGGGAAGAAGTTCTTCCTCCTGCCCAGGTGGAACTTGCTGGGGCTCAGTTCCTGCCCGTTCCTCTTGTGCCATTGCTGGGCCTGATGGAGCAGAGCCTGGTCCATCCTCTGCCCCCTCCCTGCACACCCTGACACCCAGGGCTGGGGCCCCTCTCCGTGTCTCCTCTGGAGGCTGAACAGCCCCAGCTCCCTCAGCCTTTCCTGGGCACACAGATGCTCCATCCCTCCGGCATCTCTGAGCCCTCTCCAGGAGCTCCACGTCCCTCCTGCCCTGAGGAGCCCCGAGCTGGGCCCAGCCCTGCAGATGTGCCTCCCAGGGCTGAGCACAAAAACAGAATCATCCACATTTTTGGACAACTTCTTGTAATACAAAAATAACATCATCTGAAATCTGAGCTTCCCATAGAAGACCAGAATAATCTCAGGAACCTAATGATGTTTTCGGATGCTCCCTCAAACCCATCATGCTTTTATTTCCTGGTTTGTGTCTTCCCTGAGCACATGTTGCCATCCCTTCCTTTCCCTGACAGAAATACTGTACAGAAGAGTGTGCAAGGAGATTTAAAAGCTAATTGAGAACAGCAACATGGAGTGTAACAATATTAAATCAAAAACCCTGTCAAGTTTAGCAACAGATCATTTGCATCTCCTTTATTTTGTTGTACAAGTTCTCGGTTTGCACAGAAAAAAACCCCAACAAAATAGATGTCAAGTTGCTTTGTAAATGACTGACATCTAACAATGATGAAAGTTAAGTATCTCAAATGCTAATAAGGCATCACGTTATTTGCCAAGTATATTATTGAAAGGCAAGTTACTCTGACAACAGCAAAAGGAGGAAAGGCAACAAGAACTGATCTGTTTTCCTACTTCCAGGTCACTTTTAGCCCTGGCAGATCAGTCCTTTGCCACACAACATCCAGGAACAGCTTGGGAGGAGCCCATCCTGGCTTGGACACAAGTACTGGCTTTGGAGGGCAGGGAATCAATTGCATGGACACAGGCAAACTATGCCAGGTGGCTTCTGAGCCTCATGAAAGATCCTTGTGCTGCTCCACTTCCCAGCGCAGGGGTGCTGAGAGAGGCTCAGAGATAAAAACACTCCAAATGTAAGCAACTCATGGCAGGGTATGGAATGAAATGGGCTTTAAGGTCCCTTCCAACCAAAACCATTCTGGAATTCTATAAATAAAACTCTGGTTTCATCACACTCATCATCCCCAGGTCTCATCCCTCAGTCACTGATGACTGAGGTCAATATCCAGAAGCATGTGCTGGAATCTTTCCCATGTTCTCCAGCCTTCCAAGGCAAGGCTTGAAGCAACATGGGACAAGACTTTAAGGTTTACATCAAGTTTAGGCTAGACTGTATTCTTGGCTGGCAGGGTGGAGAGGCCCTGGCACAGGTTGCCCAGAGAATGGCTGCTCCATCCCTGGAAGTGTCCAAGGCCAGGCTGGATGGGACTTGGAGCAACCTGGGATAGTGGAAGGTGTCCCTGCTCACAGCAGCAGTTGGAATGGGATGAGCTTTAAAGTCTCTTTCAACCCAAACCATTCTGGATTGCTATGCCATGATTCCAACTCTGCCTTTCCTATCTGACACTTTCACATTCCCAGCAGTGCCCGCACAGAAGGATCAGGGAAGTTCCTGTTTGGTTTTCCAAAGTCAAAGTGATTCAAATCATTCAGTGCAGTTTTGCATACAGTTACTTATACACTGACTTATCCTTTTTCTTTAACGAATCCTTTCCCATTTATCAGTTTCTCCAAGCAGACATAGGAACTGCCATGCATTTTGCAGATGGAGCTGAGCAGTGCTGGCTGTGTGTGACATCCCTGTTTCTTCCAGCTTTTCTCTTGGCAATGCGCCTAAGGATAGTGAAGATTTCATTTCCTATTTGAGAGGAGCTTGTCCACAGTGGTTTGAGAACATATTTCAGGAGTGATGCCTCCAAGGAGCACCTCATTTTCTAACCGTAGGTGTGGGGCTGGATCCATAATAACCTGAGATGTTTTATATCTGTACACGAGCAGAGGTATAATTTTACATACCAAGTATTTTCTTGTAAGATTTAATACCATGGGAGCTGCTTGCTTTTTAAAGGTTATGAATAATTTTCTTTTAAAATGTTGTTACAATGTCAAAGGGAATTCAAAACACCTAAAATTTCTGAGCAGAGTAATGTATTCAGCTTTTGTTTATAACTTTTTTTCTTTTTTTGGGGGGGGGGGGGGGGGGGGGGGGGG